>CM076580.1:1103458235-1103864754 GCA_034641835.2 Pinus albicaulis | reverse complement strand
TTCATCATCCTTCTCATTATCTCGGTCAATTTAAGGAATTCCTTAATTAATCTCGATCCTCGTTAGGGTCCCGTGATTTGGCCGATTGGCTAGCCAAATGACGATGTAACATCAAACCAAGCTTTGGAGCCCAAGGACCTAGCCTTCCCGGACTCAGAGAGGGCTCTCTCTATAAGTGCAAAAGATGTCGGTGTGTTTACTTGCGATGTTCTGATATTAGGCTAGTTATGAAGTGTGTTTTTTGGTTTTTTAGTTTTTAAGTTTGTGAGGGATGAAACTGATCAAATACATAAACTGGATGACAAGATGTAGATAAATTGGGCTATGGGGTCAATCAGGTCAAGGAAGCTAATGAGGCGATGATGTAAAGCTGCTGTAGGGCCGATTTGATTCACAGTAGAAGGGATCTCTGGGCAAAATGGATTAAATGAGCAATAAGTTGATGAAAGACAAGGGATTTCAAGTGCAAACTAGTTAATAGCAGACATAAACATGTAATAGCAAGCCATTAATCATGCTAGGAATAACTATAAGCTAATCAATACATAGAAATCAAACATTCAAGCCATACATAGAGGTATATGACCCTCTAACTTCGGGAAATAGCTATCAGACTTCGGGGAAAACACATGAGACAAACTAACAACTCATAAACTATGCCGGAACGCCTAAACATAGTCTCTAAGTCATTGGGCACTTGGACAAATAAGTTTTCATAGTTTTAGGCAAGGGGCTAGATCGGGACTAGGCCTCCTTGGTTCAACAAAATGATCAACAAATCAGTCAAAGAGAAAGTTTTATGGACAGAACTATGGGCAGCTGATAGGTAGGTAGTGCAAACCATACATCCTACTCAACATACATGGAACTGATGAATAAAACTTAGCAACAACACCTTAGGTTACTAAAGAGCAGCTAAGAATTCTTTAGCATAACTAAGGGAGAAGAAAACATCAAGCTATGAAGATTCAGGGATTTTGAGGTGCCTCCATGGGCATGTCTCAAAATCAATCTTTACTGATCTATAGTAGCAAGAAAAATGAAATATGAGTGAAAACTAGAAGACAAAACAACATTAAGAAGCACTATACCATTCTACCATGTCAAGGAATCCATCAACAAGCCTTCAACATTCCTCAAAAGCATCCAAGAGGCAATCCAAACATCATAACTCAAGTGTATTCTTCAAAGCTCATATGACCAATGCATTAATTCTTCTCTAAAGTTCAGCCTCCGATTTACAATGAGAACCATGGGATAAATAGGCTAGAAGGAGGAAAACCTCATGGAGCAACTAGCTATCCCATTGGCCAAGTCAAAATATCTAAACTTGTCCTTGAGGCTTTGCAAAGCCCAAGGCACAAAATATCCAATAAAATATCTAAAAAACTGCTAAAAACGGAAATTATATTGACTTTACATGATTTTCCCATGATAAAAATAGCCTAACGCACATTTGGGAAAAGCAGATTTTTGGAGTTCAAAATTTGCAAAAATACTTCATATTTATGCCTGAAAAAGGTCCCCTGACTTGCTGGATGCAAATGGAAGCCTTCCCGATGTCGAAATGAGGCTCATGATGGCTCGTTGGAAAGCTCTCTGTGTCTGCTTTCCGGCGCAGGTGGAATCACCTCAATCTGATCTCTGAAAGTCCCTCAAAACTGTACCTGTGCGCAAAAACCCAGAAAATAGCAGGCTGCTGATATGGCGGGCAGAATGTGCAAAATGAGGCTGTTTTTCGCCAATTTGAGGGGGCGAATGATCTTCAAATGCCCTGAAAATCGCTGGAGAGCTGCTCATGAAATTATGGCATCCATTGGTACCACCCTCCTCCCTTGACGACTCATCAAACTGAAATGGCGCATTTATGAGTTTTTGGCCAAAAAACCCAAAAAATGCCAAAAAACAAAAAGTTTCCGAAACATGCCCAAAATTGGCATGCATGACCCTCAAGGTTCCTTAACAATATGTTCCGAAGATGAAGCCAAAATGTCAAGTGCTGGTGTGCCTTTCTTCTCTTTCTGTGCCGGGCGCTCCTTAAAACTGCTATTCTTGATCATCATCCTTATGCTGCTGCAGATCTTCAAACTCTAGTCGCTGCTGTTCATCAATCTCCAACTGCTGCTGTTCATTGCCTTCTTTTTCTCCCTGTGGTTTACTGCCTTCTCCTTCTCCTTGTAGACTTGGCTGCCCAGTGGTCATTTTGAGTTTTTTATGTGTAGGCCTTCTAGACAAAGGCACTGGGCGATGTGATACGGGATCTTGGTAGCCTTGGATACATACCTTGGGGAGATTTTGAAGTCAAGACCCGCTAACTGGAAGTGTTTGTCCTTGAATCTCAAAGCGCACAAATGTGTAAGTGGCGAGAAACTCTTGACTTCTTCTATCCTCTGACAGAAATCAAGACAGCCTACCTCATGGAAATTGAAAAGTACTGAGGGATGAGCATTGATTTCTTCTATGGAGATAGGCTCATATCTCTTATGTTGTCCGCCTTTGTGATCTCGTTTTGGAGGCATTCTGACTTGAAACGGGCTTTGGAAGAGGCACACTGCCTTCAATGTATGAAAAATGCTCTGCTGGATTAAAACTGACCACTGCACTGCTTGGATAGTTATGGACCCTGTGATTTTGAATAGAATGCAACAAGGCTTCCTTGAATAAACCCCCTTTACACTTATTAACAATAGTTCTTCAAATCTGGATACATTTCAGCCATGTAACCTTCTTATCAATGGCACTATGTGTGAGAAACTGCTTTGTAGATCTTCTGTGCACAGTCTTGAAAAATCCCCCTTCTTGTGATTTTGTTAGAGGCCAGCTTGCACTTGTATTTTTGTCTTTGAAACCAAACTTCAAAAATTATAACCCTGCTCTTTAGGTCATTTACCTTGAAACATGCCCTTGTTAGCAGACTTCTGTGGAGACCACACAGTGGGAAAAGAAAAGAGACCCTGTGGTTAGGTGAAAAATTAGCCCACTGTGTTAAGAGAAAAACATTTCACTTGTGACTTTTTGAGAAGTCAATCACTGCCTTTATAACTCTGCCCTTGATGTAAAACTTGATCATCAACAAATGCCTTCTAGAAAATAGCCCTGTTTTACCTTCAGAAAACTCTGTCCAACAATTTTCAGAATGATATCATGTAGTGTAATGAAAAGGCAGGCTTAGTTTAGGTGTAAAATAAGTGTGACAGTGGTTTTAGGAAACAAATTCTCTGCTCTGTGAGTTTAAAAAGTCCACCCACTGTACCTCTGTTTTCAGTATTAACTTTCAAATACTAAAAATTCTGTTTTTCAGAAAAAGGCCTTGCTTCAACCTCAGAATTCTTCTGTCAACAAGGTTTCAGAGTGATACAATGTATTGTAATGACAAAAGGCAGTCTTAAGTTAGATTGTAAAAACAGTGCACAGTACTTTGTGAGGGACACCTTTGCTTGTGTTTTCACAATATCTATCAATGCATTTCTGCTCCTGTCTATGATGTTAGATTTCAAACACCAAAAGCCTCTGTCTTTCAGAAAAACGGTCCCCTTTACTCTCAGAATTTCTTTGTCAGCAGATCTTCGGAATGATGAAATATAGTGCAAAGAGAAACCAGACCTAGTTTAGGTGGAAATCAACGCGGACAGTGGTTTAGGTAATACACCCTTTGCTTGTGAGTTTGAGAAATACACCAACAAAATATCTGCACCTCTGTTTCTGACAACTTTGACATCAACTAACACCTTTATACCCCTGCCTCCAGCTTCTTATCAACAAATTTTGCCCTTTTAATTATGTATAGCTTCAAACCGAGGTCTACAGGTTTATAAACTTGATTTTCTGAGTTTTTCAAGTTAGGAGGTGAAATACCTTGTGAGTTGTTGAGACGAAACCCCTTGGAGGGAGCTAAAAATGCAACGGAACCCTTCAAAACTGGCGCGGCAACCTTTGGAGCAAAACCCGTCGCGCCGGAGAAAAGTGTCGGGTGGAGTTGTCGTGCAGTCGGGCGGCCACCTACAGGCACGTCGCGCCCGCCTACAGGCACGTCACGCCGACGTTAAAACTCTTCGCAAAACGACGCCCAGGCACGTCGCGCCACTTTCCAGGCCCGTCGCGCCGCCCTAAAACAATGCAGAAAACCTCAATTCCTTTGAAAACGCGTTGTGATGCTTGGGGAGCTGCGGCAATTGGTTTTTGAAATTCAGAAGTGACTTACTTATTTCCCTATTCCATTCTTTTGACATTTTCAACCTCATATCATTTTCAAATAAATATCAAACGGTCATTTTGAATATATATATCCGCCCCTTTTTAAATGATACAAAACCGTGTTTGTATCAAGCTGCTTTTTAAACAGTGATAATCCTCCAAATCTGCTTTGCCTACTCACGAAGTTACATTCCTGTTCTCATAAGAGAGACATTTCAAAATTTCGACTTTGTCCCTCTTTTTGGCACTTTAGGTGATAATGTAAACAAAAGAAAGGTCATTCAAAAACTGTCAAAGGCATTTGAAAGCTGCTTTACCACTTACAGGAGACCATTGGTGCCTTTGCAATTAGTTTGACAATCTCGATCCTTAGGTGATTTACAGGTTTCCTTCTGGACTGTAAGTGCTAGTCTACTAGCTGTTTCTTTTTATAACAGGATTCTTTGCTTGACAACTCACTGTGTCACTTCCCTGCCATTGTTTATTTGATACTATATCCTTGTGCTAAGTCTGCCTTTTAGGATGATGACTATCGTGTCTGTTTGAGGGAATATAAACAGTGATAGTTCATCAAAAACAAATTCCTTTCTGCCTAATCATAGGATCATATACCCATTCGCCTCCTCATTTGAAAAGACAAACTTGTAAAATATGAAAACAGGGTTTTTGGGCACACAGTCTCTATTCTTTTTGATCAGTATATTAGACCTCTTTTTTTTAATAGCACCATTTCATGACTGGACTATGTTCACTGTTTGTCTCTCTTGGTGATTGTTTAGCAAAGAAGGGCTATCTCATAATGCACCAAAATTTTTGAAAAACTGTAGACACCCCTTCATGAAAGGCGTCTCTTTGGACCTTTGATATATGATATTATTTTGCTGATTGACCCTTTCCTTAAGGAGAAAGTTTTCTTTTTGACATTAGTGGCACACATATGTTCAAAATTGTCTCTTTGTCTATTCATAGCATCGCATACCTGTCATCATGCATTTTATGACTCAACCTTGGTCACTGTTTTACTTTCTCAGTGATAAATTGCTGCTTCTAGGTGTTTCACAAGTTTTTCTCTGGTCTGTAAATACACTTTTAGGTTGCATCCTTTCACCCTAGACTTCTTTGTTTGCTCAGAAGGATTTCCTTTGATTTCTGGATAAGTGGTCATGGAATGTCTTTAACCCTTTTTAAGTTAACTGCTCCTTTGGCATTCAAAGCATACAATATGTTCAATATTTTCTCCTCTTTACTGGATGGACTGTTGACAGATAGCTTTTTGAAGAGGGAGATCAATACATTTATATCATAGACAGTAACACTTTCCTTCATTCAATTTCTTTGTGTCTTTTCCCTGCACTTTTGGACTCACCAGTTTTCAACAGCCTGCAATGATTTTGGCCCTCTGCTCATATATGGAGGAGGCTCTTCATCAGGTAAAGTATCAGAAGCCCCCTTTTACCACTATGTCAGACACAACCTTTCTCTGAATGTGGTGGTAAGTAAATCATTTGGACAACATCAATCTAGGCATCACTATTTGCAAGCATCACTGTGTTTTTTGAAGGAAACCTAGCCACAGTGACACTGTTCTAAGGTTGCTGAGATATTTGTCACTTGGCTTGTTCATCTCATGACCTGTTATATTGACAAAGCTCTTTGTGACTATGAAGGTCATAGCTTTCTTGAAAAACCAAGAACTTTCTCCTGCCTGTGTAATGGCATTTGTTTATCATCTGTTCTGTTTGATCTTGTGGATAGACAGGGTCCTTATGCTTTGGAAAGTTCACTGATGACAGGCCTTCTAGAGTTTCAACCATTCACCTGACTTGAAAGTTTCAGATGATCTCTTTTATCAGGCCAAACTCCCCTTTCCTTTGAGCTTATCATATTTCCACTATAATCCTGTTATGGTCAGAAATTACATTCATGAAACCTGAAGATATTGTTTCATTGTTTCAGTCAGGGCAAACCTGGACTTTTGCAGCCTTCTGAGTCAACTCTGGCCTGCGCCCTCTGCTTATGTATGAAGGAGGCGCCCTAACCCTCTGCTTGTAAATGAAGGAGGTTCTGGGCCTTGACAATTTACTATTTAGCTGAGACAGTGGCGACCCTTTCTTACTGTGATTTTCATGCTGGAAAGAGCTGTAAGGTCCTGATGAGTGACCTTTGTTTTGCAGCTTCATCTCAGGCTCATAATACACTTAGAAGCAGCTGTTCCTCTAACTGTAAACTCAAACATTTACTCCATGAGATGAAATATATTTCCTGTCTTTGTAGAACCATAGAACACTGTGAAAAACCTAATAGTCAGCTTGGGATTGGATTTTATGCAGTGCTGAGATCTAGGGGGTGTGAGTGGCGCGACTTAAGGCTGTTTGTTAATTTCATTTGCAAAGTAAGGGATCAGTCATGGTAGGTCTGTTGCAGATGAAGGCTTTTTGGCTTTTTGATGATTGCCAAAGGTGAGATGTCCTAAAACGCCACTTCCTAACATAGGGGAGGCTTTTGAAACAGATGTGGATTTGCTTTTTAAAGCTGATGGGCAGACCAATAAGGCTGAGGTTAGATAGGATTGTGACAAGGAGGCTTTGGTTTTGCCGGGGGTGGACTGAAATAGGTAGAAAGGCGAAAAAAGTTTTGGGAGGGTTTTCTGGATGACATATTGACATAAGGAAATCAGTTTCTAGAAAACTCAGCTGAAGATATAGTCATCACTAAACATGCAAAAAATACCGATGGCTAACATAATGCATTAAAAGTGTGCATACTTGGTAAGTCTATCAACTACCACCATGATGAAACTCTTTCCTTCTGGATTTAGGTAAACTCGTGATAAAATCCATTGAAATCTCCTCCCAACGTTGACTTGGAATGGATAAAGGTTGTAGAAGTCCTCGGGGTCTTAATTGTCTCAACTTTATTCTCGTTGGAAAACCAAACATTCCGCCACAAAATTTTGAATATCGATTTAAGGCCATCCCAAAAATTCTTTCTTCACCCCCGTGTGGTAAGTTTTTAAAAATCCCGGGTGTCCTCCTAAAGGATAAGTGTGCAATTCCGTGAAGAATATTTTGTTTTAGTTTGGAATTCTTACAAAGATATAAGCATCTTTGTACCTTAAGGAATCATTTTCTTCAACTAAATACTCGGGATGTACTCGGATTCCGTCAGTAAATTTTGAATGAGTGTCCATACATCTTTGTCCTTCTTCCATTCATCTCTTCAGCTTATCCAATCTAGTTGATAATAGAAATGGCACAAAGCAATGCTTCCACCTCTTCATTCTTTCGAGAGCGCATCTACAACAACATTAAGCTCTTTTGTAGATTATTTCAAAGTCATAACCCAACATCTTTGTGACCCAATTTTGTCGTTTTCTCTTCAAGATAGTCTTTGTTCCAAAAAGTGTTTAAGACTATCATGATCAATTTTTACCTTGAAGTGTCTTCCATTGTAAGTTCTCCATTTCTTTAGTGCATGCGTATTGCTAACATTTCCTTCTCATAAATGGGGTTTTTTTAAATACTTTCCTTTGACTGACGGTTTTAAAGCCAATGAGTCTTCCTTCCTCGCATTAAAACAAAGACCAATTCCATTTCTTGAGGCATCACATTCCACAATAAAGGTTTTTGTGAAGTCCGGCGTAGCTAAGACCTGCTGTGCACATCGCTCTTTAAGATGTTCAAAGGCCTTAGTTGCTTTAGGATCATGAAAATGCATCTTTCTTCAATAATGTTGTTGGGGAGGTGCCGCTATTCTCCCATAATTCTTAACAAAATTATGATAATACACTTTGTTAACTCCGAGAAATCCTTCTAAATCGCTTATAAGCAGGGACTTTCCATTCCTTAATGGCTTTAATTTTGTTAGGTCTACTTTAACACCCTCGTGAGATACAATATGACCCAGATATTCCACCTCTTGTACTCCAAAAGAAACATTTGGATATTTTTGCATATAATTGTTTCTCCCCGCAATAGTTTGAGCACCCCGTCAACATGTTCAACATGGTCCTTCCAAGACTCGCTATAGATTAGTATATCATCAAAAATACCAAGACAATTAAGGAAGGGTTTGGAAATGGAATTCATCAACCCTTGAAATGTAGAAGGTGCATTGGTAAGGCCAAAAGGCATGACCAAAATTCATAATGACCCTCATGAGTTCGAAACAAGCCGTTTTTGGAATATATTCCGCCTATTCTAATTTGATGATATCCTAAATGAGAGATCTAACTGAAATAAATCGCTCCATGTAATTCATCCAATAATTCATCAATCACAGAATGAGAATAGATTTTTAATGGTGAGCTTATTGAGCTCCTTATAATCCGGGACACATTCGCCATGATCCATCCCGAAAATTAATACTACAAGAGCAGAGAAAGAACTTTGACTAGGTTGAATTATACCCGCTTCTAACATTTCGCAATCATACGGCTCAATTTCTCTTTGTACGTAAGGATATCTATAAGGCCCGATGTTTGAGGAACACTTCCTGAATCAAATGAAGTGCATGATCATGATCACGAATAGTGGAGTCCTCTGGGAGTTTCAAACACCTTGGAATGATCGTCCAAGACTTGTTGGAGATCTCGCAAATAGATGATTTTGATGTTGGAACTTCTAGTGAGAATAATTGTGAAATTACACCTCGTTGTTCTTTCTTCTTTAGAAGCTTTGTCATGAAATTAGAGCTTATTATTCTTCGCTTCCTTGCAATACCCCGTAATTCAACTTCCTTTCCTTCTAAAAAAATTTCAAGAAAAGTTCTTGAAAATTAAAAGCTACCATCCCCAAAGATTGTAACCATTGTACTCCCAAGATAACATCAACACCTCCCATAGAATGGAAAGCATTAGACTAGTCATCATACATTCCCCCATGGTTAGCTTGATATTATGGCATTTTCCAGAGAAATTTGTAGTTTCTCCATTTGCAAAACTCATCACTTAACGTTCGGTGGCCGGGGTATAGGAACACCGACCGACCACTCGCAATGAATAAAATTATGGGTGCTACTTGAATCAATCAACACTATTACCTTTTTATTCTTGATATGTCCTTCTATCTTGAGAGTTTAGGAGTGGTAATTCCTACCAATGCATTACACAATTGGCTTTGCTAGATTCATTTTTTCCTCTTCTAGGTCTCCTCGTGTATATCCTTTGCTTCATTTTCTCTT
Organism: Pinus albicaulis; assembly: GCA_034641835.2. NCBI lineage: Eukaryota > Viridiplantae > Streptophyta > Pinopsida > Pinales > Pinaceae > Pinus > Pinus albicaulis. The sequence goes on along the minus strand of CM076580.1, from coordinate 1,103,855,379 downwards.
TCTTCCTCTCACAATCTATGTAAAATAATTTCTTCAACACACTTATGACCTTTAGTGTATTTGCTATCATAATCAGTAAGTTCTTCTTTTTTCTTCCACCTGATAGGTGCTCAACCTTGTAGGTTGGGGAAATCTAGGGTGTAGAAACACTTCCTTCTTTATAGAAGTGGGAGTGTAGGCTTCCTGTCGCCATAATTTTACATTCAACTTTTCTTGCCAACCTAAATGCCTTCTCCAATGAATCGTAGTTCCAAAACGCGAACTTCATGTTGGATGTTATCATTTAAAGTGCCTATGAAGAGATCAACTCGTGTTCCTCCGGAATATTATTTACCCTTATATTCAATTTTTGGAAGTCCTCAATGTACTCCCCACTAAACCCTTGCCTGAGATTTAGACAATTGGCTAAAGAAGGTAGTTGCCTTTTGTATCCTCATAATGTGCTATCATTTCCTCCGTAAAAATTGACCAAGTGACAATTTTTTTATGGGAGAAAAGCCATCGATACCATACAAATGTATTTTTTTCAAATGTAAAAGTTGCAATGTGTACCTTGTGTGTTTTTTCACATTATGGAGACTGAAATATTGCTCCATTCGTAGTATCCATGTTACAAAGATCCTTTCCATCAAACTTCCTCATATCCAATTTTGGAATATGGTGGTTCTTCCCGCCAACATTAGAGTTTATGAAATCACGATTAACATTTATTTGTTCTCATGAGTTTCCTCTACTATCTTTTCACCATTAGGAAACATTTCTTGTATCAACTTTGTCAAACCTTCTATGTCTACTTTTTGATCATTCTTCATGTTGTCCATTTTAGCTTCCATGTCATCCATCTTAGATTCCATGCCATCTATCTTAGATTCCATGCCTTTATTCAAACCATCCATATTATTCTTCACACCATCCATCTTTGCTTCCACGCCTTTCTTCAAAACTTCCATTTCATTTTTTTCTGCTCTTTGCAAGAGAGAAATTTGGTGCACTTGCTCAGGACTTTTTGGAGTAGATCATGTTGCAATTATTCATCTTCATGAGTCATAGTAGAGCCTTCTGAAGGCTTAATGGGTGTTGAATTATTTCTACGGGGCATTTTTAAAACCCAATACTGATATCTATTCTACAATATGCCCTTGGAATCAATTCAAATTGATTTTTCAAACAAGACTTATGCAATTCGGAAAAAAAATACACACCTTTTTCTTGATTTTGAGGAGCTCGATATTGAAATTGGATTATCTCTTTGATTTCAGCTCTTAAATATCTGAAATTAAGCACTGAAGTAGCCCTATGAATTATATTTTGAATGCCACAGGTCTGACTTGATTTGGATTCTCCAAGGCAAAGTTATGTCCAATCTCCCACAATGACCTAATTATGACCGGTTCAAAGAGGAGTGAACTTGTACGACTTTCCACGTGTCATCGTTTCGCCCCTTCACCTCTCGAAATTGATAGAAAAGAAACTAAATTTCGGGTAATTGCAACCACTTTTACGCACTCCAATCCGATGCGTTTAGAGAGAGAGTTAGTTGAACTTTTCCCACGATCACCTCTTTGAGATGAAATTAGGAGCTCCTCGAAAAGCACTACCTTCCACGTATCATATCTCCAAAAATATTGCGAACCAGTTCTTCAAATTTTTTTTGACGAGTTTCCCTTAGGATTTCAGTTTCTAACCCTAAACATTTTAGTTTATGAACCTTGTAGAAAAAAATTAGCACAAATTCCACGATTAGTTAGGAGCCCTAAAAAATACCTAACTTCCATAGATCATATTCCTCCGAAAAATATTGCGAACCAAGCTCAAATTTTAAAAATCTTCTTCAGATTTCGGTTTTTGCACCCCAAAAATTTCAACTTCGAATCCTTGTAGAAAATATGTTATAGCGAAAATTCCACGATGACCCGTTTGGAGCAAATGAACCCTAGAATCCAAAGCTCGATACCAAATGTTGTGTAACCAAAATTTCCAAAATAGAAGAAAAGAGATATCAACGCCTTATAAATAAGCCACTTCGAGGGGGAAACCTCCAATTCATTACATAAATGAAAAATTCTTGGATGATACAATTTACAAAACCTCCTTTCTATATATAGGAGTCCATGTGGCCATAGTGTAATCCTAGTGGGCCACAATGTAATCCTAGCCGACCTAACAATAATAATTTAAGGGCACAATAATAAAAAAATGGGGGTTACAAGGGTACAATAATAAAAACAAGGGGGTTACAATAATAACAATAAGGGGGTTACAATAATAACAATAAGGAACTATACTAGTAATATAGGGACCTAACAGTAACTCATAGAATATGATCGACGTGTCCAAAAATAAGACATACGAAAAAATGTACTTCACAATAAAATAGCTCCTGTCCACTTAGTGAAGGAGACTATTTTAACTAAGATCATCATCTTGTTTAATCTCAACACTCCCTCTCAACAAGATAGGGATTATCTACCACCTCGATCCTGTCTCTATGGTATTCGAATTTGCTCCTGGTGAGCGCCTTCGTTAGAATATCTGCATCCTGATCCTCTGTAGGAATGTAAGATAGTAACATGATCTTCCGCTGCACAAAATATCTGATATGATGGCACCATATGTCAATATGTTTATATCTATCATGAAATACTGGATTAACCGAGAGTTTAATGTAACTTTGATTATCACAATATATCACAGTAGGATCCAAGTGTGAACCGAAAAACCCGACCAGGATCTTCCTCATCCATATAGCCTTGCATGCAACCAAACTTGCTGCCATGTACTTGACCTCCACTGAACTAAGTGCCACGGATCTCTATTTCCTGCTATACCAAGAAACTGCTATAGACCCGATACTGAAAATCCCTCCAGATGTGCTCTTTCTATATGTTGGGCTTCCCGCCCAATCTGCATCCGTGAAGCCATGCAACCTTCAACTCATCCGATCGTCCGTACCACAATCCATATCCCAATGTGCCCCTAAGATACCTCAGAGGCGTTTTCCCGCTCCAAAGAGCTTGGTAGGCTTAACCATAGCTTGTGAAAGATGGTTAACAAGATAACATATGTCCTACGGTATTGACTAGATACAGGGAGGAAAACAACCAACTCGTTGATAAACAAGGGAATCCACCACTTCGCCGATGTAGCATCCTTTCCTCAAACCACTAGGAAGAGGAGTGTCGATAGTCTTGTAGCTTGCATGTTTAACTTCTCCGCATTCCATACTTGCTCTGAGACACAAACAAATTCACCCCTTTTCGCCGCCAAATTTCCAATCCCAAGAAATAATGAAGGAGGCCTCAAGTCCTTCATCTCAAACTCCTTGCAATATCCGCCGCATGAGTTTATCAATAGTTCATCACTCCGTTAGTATTAAATCATCTACATAAAGCACAATGATCAACAACTTAACCTCCACCACACAATCCGGTATAGGTTCGGATCCGCCTCACTCTGGTGAATCCAAGTCCGGTGAAATAACTGTTCATCCGTGTACCTGCGATGAGGTGCTTGTTTCAAACTCGCATACGTTCTTTTGAGCCTCGCACACATGCGCCTCACTACTAAAGATTTCAAACCTTCGTAGCCGCTCAATGTACACCTCCTCCTCAATGACTCGTTGAGGAATGCGCCTTTCACATCCATCTGATGAATGTGCCAACCCATCTGCACTGAGAGAGCAAGGATGGTCCGTATGGAAGAATACCTTGCGACAAGTGCAAAGGTTTCTTCGTAGTCGATCCCCTCTATATGTGAGAATCCCCGAGCAACAAATCTTTCCTTTTACTTCTCGACGCTCCCGTTAGCAGCTTGCTTCACTTTGTAGATCCATCTCGAACCTACCACTGATTTCCTTCCCGCCCACAATCTCCCATGCAATCGTTTCCGACAATCAAATCATAACCTTCCACCATGGCATATACCCATGTGGGATCCTCCACAACTTTCTCGAAAGAGGATGGCTCACCATAATACATCACTATCAGAGCTATGTATCCAATAAATTGATCGTGTGACTGCCTCTCGTTCGCACCGTGATGTAGGTGCTCCTACATTCTCAGGACATCAAGATCTGGGCCGCTCGCCCTTCGTAGTGCGCTTCTCGCCCTTTGATGTTCGCGCCGCATGAGTGGTTTCTTCCACTCCATGAACCTCCTCTGTGGTTGATCCACATCCCGAGGCTCATTGTTAGGAACCAGTAGCTCCTCATCTGCATGCAAGTGTAGTTCTCTCCAAGCGACAACTCTATGGCTTTCTCTCACAGGGAAATTTGATATCCCGTCGCACAAATCGCCTTCCGACTATCCGGAAAATACACACGATAGTTGGGGTGTTTTTGTGTACCCCAAAAAATTTCCCAAACTCTGCGGTCGCCTTCAACTTATTCCCGGCATCCTTCGTCACATGAATGTAAACATGTGAGCCAAAAAATATTCAAATGAGAAATATCGCCTCTTACCGTAAAAATTCCTCTTTCAGTGTACTCATGCCAAGTAGTCTATGAGGAAAATGGTTTTGCACATAAACCACGTGTTGCATGCTTCATCCCACAAGTGTATGGGAAGGCCCTAATCAAGTAACACGTCTTGCGGTAGCACCCACGATCATTATGTTCTTTCTCTTCGTGACCCCATTTTGCTGTGGGTTATGAGGCACTATGAGTTCTCTTTGAATTCCTTCTGCACTGCAAAAGTATTTGAATTCGCCAGAGATGAATTCACCACCATTATCGCTCCTTAGAGCTTTCACTCCGTTTCCCGATTCTTTCTCAACTAGCTCCCTTTAACCGCTGCACTTTGAGTATGTATCACTCTTCTTCTCGCATGAAGAAGATCCAACACTTATGAGAAAAGTCATCAATAAATATCACAAAATACTCCGTGCTTTGTCGTCAAAGCTATTGAGAAAATCCACACACGTCTATGTGAATTTTTCAAGGATCGTCGTGGCGCGACTATCCTTCTCATGAAAAGGTCTACAAATTTTCCTTATAAAGTACATCCCTTGCACCGATCTAATCGTGCAAGGTACCTGGGAAGCCCGGTAGGAAATCTCTGGCCGCAAAAATTTTCAAAGCGCCATGGTGAAGATGGCCCAATCTCTCGTGCCACAATTCGCCCTCATCCTCGCTCACCACTACTTCTCGTTTTGGCTCGCCATTGCTGCACAACCATCTACCTATAATTGATAAAGGTTCTTAACTCAACCCCTATCCTCTAGGCTCACTAGTTGTTTTACCGCGTTGGTGTTTCCTTCCTCGCTAAAAACAACATCATATCCCTTGTCTTCCAACATCGCCACAGAGATTAGATTATTCTTCAATCTTGGAACATGCATGACATCCTCTAATATGAAAGGCTTACCATCTTCCTCAAAGGAAATGTCCTTATACCAGTTTCTCGCACCGTATCTACCATCATCACCATCTTGATGTGCACTCCAAGATCCTTTTCATCTGCATCAATGCAACAAATCTTTGTCTCCTGGGCCTTATGGAAAGATGCACCACCTGCCAAGAACCACACCAATCCCATCACACTTGAAACCAAGCATGCGATCAAAGAAAAATATAGTTTCAAAATTACGAGGCTAAGGCCTCTCTAGTTGCGCATCCAAAGAAATTTCGCTTATTCTTCTTCTTTTGTGGGAAATTAGTGGAGAAATGCCCGTACGGTGACAAAGGGAAAACATTTCAATTGACAAATCCCGCTTCTTGCCTTTAGCTTTGGATTTGAATATTTATTCCCTTTTCATTTCGAGCTTTGTAGCCAAAGTGAAATTTTCTTCATATCCATTCTTCTATGAAGATCCATCCTCAGGTACCCCGCCCTTATCTCCTCCCCGCACAAGATCCGACCAAAGTCGCTCCCATCCCGGCCTCAGCCCATCGATTGCAGGGCTCCGGTGAGCTATGCCAACTCTTCGAAGCCCAAGGAGAGCGAAGCTCACCAAGTCTTCATCAATAGTAACCCCTACACTTCCCAAATTTCATCCTTGCGCGGAAAACTTCGTGAGTGTATTTCTTCTGTATATTGTAACCTTTCTCCATTTTTATTTTCCAGATTGTCTTTAAGCGAAGCAATCCTCTCGGTCGCTTCTCGCTGAACAAGTCCGTCAAAAGCTTTCCACATTAAGAATGGAGTGGATTTACCATGAAGGCCGGACACAATGTGGTTCTTCACTTCCAACAGAATTCTTCGACACTTTGCTACCTTCTTGGCTATGCATCTAGTGCACAGACGTTGAAGGTGTTTCGAATATCAACATCTATGAAATCCTTCAACCCATTATCATTCAAGACCGCCTCCATCCTATCCTTCCATTCCATGTAATTCGAGCTCCCATCAAGGGTATACTCCAATCGCAATCCATTGAAAGACATTTCAATGAATGCTCAACTTCAACACCAAGAAAACACCGCAAAGAAATTCGAATTCCAATCAAAGACAAACTCAACCAAATAATAATTGCAATATGCTCCAATGATTAATATCGCTCTGATACCATGTAGAAATTATATAACTTATGTGTTATATATCCAATACTCTCCCGATCACACACTATTTTAACTTCATGCACAATACATAGTCTGTTCCAATTCATTAATCATCACATGCGGAATTAAATCAATTGCAACGCACATGAAACCATAAAAAATCACACACATTAACACAACCTGCTTTCTTTTAACGGAAAGCCCGAAGCCGTAAAACCCCAACTATATATGTATATAATATATGTCATAGATATCATGTAGAACAATCCCTGCTAAAGATGAACATGTCAAGTTCTCCATACAATACAATCGCTACACACTAATCAAGCCCGATCTTGCAAATCCATGCACCATTCTTTGCCACCAAGCAGCCCGCATCTAATGCACAATCCCCTCATTTAATAATGGCTCTAAATGAACTCAAATACACTAAGCTTAAACTCAGCACAATCCTCACGGGTGTCTCCACCCAGTGCTGGATGCAATCAAGGCATCACTTCATAGTCAATCCGATAGCGTCACACTTCGTCTTTCACCTACCTCTCCACTGTCTCCACCGAAATTGCCATGTAATCGTATTTAACCGATGTATTCTTCATTGATTAATGAGTTATTATTTAGTGAATTAATTAACTAATTAATTCACAACTACCTCACTAGTACCAGATGTACTAGATACAACTAGCTCAACCGAGTCTAACCGAGTTAAACTCTCCGACAACTCCACCAACTACTTTCCTATAACTCCACCAAACCGTCACATGAGTTCTAACTAAAGTCCTCACGCATTAGCCTCGTTAGAACTCTCGTGAATAGCGTAATTCCTTCGTCGCCCATCGTGCCACATCCGTGCACTTAACTCAAGTGCTCCAAGAGAATAAGATAATGCTTAGAGTCCAAATATTATTAAGAGCTAATAATATTCGACATATATATTTTTAGATCGGAAATCTAAAACAGATTCCGCCTAATATGTTCACTAAGCTCATCATCTTGTTGAATTTCAACATGGAGCAATATTTTGATCTCCATAATGTGAAAAACACAATAAAGGTACGTATTGAAAACTTTATATTTAGAAAAAAATACATTTGTATGGTGTCATGGTTTTTCTTCGTAAAAAAATTGTCACTTCTTGGTCAATTTTTATAGAGTAAATGACTTAAAATTATAAGGATACAAAGAGCTAAATACATTCTTTAGCTAATTGATAAATTCAACAAAAGGGTTCACATGGTGGAGTACATTGAAGACTTCAAAAATTGAATATAAGGGTAACTAATATTTCAGAGGAACACACGATCGATTTCTTCATGTGGACTTCAAAGGATAACATCCAACACGAGGTTTGCCTTTGGGAACCTGATTCATTGGAGATGGCATCCAAGTTGGTGAAAAAATTGAAAGAAAAATTATAGCTTACATAGAAGCTTACCACTCATAACTATAAATATGGAAGTGTTTCTACTCCTAGACTTCACAACCTACAAGGTTGACACCACAACAATTGGAAGAAAAAAGAGCAAAAGGGATTCGCTAGCGCTTCCGATATCAAATACACTAAAGGTCATAAGTGTGCCGAGAAGAAATTATTTTACATAGGTTGTGAAGAGGAGGAAGAAAATGAAAAAGAAACTTCAACCAGAGGATATATAAACCAAGAACCATAGAGAAAGAATAAATGAATCTAACCATATCCCGTAATCAATTGGCAGGAATTACCACTCATCAAACTCTTAAGATAAGGGCATATCAAGAATAAAAATGTAATGTTGCCGATTGATTCAAAGTAGTACACATAATTTTTTTCATTGTAATGTGAGCTACAATTGAATTTCTTCCCTATACCCGGAAGACCAGAGGGTCAGTGGTGTTGCAAATGGAGGAACTATAAAATTCTCTTTAAAGTACCATAATATCAAGCAACTATGGGAATATATTGAATATTCCAATGGGTAGTGTTTGGATAAGTTGTACTAGGAGTACAATGGTTACAATCTTGGGGATGATAGCTTTTAATTATCAAGAAATTTTCATGATTTTTTAATTTTAATTTTAATTAATTAATTAATTTATTTTTACTCTTAATTAATTAATTAATTAATTAATTATTATTATTATTATTTTTATTTATTTATTTATTTTTTTTTCAAAAGAAAGGAAGTTGAATTAATGGGTATCACTCAGCAAAGGAAGCCGAGAAATATAATAAGCTATAAAGTTATAAAAATGCTTATGAAGAAAGAACAACGAGGCGTAATTGCAGCCACCATGCTCACTAGAAATTCCAACATCAAAATTATCTATTTCTCCAGATTCCCAAAAGTCTTGGAAAACTGTCTCTCCCAAGGTGTTTGAAACTCCTAAAGGACTCCCACCTATTCATGATCATGATCATGCTATTCAATTGATTCTAAAGAAGTTTTCCTCCAAACATCGTGCCTTACAAATATCCTTATTTCCAAAAGAGAGAAATCAAACATATGATTGCATACATGCTAAAGGGCCGGTATAATTCAACTCTCACAAAGTTCTTTCTCTCGCTTCAAAGAGAATATTAGCGCACAAGAAGGATGGATCATAGCGCATGTCCAGATTATAGGAGCTCAACAAGATCACTATTAGAGATAAATTTCCCATTCCCGTGATTGATGAATTATTAGATGAATTACATGGAGCAATTTATTTCACCAAGTTGGATATTTGTTCGTGATATCATCAAATTAGAATGGAGGAAGACATTCTAAAAATAAAATTTCAAAACTCATGAGGGTCATTATGAATTTTTTGTCATGCCTTTTGGCCTTACCAATGACCCTACTACATTTCAAGGGTTGATGAATTCCATTTTCAAACCCTTCAGGAAAATTTGTGTTAGTATTTTTTTGATGATATACTAATCTACAAATGGTTTTGGAAGGATCATGTTCAACATGTTGACATGGTGTCAAACTTGAGGAGAAACAATTATATGAAAAAAACCGCAAATGTTTCTTCGGGAGTAAGAGTGCGTAATATCCGGGTTCGAGTGTATCTCGTGAGGGTGTTAAGGTGACCCAATAAAATTAAAGTCATTAAGGAATGGAAAGTACCAACAACCATGTTAAAAGGTTAGTAGTATTTCTTGGGATAACAAAGTGGTATTATCACAAGTTTGTTAAGAATTATGGGAGAATAGTAGCACCTTTAAAAACATTATTGAAGAAAGATGCATTTTCATGGACTCCCGAAGAAATCTGCTAAGCCTTTGAACATATTAAAGAGGCATGTGCCAAACACCGGTCTTGGGGAGTATGCTAGACTTCACCAAAACCTTTATTGTGGAATGTGATTCCCTAGGAAATGAAATTGGTGTTGTTTTAATGCAAGAAGGAAGACACATTAGTTTTGAAAGTCATTCAATCAAAGGAAAGTATTTACAAAAAGCTATTTATGAGAAGGAAAAGTTGAAATACTACATGCACTAAAGAAATAGTGACCTTACCTATTGGGAATACACTTTTGGTTATAAACAGGAAGATCATGATAGTCTTAAATACTTTTTGGAACAAAGACTATCTTCAAGAGTAGAAAAAATGGGTTACAAATATGTTGGGTTATGACTTTGAAATCATCTACAAAAAAGGGAAGTAAATGTAGTTGCAGATGCACACTTAAGAAAGGATGAGGGGATGTGGAAGCATTTATTTGTGCCATTTTATTATCCTTGAACCCCATTGACAATCCAAGCAAGCAGATGAAATGGAAGAATGAAGAAGAAGTGTGACACTCATTCAAAAGTTGCAAGAAGATCCCAAGATATATGACATACATTTAGTTGGAAAATGATTCCTTATGGTACAAAGATCGCTTATATCTTTGTAATAATTAATAACTAAAACAAAAGATTCTTTGGAATTTCACACCTCTCCCTTAGGTGGACACTAATATTTTTAAAAACTTACCGTCAGTATGAAGAACTAATTTTTTTGGGATGTATTTAAATATGATATTCAAAAGTTTGTGGCAGAGTGTTTGGTTTGCGAGAAAAATAAAGTCGATAAAATTAAGACCCTAGGTATGCTATAACCTTTATCCATTCCACGTCAACATTGGGAGGAGGCTTCAATGATTTTATCACAAAGGTTTGCTCAAGTCCAAAGGAAAGAGTGTAATCATGGTGGTAATGATAGATTCTAGCCAAGTATGCACACTTTTGTGCATTATCTCATCCATTTAAAGCAGTACAATTGCTTCTACATTTACTTTAAAACAATTAAAAAGCTAGATGGAAACCCAAAGATTATCAGGAATTTCTAAAAGATCCCATTTTCAATAGATATTTGGGATGGAACTATTTTCTTGTTTAAAATTTCAAAACTAGCTCATAGCTCATCTTATCATCCTCAATCCGATGGGAAAATGAGATAGTGAACAAATTTTGGGATATCTTTGTTGCTTTGTATCCGATAAACAAACACAATGGGTAAAGTGGTTACTCGGTTGAATGGTGGTATAACACTCTTCCACACATCGCAGCAAAAATGACCCCATTATGGCACTTTATGTATATCATCCACCGTCCATCACATAATCTTTAAGAGAAAATTCTAAGGTTCAAGAAGTGGAAGTGATCACATCGAGCATCAACAACACATTCTCCAACTCTAAAGGATAACCTAAATTTCGCACAAAATCAAATGAAACATTAGGAAAATCAACATCACAAGAGAGGAGTTTTGATGTAGGCTACTGGTATTTTTACGTCTACAAACTACAAACAAATGTCCCTCAAGCAAGCTAAGAGGGATAACAAATTATCTCCAAAGAACTATGTATCCTTACAAGGTGTTGCAAAAATATTGGTACTATGTGAATATATATTGGAGCTCGTCTTTCTCGAGTGCACCCTATTTGTCATGTTTCATGCTTAAATAAGGATAGGTTTCAAACTTCCGCCCAAACAATATTGCTAGAAATTTATGAGGTAGGAAAATCATATTGGAACCTAAAGAAATATGGAAACAAGAACTTGACAACTATGAAATCAATCAATTTCGTAGTAACTCATTGAGTGGAAGAACTACCCACCGAAGATTCCACATGGGGGGATGAAAATTTTATACGTATATCCATAACTACTCAAGCATCGAGGACAAAATTTTTCAAGGAGAGGGGCATGTTAGGTTCCTATATTGGAAATTTGACAGTTGGTGTAGCCCTTATTGTTATTGTTGAACTCCTGAAGTTCCCATATCTTCTATTATGGTGCCCCATAAAATCCCACTATTGTTATTATTGTAGTCTTCACATTATTATTGTTAGGTTGGCTAGGATTATATTGTGACCCCATGGACTCCTATATATAGAAAGGGAGGTTTTGTTATTTGTATCATCCAAGAATTGTTCATTTAAGGGCTGTAAAGGATGTTTCCTCTAATAGGCTGATTTACTGCCGTTGATCTCTACTTTATTTTATTTTGTGACTGTATTTCACAGAAGTAAAGAGGCCACATGGTGCCTTTCCATTGGCATATGTAATTTTGTCTAATCAACCTCATTTTTTTGAAAAATTTGCATGTTTTAGAAAACAACAGAAAGCATTTCGAGAGGATACTATGTCATTTTTCCATGAAACGAGTTGTGCCAAATCTGCATCAACGAGGTCTACATGCTTGTTGAGGTTCAAAACCATTATGAAAAACGTTTCCAGCTTTTGAGAATATTTTTGAGCACCCGATCATTGATTAAATGTTTGTGTACCAAGGGATAAGAGCATGATGTGTAAGGTATAACAAAGGATATCCCATTTAAGGTAGGAAGTATCTATCACTGGGACCAGGGTCGGGATAATCATGGGTTCCTAAATGATAAAGGAGGGTCATCTAGGTCTTATAAGAATCGGGTGATGGCCATGGGAATGGGGTATAGCTCGCTGACGAGCACTGTCCTGGGCCCACGCAGGGGATCTCCTCTGTGAGAAAGTCCCAATTGTGACCTTGAACCGTTTGGAGTAGGGATCCCGTCCTAGGTGGTCTCGCTACCACTTAAGACGACTTCCTCTTGCCTCAAAAGAACCCGTTTGAACTCGATGACATACACTTATTCACATGATACGTAATACGTGATTGATGTATTAAACACGAATCAAACACTATGCGTAGCAAGATTATAGATAAAGCACGTACACCTCAAGAGATGTCATTAGTGTTAATATCTTTGGGGGTAATGCTGTATAGTAGTTCTGATCACAAGAGATAGTTCTTAATGATAAGATACCTCGTACTTCTAAAAAGATAAAACGAAATGCTAACAAATAGTTCATTAACATTCATTAATAAAACAGATGATTAAAATGAACATCATCGATAGCCAACACAGATAGCCATGACGCATAAATGATGACATGAAGAGGCAAACATTAATCATAGGATGTTCTCAAACCGTACAAGGAATACACACAAGGTTCTTATAGAAAAACACATCATAACCATAGGGTATTTTAACAAGAATCTATATTCATATGCTCAAGTGTATAATCTTTCAATACAATGCCATAGCTCTTTTGAGTTTCCAAAAAGAAAGCCTTGCTGGGCAGTTCCTGGGAGGAAGTATTTATAGGAAAGTTTGCCCCTCTGGGCCCCCGACTCTTCGCCCCGACGGTTGGGCTTTCTTGCGACCCGCGTCATGTGGCGACCCGCGACCTCAAGGAATATGCGACCTCGCGACCATTGATTTGCGACCCGCGACTCCTGGCACAGATGTTGCCACCGCGACCTGCGCTAGCGACCTCGCGACTTGTGACCTTGCGACCTCCTCGATTTGCGACTACGACCCAGGCAAGCTTGCGACCGCGACCATTGGATTTGCGACTCCGGCGACCTTGGCAGATGTTGCGACCGCGACCTTGGGCGCTTGTGCTGACCCTGCGCACTGGGATGTGCAACCTCGCGACCTCCTTGAATTTGCGACCCTGCGACTCGACGCTTGTGCGATTCCGCGACCTCGCGACTAAGCGACCTCCTTGGATTTTGCGACCTCGCGACCTGTGCGCATTTACACCGCGACCTTATTGACGGCAACCGCGACCCTGCGAGATGTTGCGACCCGCACTGGGCAACAGCGACCGCGACCTGCGACCACAGACCTCCTTGGATTTAAGCACCTCGCGACCTGGGGCAGCATTTGCGACCGCGACCATTGGATTTGCGACCGCGAGACTCACAGACGGCGACCAGCACCTTGGGCGCATCGCGAGTTCCTTGGAGCCGCCGCATCTACTTGTTTTTTGAAAATGGTCTCCTTGCTCGTCGGGGAAAACCTGGCTCTTTATGTGCAATCAGAGGTTCTTCCTCCGGCCCCGACTTTTTCTTCTCGACGGTGTGACTTCCTTGCGACCTGCGCATTTTTGTGACTCATGCACCGAGCCGTTGTTGCGACTTGCGACCCAGTCGCCGGGTCGCCGGGTCGCGCTCGTCGGGACCACTGCGCGATTGCTGATTTCATGCACCAGTAATGTGCGACTCGAAAGACTCTCCTCGGGATTTGCGACCCACGACCCTCGACGTCGTGCTGCGACCGCGACCCCTGCAGACAAGTTGCGACCGCGACCTTGGGCGCTCGTGCGACCGCGACTCGGTGAACCGCGACCAAGGACTTCAGCAAATTTACACCTCGCGTCCGACGATGTGCGACCTTGCGATTCCTTGTTTGCGACCTTGCGACCTCGTTGAACTTGCGACCTCGCGACCTCGTTGGAATTTGGCACCGCGACCTTGGTAAACTTGCGACCGCGACTTAGGAAAATTTGCGACCTCGCGACTCCGCGACCTCGCCAGGACACACCCGCGACCTGCATTTGCGACTCACGACCCCACAGATTTGCGACCGTACCTCAAATACTGCGACTTTGCGACCGCGACCCTACCGATTTGCGACCGCGACCACAGACGGCGACCTCGCGACCTCGCCACCGCATTTGCGACCCGGCGACTCGTCACTGCATTTGCGACCTCGCGACCTCAAATGCATCAATGAGTTCCTCGGTGTTTCGCCAACATCTACTTGTTTTGAAAATGGTCTCCGCCCCGCCGGGGAAAACCTCGCTCTTATGTGCAAACAGAGAGGTTTTTCCTGCAATAAAATAACCCAGGTTACATGTCTTCAAGGATTTGAATAATAATAATAATGGGGCAACATTAATTAATCGCACAAACAAAAACGATGACTTTAGACCTCAGAATATTACAACATCATAATTACTCTTCAATAATGATGACCACATATGAAACACATGAAATTAACAAGCTTAAGAGAAGTGTTCAAGCAACATGCTTAATGACCTACAAAGCAGGACGCGCTTACTCCGTCAATACACAAAAAGGTTTCTATTTAACATATGCATGGCAAACACTGCTACACTCGCGACCGCGACAAGAGGAAATGCGCACGCCGGATGATCCTTCCCACATATGGTGTGATTAACGATGATACTGGATCATGATGGCGAGGCACCGTGAGGGGTTGTGATAGGTCGACAGATGTAGATGATCGTTAGGTCGGGTGGAAGACTTTAACGCCTAAGCGAGCGCAGGGGGAACCCGAACTTTAAATATACCCAAAATTTTAAGGTGGTGTTGTAGCGGTTACAACAAATGGCGACCATCAGTAGAATCAAAGATCTCCGTTCATATCACAACAAAGTTCTGAGCCAAGATAGTGATGCAAGTTGGAATGTTTCATGTACCAAGCCAGATACTGCCCTTATCGTATGCCTAATCTGTGTCTCAACTAAGTCTCGTTAATCGAAACACATCAAAGAGAAAGCTCAATGTGATGCCAAAAGATTTTGTTGACGATGTGAAGAGCAAGGCACCGGGTTTATTATTTTCGGATTTTTAGCAAGTTTCGGTGTTGCTCGTCGCGCAGTTCCTGACAAAGACTCGGCCGGAGTCACTTCAAGAAATCATGAAACGTTGCTCCGCCGCGCCGGGCCGGCCGGAGTCCCGGCTGAAACAAGCATTACCTCTCCGCGCAGGAAGCCTTCTCGATCCTTTACTCCTTATTTGCTCTATGTGCTTACAACACTTATTTTCATGTGCTCGTGGCACTTATTTTCATGTGCTCATGGCACTTATTTTTCATAAAGGATGAGGGATCCCGACTTATTTTACGAGCAAGAGAGGTTGTTTCTTGTGTTGGCTGCAAACCGAAAGATGTCCCCGACGGTTTTCAGGCCGAACCTTCACATCCCATCTACCACAATAGGTGAAGTGTGCAAACAGATCATTAAGACGTCCAAGACTAGCCGCGCTGCGTTTCAGCTACGGTAGGGGTCATTTCAACTCATCAAAGCCCCTACAGACAACCGGCTCGTATCTCCCTAGATAATAAGTTTAGACTATAGGCCTCTTTGTTGATAATGCGACTTCAAGATGAACTGAAGAGAAAGTCGGCTTTCGAGATAGCCACCGCAACCTCACACAAAACAATGGGGTTATTGTTTCACGATCGAGGCAAAACAAGATCGCAAGGTGATAGGGTTGCAATGAGGGCTCAAGTGAAGTGCGTGCGATATGACAAAAAAAAATGATGTGAGGGAGAGAGTACGGGCGCAATGCACAAGCGAGGCTCAAGGTGCAATGCAACGCCGTGTGCGAGAACGATCAAATCCGCCTGTAAGTGCAACTATTAGCAAAGTGATTATTTATGCAACAACAAGCAACCGAAAAGGCATTGAAAGGAAAATACTTTTAACATGATGATGCCTAAAATATTAATCGTAAACAAAAAACAACAAACACACTTTTAAACTATGAAGTAAAAATTTTGCAAGTAAAAACCTAATTAACTCGAAACTAAATTTTTTTTATTGCAGTGTCCTAGCTAAATTTCTACACCCAAATCCTAGTTTAACCAATGATGCGGCTGGGTTATGTAAAATCGCCCTTTCCAAAGGCAGCCACCGCATTAGCCCCCGTCCCCGCAACAACAATGATCAGATCGTGGCTAGCATCCAAAAAATTGCAGCAAAGAACAAACTTACTTCGAGGAGCAAAATAATGGTGAAGATGATCAGAGATACTTACCAAAGAACATGCCGTAACGTATTGTGCAAGCCGAATCCCATTCTTATCTTGGTAACCAACAATATGTTGTTGAAACTCAACATTATGGATAAATGACAAAAAATCATTCATGCATGATCCTCAGATTGAGGTGTGATGGGTAAGCCCATTTCTATTTGCAAGCACATTCACTCAATGGGGTTGGTTGAGCTGATCGATGCAACTCATCCTGGGTGTTGGGGACCACTGGGCCGAGTGGAATGGAAACAATACACAAGAAGTAGGCGAATTATAGATGCATGCACATCCAAGTGTAGAAATTCTAGTTTCGAAAAAATCTAGTCCTGGTTGCCTCGGGTTTGGTTAAGGGTATGGGGATTCGAATCCACGTTTAAAGGATGTCTAAATTCCCAATGCTGAAAAACTCCGGACCTTCGAGCAAGGGCTTTCCAACTTCGATCACTTCTACGAGATTAACAGAAAACGCGTGACTATCAATTGTAGTGATTTGAAAGATGTCGTTGAGCTTTGTATCAATTTGGTCGATTGCCTATACATTCGACGTATCGATAATCCAAATGTCGATTCTCCAAATTTGCCGTGATGGGGTGGATTCGATACGTTTATGCTCGGAAGGAGCATGGTACCTGGGAATTGTCATTTCGTAAACGTTCTGGCGGCGCTGACGCGTTTCGATTTCTCGTGGGTATTCGAATCTTTCCAAATCGGATCATCAAATCTTGTGTGTCTTCAGTCGCAAAGGGATTCGAGTGACTACGTCGACGGTATGATTGAATATGCTTTACAAGGAGTGATCGCTCGCAACCATGTATTTGATCGAATTGGTACCCGAGATGTCGTGCTCCCCGAGCGTTACCAACCGGGATGGATCAATAAAGGGAACATCTTGGAGTTGTTCGTATCGGGAATCACTCCGCGGTCGTCTAAAGATCCCAAGTGAGAAAAATCGTATTTTAAAGGATTCATCGATTTTGGACCGTGATTGTGAAACACCCGTCCGCGTGTTTATGATTATCGCCATCAATTTTCGTATAAGGCAATTTTGAATGTCTCTAATAAATTACCGGTGTATGATCGAGGAATAAACTAGGAAACAATGAACGAAAAGATCAATCACAGGGTGTTAACCATACGAGGCTTTTCAACACGCACATCCGTGTCGTTCGTGAGGGGACAAAGCCACAAAGATTTGACAGGCTCTCGTAAGGAATAAACTTCTATGAAGTGGTAGGAGAGTCGCATTCATACGTATGTGAATCCGTATTCATAGTCCGAATCAACCCGTATTCATAATCCAAATATAACCGCATTCATAATCCGACGGTGAACCAGAGTCTATAATCCGAATATGAAATAGGATTCTAATCCGACCGTGAACTAGATTCATAATCCGAATGTGGATCCGATTCATAATTCGAAGGTGAACCGTATTTAGGACAAAATCCAGGGAGACATCGAGTGGGCCGGGGGTAGGTTTCATGAACCGGGAGAGGTAATGAGCCACCGTGGTTTTCAAACTTTGATTCGACATGGTGCGTGAAAGATTCTAAGGTAATGGAATAGGCTCTATCCTCCCCCGCGCTGTCGATCCTTGCTCGTGACTTTCAAGGTCACCACTCCACTCTCGTACAACCTCAGAAGAGGAGCGAGAATATCACAAATAGAAACACTTTCCTTGAAGGCCCGAATGAGGTCCGGACTCTAGAGATGGACAAGGAAGCATTAGGGACAAAGTCCGAACAATCGGTAACTCTGCAGCATTTGCAGTGAACTCGTGATCCGACCGAGATTGCTCACGGGAAGCGAGAATCGCATACTCGAACCGTCTACTTAAACATTTCTGATCAACATCCTCTGTGAAAACTCAAAACAATAATGAATAAATTTAATAGAGAACTCACCTAAAGATTCCCGAGGTTCCATTCTGATCTCATGTAACTTTATTACAACGTTGTGAGGATTATACCGTGAAAAGTTTGTTGTAATTCATGGGTGAGTTGGTCAAACGAATGGATGGAAGCTTTTCTGCAATGTGCGGCACCATTGTTTAGCGCGACCTTCGAGGGTGAGGAATAAAAGCAAACACATCAAACCCTCATCGTCAATTTCATAGCACTCACCAAAAAAAATCTGAAATGTGTTGGGTTATGGACACCCCATTTTCACCATCAAATGTTAACTCGGGACAAGTGATACATAAGTTCATCGGAGATGTAGTATACAAATTACAAAACTCCGACTAACATCTCAGAGAATGATTTGGGAACGAGCCATTACGTATATGAGATTAACTGGCAGCTCTAAGGGCTCAAATGCCTTGTCATCCGGCCCCTTTTCGTTAAACATCCGGGCCTGAGGTTCAAGCCCTCCTTCTAGCGCCACCCCGTTGACGTGAAAAATTTGTCCCAGCCACCGTAGGGGGATCTCCTCGGTAGAAAGTCCCAATTAGACCTTGAACCGTTTGGAGTAGGGATCCCGTCCGGGTGTGGGTCCTACCACTTAAGACGACTTCCCTTCGGTCTCAAAAGAACTCGTTTGAACCTCGCGACATACACTTATTCACATGATACGTAATACAGGATTGATGTATTAAACACTTTAATCAAACACTATGCGTAGCAAGATTATAGATAAAGCACGTACACCTCAAGAGATGTCATTAGCAACACATCTTTTGGGGTAATGCTTATAAGGTAGTCCGATCACAAAAGAGATAGTTCTTAATGATAAGATACCTCTTTACTTCGTGAAAGATAAAACGAAATGCTAACAAAATAGTTCATTAAC
Source organism: Pinus albicaulis (assembly GCA_034641835.2). Lineage (NCBI taxonomy): Eukaryota > Viridiplantae > Streptophyta > Pinopsida > Pinales > Pinaceae > Pinus > Pinus albicaulis. The sequence continues at coordinate 1,103,836,029 of CM076580.1, read as the reverse complement.
ATTCATTAATAAAATGATGACAAAATGAACATCATTGATACAACACAGATAGCCACACTATAAATATGACATGAAGAGTGCAACATTAATCATAGGATGTTCTCAACCGTACAAGGAATACACACGTTGTTCGCATAGAAAAACACATCATAACCATAGGTGTTTTAATAAGTATCTATATTCATATGCTCAAGTGTATAATCTTTCAATACAATGCCATGTAGCTCTTGAGTTTCCAAAAAGAAAGCCCTTTTACAAGTTCCTGTGAGGAAGTATTTATAGGAAAAGCTTTGCCCTCCGGGGTTCCCCGACGCCGCCTTCCGACGGCTGGGCTTTCTCGCGACCCAAGGCCATGTGCGACCGCGAATACCCTGCTGAATATGCGACCGCGACCTCATTGGATTTGCTGTACCGCGACTCCTGGCGAGATGTTGCGACCGCGACCTTGCGCTCAGCGACTCCGCGACTTGTGACCTTGCGACCTCCTTGGATTTGCGACTACACCTGTGCAAGTTTGCGACCTGGCGACCATTGGATTTGCGACCCGGCGACTCGCGATGTCATGACTTGCGACCTTGGGCAAACTGTGCGAACTATGCACTTGGGGATGTGCGACCTGCGACCTCCTTGAATTTGCGACCGCGACCTTGGGCGCGCTTGTGCGACCTCTTCGCCGACCGCGACTCCGCGACCTCTCCTTGGATTTGGCGACCTCGCGACCTAGGCGCATTTGCGACCAAGCGAATTTGCTGATTTGCGACCATGACCTCAAGCAGATGTTGCGACCGCGACCTTGGGTGCTTAAAGCACTCGCGACCTCGGCTACCCGCGACCTCTTGGATTTGTAAGTGACCATGACTCAGGCAGATTTGCGACCATGACCTCATTGGATTTATGACCATGACTCCTGCCAGATTTGCGACTCCGGCGACCTCGCGCATCAGCTGAGTTCCTTGAGTTTCGCTTACAAGATTCACTTGTTTTTGAAAATGGTCTCCTTGCCTGGCCGGGGAAAACCTTGGCTCTTATGTGCAAACAAAGAGGTTCTTCCTCCGGGTTCCCCGACTTTTTCTCTCTCCCCGACGCGTGTGACTTCGCGACCCGCATTTTTGTGACTTGCGACCCGAGCTCGTTACCGCGACTTGCGACTCTAGTCGCTCGGGTCGTCGGGCCCGCCGTCGGGAATTTACCAAGGGGTGCGATTGCCGACTTGCGACCCAGTGGAAATGTGCGACCTCGACCTCCCGGATTTCCGCGACCCACGACCTCGACAGATGTTGCGACCGCGACCCTGCGAGATGTTGCGACCCTCGCGACCAAGTGTCGGCGACCTCGCGACCTCGTGAACTTGCGAATTCGTGACTTAGGCAACTTGCGACCCTACATCTCCCTATTTGCGACCTTACACTCCGTTGAACTTGCGACCTCGCGACCTCGTTGAATTTGCGACCGCGACCCAGAACTTGCGACCGCAACTTAGAAATTTATGACCAAGGATCATGACCAAACAGATTACGACCATGACCTACAAGATTTGCGACCCACGACCTTAGCAGATTTATGACCATGACCAACAGATTTAAGGCGACTACGAACTATTCCCGCCCGATTTGCGACTCCGCGACCTCACAGATTGCGACCGCGACCTCAACAGATTTGCGACTCCGCACCAATTGCATTTGCGTCCGCGACTCAAGGACACGAGTTCCTTTAAGGTTTCGCCAACATCTACTTGTTTTGAAAATGGTCTCCTTTGCTCATTTCGGGGAAAACCTTTGGCTCTTATGTGCAAACAAAGAGGTTTTTCCTTAATAAAATAACCTGTGTTACATGTCTTCATGATTTGAATAATAATAATAATGGGGCAACATTAATTAATTACACAAACAAAAACGATGACTTTAGACTTCAGGGAATATTACAACATCATAATTACTCTTCAATAATGATGACCACATGTGAAACACATGAAATTAACAAGTTTAAGAGAAGTGTTCAAGCAACATGCTTAATGACCTACAGGACGCGCTTTACTCGTCAATACACAAAAGGTTTCTATTTAACATATGCATGGCAGCTTCCTTTCGCTACACTTCAATGCGACTGCGACAAGAGTGTTCGGCGCACGCCGGATGATCCTTCCCACATATGGTGTGATTTCAACGATGACATTGGATCATGATGGCGAGGCAACTCATGAGGGGTTGGGGATAGGTCGACGGGATGTAGATGATTGCAGGTCGGGTGGAAGACTTTAACGCCTAAGCGAGCAGAGGGGGAACCCGAAATTTTAAATATACCCAAAATTTTGGGTGGTGTTGTAGCGGCTACAACAAGCTCATGGATTGTATTTTTCCCACGTGATAAATATGTTTGTCCCAGTCATATTTTTAATTTTGTGGTACATTTTCCTATGAATGTGGTCAATTTTTATTTTTCTTTTTGATTTCAGCTGCATCAACCTCTGAGGAATCGTTTTAGGAACGACCCAAGGTGTGGGAAAGTGGAAGGGGAGGCTAACCCTATCTGGAACCAGTGGATAAATGTGGACCAAGTTGGGAAAGATGATGAATGGGTTTATAATAAACAAAAGGGGAGAGATATATGTGGATGGGGGAGCAGGATCACGTAACCAAAATTAGGTTTTCCCATGTAGTACCATCCCTAAAGCCAAAAGGTTAATAAAAGAGATCCCACAGGACTAGGATCTAATGGTAACATCCAAAAGAGGCCTACAAGATAAGAGCATAGACCTAGCCTTCTCTTTCCATCAAATCCCCCCATTAATCCATGGCCGTAAGTTTCTATGATAATAAAACTACAATACTCAATTACCAAATGACAATGAATATCTTTAGGTTCGAGAGGCCCAATTTCAAACATATGATCATGAAATATGGGTAAGGGACCACATGGATGGCTCAGGTTTCAAAGAAATGAAAAAATGAGCTAGTTTGTGTTTGCAAGGGGCTGCTGGCTGTCGACTGAGGACCATCTTGGAGAAAGTTTTCTCCTGGGGATGTCACTTGAAAAAATGGTGGGTAACATATGGCTCCAACTGGGATGCGATATCTCGAAAAGTGGGAAAATCTACTAGAACAAGAGGTCATGAGAACACCAACAATATCTTAATTACTAAATACTAAACCCTCAGGGCATCATGTTTGTATGGTGTCTTGTGATCACGCATGCTTAATGTTAGGCCATAAAAAAAAAAAAAAAAAACAAATATGAAAAATTTAATCTAAATGCAACAAATATATCATGAGAAATATCATATGACATTATTTCTAATGCGAAAATCAACATGCAATGCATCATACTCTAACATGCATATGGTACAATATTAAGTATCAAGGAAAGGGGTGGTATGAATTAACTTGACTAGTTGTGGCCATAGTTCATCGTTGAGTTTAGAAATGTAGTAATAGTCCTCCCCAAATTTTCCATGGATATTGATAGGTATCAAGTCTCTATCAAATAAAACTAAGTCTCTGACCTTATACTCCTTTTTAGGTTTCCATTTTTTTCTTGTTTTGTGATTTGGTCCTTTTATAATGAAAAATTCTTGTGAAGGAAGAATGAGAGAAGTATTTTCAACGTCTTGTGTTTCATAGTATGGGGTTGGTCCAGGTTTAATCATGTGAGAAATGTAAGTAGGCTCCCTATAGAGGATAAAAGGAGTTCCATCATATTGCAGGATAGTGGGTATGAAAAGTCCATTGAACATGACACCCAACAATCACCCCCCATTTCCTAGACAAGAGAATTCTCCATACATTAGGAATATCTATGACAACAACATCCATGAGAAGGGATATATCGAGGTTCCTAGCCAAAGAAACCTTAATATACTTTATGAGACCTTCGACCTCCATAGGTTTCGAGTTAAAACCACATACCTTCTTATATGGCCAAGTAATGTTGAGATCCAATTGTTTCATGACCTTTAAAGGCATGATATTGGAAAGAGCCCCTGAGTATAGCATTAAATTATGCAATAAAAGATCATTTATAGCCAAAGTGAGCATAAAAGGTTGATTCCTAGGTTACGATTAGGAATAGTAATGTTTTGCAAGTCTTCAGGTAATTATTCCTCCTCAAAACCGAGTGACTTCTTAATTTTCTGTTGTTGTTCAGGCAATTTCAAAACCTCTTTCAAAGGAACGGGTATAGTTATCTTCCCTATAGTAGCTTCTAAGTCAATGTTAAGTCCATGTTGTTTTCTCTTTTATTTCTTCTTGGTGTTCTCTCTTTTTTGGGAATCCTTTTTAGGCTCAACTCTAGTTTGGGGATCATTTTTAGGAGGATTTTCAGAAGGAGCTTCCTTAGGAGAGGCTTGCTTGGAGGTAGGTCATCTTTGTTGGGGTCCTTGGAGGTTACGGGGTCCTTAATATTATCCTTTTTTGAATATTGTATGCCTTTGAATCTTCCATTACTAGTATCAACATTAAGAATAGGCTCCTCTTTATCTTCTTTGATTAGGACCTAGCTAATAGGAGGATGAGTGTATGAACCCCATAGAAAAATGTCGAAGAAATTGGATTCTACAAGGTTGGCCTCCTCGTCTACTTTTTCATTATCAATCTCATCATTCTCACTTTGCTCATCTTCAGATGACGAGTCTTGCTCAACTGCATTAGTTGGGGCCAAAGTGTTCGGGACTTGAGATGAGCTTGGATTGTCTTCTTCACTTTGATTTTTAGGAAAAGGTTTTCCCATTTGAATGTGACTAGACTTTTGGGGCTTCTCCAATGCGGTGATTTTTCTCATAACTATCCTATCTCATGAGTGGACCTCTTCACTACGTGTTTTTCCATATTTTTAAGGATGGAAAAAAGGGTTTCCTCATGTTGATCTTTAGAATTTTCCTTCTTGGCCTCAGTTTTTTCCTTAGGGAGGTCATTAGTATCCATTCTTGAGATACATAATTTTTCTTCAACTTGCATTGCTATTTATTTAGTCTCAGCCAATGTAGAAGGATTCTTGTACCTTAATGCATATGACATATGGCCACCTATGAATTTAATAATTTTTTCAAGGATGTTGGCATCAAAGGGTTTTATGTTGTCAAGGATATCTCAGACTACCCTATCAAACTTTTGAATGAATTCCCAGATGTCTTCCCTTCCCCTAGTTATTTGATAGAACTTCTCAATGTTAAAGGTTCCTTGGGAATCGCATGACCATCTCTTCATGAATAGATCCTCAAATTCATCAGAATCTTCGATGCATGCTGGGGGAAGACTAAGGTACCATTCTATTTATTGTCTTTCAAGTGATAAAGAAAACATAATCATGGTCCTATCTTCATCAAATATCATTCAAGGGAATATGTGCCAATAGAATTCTTCAACAAAGTCACAGAAAATCATGGTAGCCTCACCTTTGAACTTGGGTAATGATCTAGGTGGCTCCAGAGACACACAGGACAAAGAGGGATTATGAAAGAAAAAAATTAAAATTGACAGTAAGGTGGCAAACTCAGCTTCAAATTGAAGAGCTTGTTTTCTTGATTGCAATGGTGTGAACAACACATCAATCCGAGCTTGTGTTGGAAAGTTAGAGTAGTTTGAAGTTTTGTTAAGGCAATGGAAGTGGGGCCCACAACATGCTACATGGCGTTCCAATAAGCACATGGGACCCACATGGAAACCCCTTAGTTGTTGATACATGGCACTCCTCCATTGGTCCTCAATTTTCACAAAAAGACAAACAAAACATATTGAAACAAAAATCATTAAAAATAAATAAAAACATATTAAAATATGATTATAAAAATCATATATATAGAACAAAACCATATAAGATATGGTTATTCCACCAATTTTTTTTTTGAACGAATATGTAAATGGATACATAAGGGAGTATGGTTAAAATACAAACCAACCATATGTTAAAATGTAATGACCAAAAACGAATATGAGGGTTTTTGTTATGGTTATAAGTGTTACACCCGAAACCTTATTTAAAAGTGGGCCACACACACACACACACACACACACTATATATATATATATATATATAGTTAAACTATAACATGGGTGGGCGGGCCACCTCTGGTGGACCTGGCCCACGCCACCCTACATTCAAATATATCGTAACCGTTGGAGTCGGTGGGAGTTGAACCCATGGTCGGTGGACCGACCCCGCCCATGCGACAGCTCCACATCAAAATCCAAACTTAAAACAAGTCACTGCCTTATTAAAATTCCGCCAATGCAACTATGTTATAACAAAATGTGCCGAGATAGGTGGGGTCAGTGGGGATGGAACCCATGACCTCCGCCTCATTATGGCCGCCCACAACCAACATGCTCAAGGCACCTCTTGGGAAAGTCCGCCACCATTTTATATTTAAACCCTCATTTCCGTAGATGCACAAAGCAGGTTGGAGGAGCGACACATAGTTCGAGTTGTGGAACCATGATTGAGCATCATTTCTAGAGGGGCCAAATTTTCCCAGCGTCCAAATTGGACAAATTTTATATGGATTTTATACCTCTCAGCGACACGAATCTGATGGAAGTGTCAGTTTCTACAACATAAGTCTCGATTTTTTAGTCATTTTTCCAGAATGGGATGATGGTGTCGGTTTTTAGCATGTGGACAATCGATTTCATGCCATTCAATGCCACGTTTGCAATGGTGCATTAAAATCTAGGCATTGAGCAGACTATTTTTCAGCCAGAATTAGAGTTGAGGTATATGAAGTGTTGTTTCCATGTACTTCATTGATTAATGTTGTAGGACGTGTTAGAGTCGGTCCTTACAGCCCTCCGTCAGAGATCATTTCGCTTTTTGCATATCATTTTTAGGTGTCTCGCTCACTTCACTTCGTTGCATTTCGCTAGGGGCATGCCATTGACTGACGAGAGGGTTTGGTCATCTTGTATTCCCTCATGTTTGTACCTGCTGGGCTAATTAAAACTCCTCAAAAGTCATCAAAGTTTAGTTCACGTCATTCATGGTCATAAATGATTATTTTTGTCAACAAGAGTCTTTTATTTTTTAGAGTCTAGGGTTCAGTCTTTTGATATATTCAATAAATGCCCGCAGGCCATGAGGATGGTTTCGAAAAGGTTCTTAATTCAAATTTCCATCATCAAACACATCTGAGGACATTTCTTGTTCAAAACTCTGTTTTGAACTAGAAATTGTCAAGTTCATTTTTTGTAACAGTCATGTATTTTTTCTACCATAAAAAATTTTCAAATGCAGCTTCTGATCTTTGCCGAAGTCCAAACACCAACGTCCCTGCAAAAAAAATAAATTCATTTCATCAGTCCAAAACTCAGAAAAACAATGAAAAGCCAAAGGACAGAGTTTCATTAAATGATAAAGTGCCAAAATTGCAAAACATTACAAAGTGGGTTTTTGAAGAACTAAAAATTAAACTCGTCTCTTCCAAGATATTTAAAAGGCTATATAAACCATTTGAAACAAGTTATATTCAAAAATCTTCAAAGCAGAGATTGAATTGAAGGGTTGAAGGGCGAAAATTTTGTTTTGAAGCTGAGACAGTGTGTTGACAGTGCACGTGGTGCATACAAGGAGCGCGCGGCGCACTGAGCTAAAATTGCCAGTGGAAATTAACAAGCGCGCGACGCACCAGACCAGCGTGGCGCACTGGGCATGCACGCGGCGCATTGAGCCATCAAGCTAGAAATTCACCCAAACTCTTCAAATTTTCAAATTCAAATCGCCTCATTTGCCTTCAAGTAAGTTATCCATGTTTGCCAAATGATTTTTGGATATGTTGTGGTGGTCTAAAGGAGAAAAAAAGTGTTTGTCATGGTGAAAGTTAAACCCTATATTCATTTCAAAATCCGCTCCATAGGGTTAGAGGAGGAAGTGATGGTATTTTGAAATTGTATGTCAGAGCTGCCACTTGTCAAAAAAATATCATTTCGTTGCTATTGGAGTTTTTGTCACTGTTATTGCTCACTGTAGATTTACCACAGTCCCATATTCATTTTTCCCATATCCCTTTATACTTTTGGTTCCCATGTGAAATTCCAAACCCTACTGGTTGCCTCTTTCCCTGCCATTGATAAAACTTCAAGTTTTCATAAGGATCAATGGTTGTTCCATGTTCTTGACTGCACTTTTTCCATTTGAATAACTCTTATATCTATCACTTGGAAAGTCCCATTAGTATTACCCATTCCCATACCATTTATAAAGGTATGTAATCCCAACATTTCCCAAAGCAGTGAGTAAATAGTTTGTCTTTTCCACTGTGTTACTTGACAGTCCATTGAGTTCATTGTAAGATTTCCCACAGTCCCCATTCCATGTTAGAAATATTTGGCATATTTGATAGTGAAAGGCAAAGCATCTAGTCATCATTTTTAGACATACTCCTAACGCTTGTTTTCACCATACCTATACCAGCATATATTTTTCAAACATCTTGATTTCAGCGCCATGTTAGAGACGGATTCAGTTTATGAGCAGGGGTATGATAGTGATTCCACAGCAGAGGTTAATGTGCCAAGGAGGTCTCACAAAAGTGGCAAAAGTGGTAGGCATGTCAGGGAGGAGCCTACTTCTTTGGCTCAATTGTAGGCTTGCCCGCTTGCAATGGATTGTTTTCAGCATCAGTCATGTTTCCAATACTGTGAGATGATTTCCCAAACTTAGCATCATCATGAGTTAGCTCGCCTATTCATGCTACATTTGCATGATGGCCGTGTGAATCTTGCTGGATTAAACTTCATTTTGTCACCAGAGACCATTGCTCAGGCCACCAGGATACCAAACATAGGAGAGGAATGGAACAAACGACAGCAGCTAGAGAAATCCTATTATGAGCCATATATCAGACCTGGATATATGAGGCAACTGAGTAGGGTATTTCCATTCCGATTTCTGAAGGATGAGTATGCACCATTGATGAGATTGATCATTCGATATTTCAGTTGCGAGGGCAGATTCTCGCACCTCTATGCGTACCATATCCGTTTGTTGATGCGTTTCACGAGGGTACGTATGATGAGCATTCCATACTTCATGTACCGTAACATAGAGTGGATGATATTTCTTGTACAGAAGAAGATCCCAGCACAGTAGCATAACAGCATATATCATTACGCGCTGATCAAAATCATGGTGGTACATCAGCTCACACAGCAGGGCATCACATGGGATGAGTTCATCTCCCGTGACTTCTTTGCAGCGCCACAACCGCCTCCCGAGGTAGTTCATGATGAGGGAGAGCCTTCACACCAGTTTTATATTCCTGAGACTGAGCATATCAGTGCTCCAGTGTATGTGACATATCAGCGAGGCCACAGAGCCTTATTTGTAGCTACACGATGAGTACTATCTCCACCCGAGGTGGAAGGGGTCTCGTTGAATTCATTAGCAACCCGAGTACTATCTCCACCCGGGGTGGAAGGGGTCTCGCCTTCAACATCAGTACAGGTACAGGTTCAGGACAGAGGCAAGAGACCTATGCACGATGAGGGCCCTTCAGGAGGCCAAGACACCGATTTTATACTCATCGATGTTGATGCGAGCTCTCCTAGCTTGAAACTAAGGGAGGTCATCCAGGAGCAGAAAGCTGAGATTGGTAATTTGACAGAGAATTTGCAGAGAGAAAAATGGGTGATAAAGTACTTGGAGCAGTGGAACAAACAGCTGGAGGATCAGCACACACTTGTAGAGCTGCGGAGAATCCGTGAAGATCGACAATTGGCCCGGAAGATACCTGGTGACATGACACCAATTGAGCGAGAGACCGAACTCATGCATGTTAACATTAATCTGGAGAAGTTTTTGGAAAAATATAATAGAGACAAAGACATGCTCTGTCATATGAAAGGTTATTATTGGGTCCGCATGCACGTTTGCAAAGCAAAAATGAAGATCCTGAAAAGAAGGTTGAGCAGAGCACTGGAATGGCGAAAGAGGCCTGATCCGCTCCGGATTTTGGCTGAGGCTTCATTGGCTGAGAATGAGGCATGATGGGGGATTTTCACTCTGAATTTCAGCAAATTTGGAGAATTCTTTGTCATTTTTGAAAATTTTGGTCTCAAAACAGGTTTTTCCGCCCAACGCGTAGCGCGTCCCGACGCGCGCTTATGATTGGGACACTTTCTGGAGGAAAAATTTGTATTTTTGGATTTTTCATGGTAAGTTATGAATGCTTAGAAATGGCTGAAGCATTTCATCAAGTTTTGGATGATCAAAGGGCCAAAAACACCATGAAAATCACCTTTCTGCCACCTTTTGCACCAGCAGGAAGTACTTTTGGGAGAATGAAGTTTTGGAGGGGAAAATGAGCTCCAAATTGAAAAATTCCACTTGGATTGGATAGCAGAAATCTAGGGCCTTCCAACAAGATATCATGAGCTTTATTTTGACTTCGGGAAGTGCTCCAAAAGTAGGTCCAAAGTCGCGCGGCGCATAGAGGAAATTAGCCTATTTTTCACCTTCCAGCTCAAAAATTCGGCCAGTTTGGACTAGTTTCACCTCTTGATGCAATTTTTGACCCAGCTTGATGTAATTTGATAAAAATGATGTAATTTTGGCATGTATTTACTTGTTCTAGATGGTTCACTCACAAAAAAGTGAAAATCAAGTGAATGAATCAGTTTCCTTCCTTTTAGAGGCAAGTTGTTTGGCTGCCTAGATTTTAGCTCCTTGTTTAGAATTGGTTCAAACTTCTCCTAGAAGCATGAGATCGACCCCTAGAGGCATGGGAAGGGGTTAGAATTGTCTATTTATTGTATTTTCTGAGACACTTTCAGGGTTGGACTCTTGGGAAAAGTTTGGCACACTATTGTACATATTTTCTGCATTTTGGCTAAGGAGAGATCAGAGGTTTTGCAGCACCTGTTGGGATTCTTGTGGCTTTCAGTTTTGATGGTGTGTTTCTCTCAGTTATTTGTAAGTTCTTTAATGTTTAATGTATGCCATTCCCTTATTTTTCTTCTGAAACTAAATGAATAAGTAAATGAGGTAGAATCCATTGATTCCAGTGCTCTGCCTTTAAATTTGTTTAGTTTTATATGTTTTCGCCAGTTTGGAGAGGATCCTTGTTCTCCCTTGCCCTCTTCAGCTCCTTTTCATTCTAATCCATCCATACACATAATCAAAAGGCATCAAGACTACTGCCTACCTTTCCCCAACTCGAATTCTGCAAAGATCTGGCCTCATCCTCGAGCCCAAAATTGTTTTTCCCATTTTTCCAACGAAAACCCAAAAATTAAAAAAAAACCTTCCTATCTATTTACTAGCCTAAAATCAATATCCATTATAAGTCATCTCAGCCCCTTTGAAGACCTTTTGCCGAGATAGACCCGGAGAGAGCCCTCTCCTGTCCTCGTAGGGCTAGCTACGAGGCTGAGCGTGGTTTGGTGTTGCCTTGAGTCTTACCTTATTTCAGCCTAAGGTAGTTTCGAGCGCTAACATAGTGGAGACCATACTGGGGAATAATATCAATGGTTTGCTTGTTGGTGTGTTCATTTCATGAGTTATAGACGGAGTCTGAAGTCACGCCAGGTAGCTTTCGAAACGCTTTTTCCATGCACAAGCGGAAGTAGATAAACGCTGCTTTAGTCGATCTCTGGTTTAGCTTGTGAATGCAGCACTTGATTTGAAAATTACCCCAGTACACTTGTTCGTTCTAGACTTTTGGATGATTGATTCTAGAGATCGATAGGCTGAAAATAATCAGTTGTGTCCTTTGGTTTTTTTTTTGAATAGATCAATACACTGGCTTCAAAAAGGCATACTAGATCAAATCCTGATCCAAATCCGCGTCCAGTATATGAAAACCCCAACCTAATCCCAAGAATTTTCCGTCGAGAAGTTCCCATCATTCCTTTGGTCAAATCTCACTCATACCCCACTGTTTTTGAATACATAGAAGACATTGAGTTTGACGATCAGTTCGAGTTATCATTGTTTGAAACCAAGTCCGAAAGTGCTACTGGTTCTACCGTTATCAATCCTGAATTCATCAAGTATCTAGAAGTTGAACAAGCAAATAGATCTATTGATAATTATATTCTGAATCTTCAAAACTCCATTGTGGCAACCAACATCCCTGAATTCATTGAATCTGCATCCGAAACTCTTGGGCCATCTGAAATTGCATCCGGTTCACAGATTCCCACTGAACCTCCCTTTATCCCTACCATTCCCGTACAAACTGAGATCTCTGATTAGCAATCAGCAGTAGTTCCTCCTCCATCTCCACCGCATACACCTCGTTCATCTACTGCTCCCATTCCACTTGTTTCTCCAAGACAGATTATAAATCCGCCAAGAGCCATGGCTGCTAGATTCGCACCTCTTGTTTTACCGGCAAATTTGGATCCTATGCCCGCTGATTATTAGAGTAAGATTCCAATATTTGATGGCACTCCGCAGAGTGTGTCCGCCCAGCAGCATATTGTTAGAATGACAGATTTCTTGGACCTGCATGAAATAGATGAAGAGAATGTGTCCATGAGATTGTTCACCCAGACTTTTGGAGGTGAGGTTCGTAAATGGTTCAGAGCTTTACAACCCGGAAGTATCAATACATTACAAAAGCTTCAGACACAATTCCTAGATCGGTGGGAGATGAAGAAAGATCCGCTGCAAATTACTTCTGAGTATACTAGCATCAAGCGTAATCCTGGTGAGTCCGTTCAAGATTATATTATCAGATTCAATATAGTGTATAATGCAAATCCAGATGACTTAAGATCGTCTAGAAATTCAGATCTCCTTAATTTCCCGGATGGTTTCGATCCGGAGATGGCTTATTCATTACGAGACAGAGATCCACCTACCTTGGAAGATATGCAGAAGATTGCTGTTAGTGTTGAGGCGAATTTGAATGATAAGAGAGCCAGGTTGAAAGCACATAAGAGAGTGACCATAAAAGAAGAAGCTTCCACATCTACATCAGAACAACACTTGCTTTGCGAAATGGAAAAAATGTTCAAAAGAATGACGCTTGATAAGCCAGAACCGTAGATTCGAAATCCCAACTATCGTGGCCAGCAACAGCCACAGTTCAGAATTAAGCAGCGTGAACAAAGAGCACAAGAGCCGGTAGCCCAGCAGCAAGTTAAAACACCTCTTCTGCAGAATTTTGTGAGTCAAGATTCAGACGATGATGATGATGTAGTAGGGGAGCAAAACTACTTCTTTACTCCTGATGATCTGCCCATTTACATCACTGAAGATGAAGAGTATGTAGAAAGTTCAGCTGCATAGAAAGATGAGGATTTTATTTTAGCAAATGATGTAGCTCTAGAGGAAGAATCAGATGAATACCAAAGAGGGTATATGAATGCTTTGTCTGCTCAACAGAAGCAATACTCATTGAGAAACATAGATGTGCCCATAAACCCAATTCAGAAGAGAAAAGAGGCTTCAGCACCGAAGATAGATTCACCTATACCACAGAAGAAAGGAAAAGACAACTAACAAATCATCATCAACAGAAAAGTCAGATCAGCCAAGCATAATGAAGGATAAGGCTGAAAGGAAAGAAGTTCCAGTCAAAGAGGTTGAAAGGGTTTCAGCTTTTAGTTTGGAGAATGAAATTTCTAAATTGAAGGTATCTATTCCTTTGACAGAAATTATGAAGAACAACAGTTATAGAGGTCAAGTCTCTAAAATTCTAAATTTTGATCCAATGTTTGACACGGTGAATATTGAAGATGATCATCCCGAATTGATTTTTGGGCCTGCTTTAGATGGTGATTCCCCTGACAGTGATGTTCCTCCCTTTTATATCAGTTTGAGGTTGCATGAATATGTATTGCATAATGCCATGTTCGATTCTGGTGCTTCGCACAATCTTATGCCAAAAGCGACCATGGAAAAGTTGGGTTTAGACATTACAAGGAAGTACCATGATTTGTACTCATTTGATTCCAGCCGAGTGAGATGTATCGGACTCATCAAAGATTTGGTTGTAAGTTTAGATTATATTCCTGTGAAGAATGTCTTGATGGATGTGGTTGTGGCAGACATTCCTCCTTGATTTGGGATGCTCCTTTCTAGATCTTGGGGAGAAAAGTTGAAAGGTACACTACAGTTAGATTTCTCTTATGCAACAATTCCTGTCTTTGGCCAAATCAGAAAGTTATATCGAGAGCAGAAGATGAAATACATGATAACAAGCAAGGAGAAACCAATCAATCATCTTGTAAATTATGTACATACCGACTTAGAGTATTTTGTTTTGTTTGCTGATAGTTTTAATGATATAGATAGTCATTTAGTTCAAGCAGAAGATATACCAGAGATTACCGAAAATTTCAGAGAAGTTCTGCAGAAAGAAAGACGAGAAAAGCAAGCTACTGTTGAGCAATCAGCTAAAGACGATGGGCAGCAAACAGAAAAAACAGAGCTGGCGCAATTTCAACACTTGGAGGATGATGAAGATGGTCTTTGGACCATGGATAGTGATGGCACAGTGGGTAGTGATGGTGCTGGAATTGGTGTTTGGATATGCAGTCCATTTTCCGCTCCGAATAAGGTCCCGAGCAATGTGCGAGTATGTTCCTACAAAATAGCATTTGATTGTTCTAACAATGAGGCTGAGTATGAGGCTCTGATTGCTGGCCTAAAGATTCTAAGAAAGCTGAAAGCGAAAATAATTGCAGTCTATGGTGATTCTGAGTTGGTGATAAAACAGTTAAAGGGTGAGTTTCAAGCCAAGCATCCTCGCATGAGGGCTTACCATAATGCAGTTTTAGACATTTTGAAGTTATTTTCAGATTATACCTTGACGTGTGTGCCTCGCATACAAAATGGTGTTGCTGATGGACTTGCTAAGGCAGAAAGCAATTTAAAAATCCTAATGAATTCCAGCAATAAGTTCGAGATCCATGTGAAGCACTGCCCTACCGTTCCGGACAATTAGAGATGTTGGCAAGTTTTTCAGGACGACGAGGAGATTAGTGATTTTCTGCAAAACAAGGGTAAGTTTAAAGATACCTCCATAGATACAGAACATGATGATGGTAATGATGATATGCAGATAAATCAAATGGAAGTGCTGCAACTTAAATATAACATCATTCCTAAAGGATTGATTCCTTTAGAGGAACTCTTTGATCAAGATGATGTAGCCTGCAAACCGACATTGAGGCCCACTGAAAAAGGTGTTGAAGAAGTAAATATTGGGACAGCTGAAAATACCAAGATGGTAAAGTTATCCAAGTCATTGTCACCAGAGGTAAGAGCTGAGTATGTGAGATTGTTGTCTTCATTTGCTGATGCTTTCGCGTGGGATTACTTAGATTTAAAAACGTATGACACTAATATCATTAAGCATACTATCCCTATTAAACCAAATCAGAAGCCTTTTCGTCAGAAGTTGAGGAGAATCAATCCGAAGCTGCTACCATCGATTGAGAAGGAGGTAAACAGGATGCATAAGTCAGGAATCATTGTACCTATCAGATTTTCTGATTGGATATCAAATTTGGTGCCTATGAGGAAAAAGATAGGTGAGATCCGTTTGTGTATTGATTTCAGAAATTTGAATAAGGTGTCATTGAAGGACAATTATCTGCTGCCAAAAATGGACCATATATTGCAGCGAGTAGTTGGAGCATCAAGGATGTCACTACTCGACGGCTATTCAGGATATAATCAAATTTTAGTGCATGAGGACGATCGTGACAAAACCGCGTTCACCACTCCATGGGGAATGTTTCATTATGCCAAGATGCCGTTTGGTTTGAAAAATGCAGGTGCCACTTTTCAGCGTGCAATGGACATGGCTTTCGCCAATGAGAAAGATGTATTTTTGGTTGTTTACCTTGATGATTTGACGGTGTTTTCAAATTATGATGAAGAACATTTGTATCACTTGAAAGTTGTTTTTCAAAAGTGCAAAAAATATGGCATTTCGCTGAATCCGAAAAAGAGCTTGTTTTCCATGGATGAAGGCAAACTTCTTGGCCATATCATATCGAAAGATGGCATTCGTGTTGACCCTGCACGTGTTGAAGCAATCCAGCAAATTGAACAGCCCCGGAACAAGAAAGAAATACAGTCATTTAATGGTAAGATGAATTTTCTGCGTCGTTTCATTCCAAATATTGCTGAGGATCTTAGAGAAATCACAAACATGCTGAAAAGGACAGCCAAGTGAAGTGGACGGAAGAGGCGGTGAAATCATTCAATTTGGTAAAGTTAGCTCTTTCTTCAGCCCCCATTTTAATCAGCCCGGATTATACACAGGACTTCATTTTGTTTTCGTTTGCTTCTAAGCACACTTTGGCCGCTGTTTTAATGCAGAAAAGAGATGGAGTTGAGAAGCCCATTGCCTTTTTCAGTCGAATTATAAGGGACGGAGCTTTGAAATATAACATTATTGAGAAACAAGCACTTGCTCTTGTGAAGGCCTTGAAGGATTTTCGTGTGTATATACTGCATTCCCACATTATAGCTTACGTTCCTAATGCAGCTATCAAAGATGTTTTGGTACAAGCAGATCCGGAAGGAAGACGGGGTAAGTGGATCACTGCGTTGTTAGAATATGATGTGGAGATTAAACCGACCAAGCTGATCAAAGGACAAGGACTAGCCAAGCTCATGGCTGAAACAAATCTGCATGCTTTAGACATAAATTTGATCGCTGCTATGTCTGATGAGGATGAGGAAAGTGCATCATTTCAGGTATCTGATATTTTTGTTTCTTCCCCTTGGTATGCTGACATTTTATATGTACTTCAGAATTTGTCTCCACCACCCGGGATGCCTAGAAATAAGAGTAGAACCTTGAAGTTGAGGGCTGCAAAGTTTTGCATATTGAATTTTGCATTATATTGGAAAGACCCTGGTGGAATGTTATTGAATTGTTTGGTAGAGGAAGAAGCCAAAAGAGTTTTGGAGGACTTTCATAGAGGAGACTGCGTGGGCCATCTATTTTGGAAAACCACAGTGAATAAGATTCTGAGAGCGGGATACTATTGGCCTACTTTATTTTTTGATGTATATAAGGCTGTTAAGAGTTGTCATGAATGTCAAATTTTCGAAGGGAAGCAGAAATTACAGCCTTTTCCTCTTAAACCAATTGAAGTCAGTGCACCATTTCAGCAGTGGGGGTTGGATTTCATTGGGGAAATCCATCCGACATCTTCAGGACAGCATAGATGGATATTGACAACAACGGATTACTTCACGAAGTGGATCGAGGCAATTCCCACCCGACAGACTACGGATGTGGTAATTATTTCTTTTCTTGAGAATAACATTCTGTCACGTTTTGGTTGTCCTAGTAAGATGATCACAGATAATGCAGTGGCCTTCAAGTAAAAAAGGATGGTTGAATTTTGTAATAAGTATAACATTAGCTTGGGACATTCGACTGCTTACCATCCGCAAGGAAATGGCTTGGCGGAGTCTTCAAATAAGTCTTTGGTAAATATCATTAAGAAATTGCTGGAAATCAATAAGAAAGGCTGGCACAAGAAATTAGTAAATGCGCTTTGGGCTGATAGGGTAAGTCAACAAAATCTATCGGTATGTCTCCCTTTGAGTTGGTGTATGGAGTAGACACAGTTTTTCCCACTTCTCTTGCTGTCCCGGTAGTCAAATTGCTTCAGGAAGCTGGTAGTGAGGAAGATCCCATGCAGCGAAGGATAAATCAGATGATTCATTTACAGCAGACACGGGAGGAGGTCTTTCAAAATACATTCAAGTTGCAGGAGCGCATTAAGAAGATTTATGACAGGAAGGCGAAAGCAGATAAGTTTCAGTTGGATGAGGTGGTCCTGAAGTGGGATGCTCGGAATGAGGAAAAAGTCAAGCACTGAAAATTTGAAAACCTTTGGAAGGGTCCTTTTAAGATTGCAGCGTATCGTGGTTAGAATGCCTTTCTTCTCAAGGAAATGAATGGGGATGATTTTCCTAGAGGGCCGATCAATGGTCGGCTGCTCAAGCGATACCATTTCTGATTATTTTCTGCTGATTTCATTATCATTGTATATATCGTTCTACTTCTGTTTCATCGCAAGTGTGTACTGATCTCTCGTCTTCAGTCTGGGGCCCGGAGCGAAGGCTATAATTTTGAAGAGGGATGTTAGTTGGTTTGAGGTTTGTCAAGTCAGTTTTATCTGTCATTTCAGTTTTAAAATCAAGTCGGTTTCAGTCAAGTTTCAGTCAGTTTTCAGTCAGGTTTCAGTCAAGTTTTCAGTCAATAAATGTGTCCAAGGTTTTGTGTTATCTGTTGAAATAATGACTCCATCGCCCAATGGATGAAGGCACTGTCTAACTCTTCCAGAGATCTGCCGTTCTTGGCATCTCCTTGGAGCCACCATCCCCATTGGAGCCAATGTTAGAGTCGGTCCTTACAACCCTCCGTCAGAGATCATTTCGCTTTTTGCATATCATTTTTAGGTGTCTCGCTCACTTCACTTCGTTGGATTTCGCTAGGGGCATGCCATTGACTGACGAGAGGGTTTGTTCGTCTTGTATTCCCTCATGTTTGTACCTTCTGGGCTAATTAAAACTCCTCAAAAGTCATCGAAGTTCAGTTCACGTCATTCATGGTCATAAATGATTATTTTTGTCAACAAGAGTCTTTTATTTTTTAGAGTCTAGGGTTTAGTATTTTGATATATTCAATAAATGCCCGCAGGCCATGAGGATGGTTTCGAAAAGGTTCTTAATTCAAATTTCCATCATCAAACACTTCTAAGGACATTTCTTGTTCAAAACTCTGTTTTGAACTAGAAATTGTCAAGTTCATTTTTTGTAACAGCCATGTATTTTTTCTACTATAAAAAATTTTCAAATGCAACTTCTGATCTTTGCCGAAGTCCAAACGCCAACGTCCCTGCAAAAAAAATCAACTCATTTCATCAGTCCAAAACTCAGAAAAATAGTGAAAAGCCAAAGGACAGAGTTTCATTAAATGATAAAGTGCCAAAATTGCAAAACATTACAAAGTGGGTTTTTGAAGAACTAAAAATTAAACTTGTCTCTTCCAAGATATTTCAAAGGCTATATAAACCATTTGAAACAAGTTATATTCACAAATCTTCAAAGCAGAGATCGAATTGAAGGCTTGAAGGGCGAAAATTTTGTTTTGAAGCTGAGATAGTGTGTTGACAGTGCGCGCAGCGCATACAAGGAGCGCGCGACGCACTGAGCTAAAATTTCCAGTGGAAATTAACAAGCGCGCGGCATGCCAGACCAGCCGGTGCACTGGGAATGCGTGCGGCGCATTGAGCCATCAAGCTGGAAATTCACCCAAAATTTTCAGATTTTCAAATTC
Source organism: Pinus albicaulis (assembly GCA_034641835.2). Taxonomy (NCBI): domain Eukaryota; kingdom Viridiplantae; phylum Streptophyta; class Pinopsida; order Pinales; family Pinaceae; genus Pinus; species Pinus albicaulis. The sequence goes on along the minus strand of CM076580.1, from coordinate 1,103,816,780 downwards.
AAATCACCTCATTTGCCTTCAAGTAAGTTATCCACGCCTGCCAAATGATTTTTGGATATGCTGTGGTGGTCTAAAGGAGAAAACAAGTGTTTGTCATGGTGAAATTTAAACCCTATATTCATTTCAAAATCCGCTCCATAGGGTTAGAGGAGGAAGTGATGGTATTTTGAAATTGTATGTCAGAGCTGCCACTTGTCAAAACAATCTCATTTCGTTGCTATTGGAGTTTTTGTCACTGTAGATTTACCACAGTCCCATATTCATTTTTCCCATATCCCTTTATACTTTTGGTTCCCATGTGAAATTCCAAACCCTACTGGTTGCCTCTTTCCCTGCCATTGATAAAACTTCAAGTTTTCATAAGGATCAATGGTTGTTCCATGTTCTTGACTGCACTTTTGCCATTTGAATAACTCTTATATCTATCACTTGGCAAGTCCCATTAGTATTACCCATTCCCATACCATTTATAAAGGTATGTAATCCCAACATTTCCCAAAGCAGTGAGTAAATAGTTTGTCTTTTCCATTGTGTTACTTGACAATCCATTGTGTTCATTGTAAGATTTCCCACAGTCCCCATTCCATGTTAGAAACAGTTGGCATATTTGATAGTGAAAGGCAAAGCATCTAGTCATCATTTTCAGACATACTCCTAACGCTTTTTTTCACCATACCTATATCAGCATATATTTTTCAAACATCTTGATTTCAGCGCCATGTTAGAGACGGATTCAGTTTATGAGCAGGGGTATGACAGTGATTCCACAAAAGAGGTTAATGTGCCAAGGAGGTCTCACAAAAGTGGCAAAAGTGGTAGGCATGTCAGGGAGGAGCCTACTTCTTTGGCTCAATTGCAGGCTTGCCCGCTTGCAATGGATTGTTTTCAGCATCAGTCATGTTTCCAATACTATGAGATGATTTCCCAAACTCAGCATCATCATGAGTTAGCTCACTTATTCATGCTACATTTGCATGATGGCCGTGTGAATCTTGCTGGAGTAAACTTCATTTTGTCACTAGAGACCATTGCTCAGGCCACCGGGATACCAAACATAGGAGAGGAATGGAACAAACGATAGCAGCTAGAGAAATCCTATTATGAGCCATATATCAGACCTGGATATATGAGGCAGTTGAGTAGGGTATTTCCATTCCGATTTTTGAAGGATGAGTATGCACTATTGATGAGATTGATCATTCGATATTTCAGTTGCAAGGGCAGATTCTCGCACCTCTATGCGTACCATATCCATTTTTTGATGCATTTCATGAGGGTACGTATGATGAGCATTCCATACTTCATGTACCGTAACATAGAGAGGATGATATTTATTGTACAGAAGAAGACCCCAGCACAGCAGCATAACAACATATATCATTACGCCCTGATCAAAATCATGGTGGTACATCAGCTCACACAGCAGGGCATCACATGGGATGAGTTCATCTCCCGTGACTTCTTTGCAGCGCCACAGCAGCCTCCCGAGGTAGTTCATGATGAGGGAGAGCCTTCACACCAGTGTGATATTCCTGAGACTGAGCATATCAACATTCCAGTGTATGTGACATATCAGCGAGGCCACAGAGCCTTATTTGCAGCTACATGACGAGTACTATCTCCACCCGAGGTGGAAGGGGTCTCGTTGACTTCATCAGCAGCGCGAGTACTATCTCCACCCGGGGTGGAAGGGGTCTCGCCTTCGACATCAGCATAAATACAGGTTCAGGACAGAGGCAAGAGACCTATGCATGATGAGGGCCCTTCAGGAGGCCGAGACAATGATTTTATACTCATCGATGTTGATGCGAGCCCTCCTAGCTCGAAACTGAGGGAGGTCATCCAGGAGAAGAAAGATGAGATTGGTACTTTGACAAAGAATTTTCATAGAGCACAGTGCGTGATAAAGTACTTGGAGCAGTAGAAAAAACATCTGGAGGATCAGCACACACTTGTAGAGCTGCGGCGAATCCGTGAAGATCGACAATTGGCCCGGAAGAGACCTGGTGACATGACACCAATTGAGCGAGAGACCGAACTCATGCATGTTAAAATTCATCTGGATAAGTTGTTGGAAAAATCCAATAGAGACAAAGACATGCTCCATCACATGAAAGGTCATTATTGGGCCCGCATGCACGTTTGCAAAGCAAAAATGAAGATCTTGAAAAGAAGGTTGAGCAGAGCACTGAAACGGCGAAAGAGGCCTGATCCGCTCCGGATTTTGGCTGAGGCTTCATTGGCTGAGCATGAGGCATGATGGGGGATCTTCGCTCCAATTTTCAGAAAATTTGGAGAAGTTTTTGTCATTTTTGAAAATTTTGGTCTCAAAACAGGTTTTTCCGCCCAACGCGTAGTGCGTCCCGACGCACGCTTATGATTGGGACACTTTCTGGAGGAAAAAAATGTATTTTTGGATTTTTCATGGTAAGTTATGCATGCTCAGAAATGGCTGAAGCATTTCATCAAGTTTTGGATGATCAAAAGGGCCAAAAACACCATGAAAATCACCTTTCTGCCACCTTTTGCACCAGCAGGAAGTACTTTTGGGAGAATGAAGTTTTGGAGGGGAAAATGAGCTCCAAATTGAAAAATTCCACTTGGGTTGGATAGCAGACATCCAGGGCCTTCCAACAAGCTATCATGAGCTTGATTTTGAATTCAGGAATTTCTCCAAAAGCAGGTCCAAAGTCACGCGGCGCATAGAGCTTTGGTGCGCGGCGCATAGAGGAAATTAGCCTATTTTTCACCTTCCAGCTCAGAAATTCGGCCAGTTTGGACTAGTTTCACCTCTTGATGTAATTTTTGACCCAGCTTGATGTAATTTGATAAAAATGATGTAATTTTGGCATGTATTTACTTGTTCTAGATGGTTCACTCACAAAAAAGTGAAAATTAAGTGAATGAATCAGTTTCCTTCCTTTTAGAGGCAAGTTGTTTGGCTGCCTAGATTTTAGCTCCTTGTTTAGAATTGGTTCAAACTGCTCCTAGAAGCATGAGATCGACCCCTAGAGGAATCGGAAGGGGTTAGAATTGTCTATTTATTGTATTTTCTGAGACACTTTCAGGGTTGGACTCTTGGGAAAATTTTGGCACACTACTGTACATATTTTCTGCATTTTGGCTAAGGAAAGATCAGAGGTTTTGCAGCACCTGTTGGGATTCTTGTGGCTTTCAGTTTTGATGGTGTGTTTCTCTCAGTTATTTGTAAGTTCTTTAATGTTTAATGTATGAAATTCCCTTCTTTTGCTTCTGAAACTAAATGAATGAGTAAATGAGGTAGAATCCATTGATTCCAGTGCTCTGCCTTTAAATTTGTTTAGTTTTATATGTTTTCGCCAGTTTGGAGAGGATCCTTGTTCTCCCTTTCCCTCTTCAGCTCCTTGTCATTCTGATCCATCCATACAAATAATCAAAAGGCATCAATACTACTGCCTACCTTGCCCCAACTCGAATTCTGCAAAGATCTGGCCTTATCCCCGAGCCCAAAATTGTTTTTCCCATTTTTCCAACGAAAACCCAAAAATTTAAAACAAACCTTCCTATATATTTACTAGCCTAAAATCAATATCCATTATAAGTCATCTCAGCCCCTTTGAAGACCTTTTGCCGAGATAGACCCGGAGAGAGCCCTCTCCTGTCCTCGTAGGGCTAGCTACGAGGCTGAGCTTGGTTTGATGTTGCCTTGAGTTTTACCTTATTTCAGCCTAAGGTAGATTCGAGCTCTACTGTGGCCAATCGAATATTAGCGGGGCCCTTCCCTCGCAAATGTTTCTTGTCCTCAAGAAACTAATAAGGTGAGTGTTGCAAATCTTCTCCTCCTCCATTGGTGACACCATCATGTGATAAGATTCCTCCATAATCTAAGTGTTCACTAATCCATCCCTCAATGAATTGTTCCTCCAAAGTTCTCATGATATGTAAATAGTCCATCCCACAAGGAGACAATAACTCAAATGAAACAAACATGGCTTGCCCAATTTCCTCCCTAAAACATGTAGCATAAGATACATGGAGAACCTCCATTTTATAGGGCACATACATACCTCTCATCCTCCCTCCATACATTCCCATAAAAAGTACAAGTATATCATCAATGTATGGGAGAAAAACTACATACATACAAACAAAAATTTGTGCATATGGAGGTGGGTCATAGTCCCACATGTGGAACCAGCGTAGTGCATCTCCTACCTGCATCATATCTAGATGTGGTAAGTGGTTTCCCCACCACTTACTTGTTTCCCATGTTATCTCACTATGGCTGAAAGTGTGAGATATATTTGGTGCCTTAGGAAAGCACCCATCATGATGAAAAATATCATTTTTTCCTCCAAGGGAGTGGCCAAGTTCAGAAATTTGTGTGGCCCAAGGTTGGCCATGAATTTTACAAGATACAATACTCCTCCTTAGAGTCATGGCCTGCATAAACATGGTGAAAGAATACATACAATTAGAAAGTAAAATATGATTTACATGAGTATGTTCTTCACCAACAATCCTCCTCATGCAAATGGAGTGGTGCATAGATCTATCTCCCCTCTAAAATGAAGGAAGAGATGGCTGAAATAACTCTTTCATATAATCATATTGTTGTCCCAACTCCACATGGTTCATGCATTCTTGAAAATGTTGATGTATTTCTCCTCCAAATCCTTTCCAATCAAAGCATGTCATCTGCATGTTGCCGATCTTCATGGAGTTTATGTGGTCAAATGTAACTCTTCATAAAGCTCTTTGTAGCAACTTCTCCTTGAGCTTGGAGGCTCTAGACAAGAAGATCCTACCATGATAATAGATGACTCCCTATTGGACTAAATAGCCCTCTTCATGTAGCTTGTCATCAAGTATCATACAAGTGTGAGGATCCTTGGAATAATCCACCAACAGTTGGGATTTCCAATATGGATCTAAAATCTCCAACAATGATAGTGCTAATAATCTATCAATTGAAATGTTTGTCATGTTTTTTCTCTCCTTCTTGATAAATCCCATGCCAAAGGTATATGTTGGAAGGCCATTCCTTCCATTCTTCTCCTCCCACAGCGCAGAATTAGAAATGAGAGTGGGTGATGATGATAAGGGGAGAATATCTCCCTCCTCCTTGAGCCTACCCAAGACTCCCAGCATGATATCACTGTCTTCAAATGCTCCCATACCTCCTCGATCTGAATTTAGAGCATCATGTTGTGAGATATATCCCACAAAAACTGAATCAGGTGGCCTCCCGGGTGGTTTTCCACTAGATAAAAGTGTCCCATGCAGCAACCTCATGAGCATGATAGATGGGACTGTAATGTCCTTGCTTCCAGTGCACAAATCCATCTTTGATATTTGTGTGGAAGTGGTATGTGAGGGATATGTATGCATTCCTTTGATCATTCAAGTTTCACCACTCTTCTTGTCCACCCATTCCATTTGCAAAGCCTCCCAATCAATGGTGACTTTCCCCAATGTAATTAGCCATTGAACACCCAAAATCACATTGGTGTCAGGTATGTCAACCACAAAAAAGTGATCAACCAATGTATATGTGCCCATGGTGACCAAAAGTGATGGGACATAATGCATGCATTGCATTTTTCTATCTCCTAGGACCAAAACAGAGAATCCCTCAAAATTATCAGTGGGTATTGCCCTCCTTTGCACTAGATGGGCATCAATGAAATTGTGGGTAGCCCCACTATCAATCAGAACATGAACCCTCTGATTCAAGATGGAACCTTGAACTCTTAAGGTCAAGTACTTGGGTACTCCTCTCAAATATGCAAGAGCCCCTCCAATAGGATCAAATTCTCCATTCCCATCTCCTGATGGTATTGGCTTTCCTCCTACAGTGTCAGCACTGTGACCTCTTCTTGGTTCATCTTCTTATTCCTCCTCAACATCTGAGAATACCTCTATGTAATGTGATTTTCTAGTAGAACATCTATGTCTAGGTGCCCATGATTCTTGTCAAGTGAAGCATAGCTTCCTTTTTATTAGATGTCTCCAGACTTCATCATCAAGAAGCTTCTTCTATGAGCTCTCCTTAGAAGGAGCAACATTTTCTTCCTTTCCCTTTGGAGGAAAAGAGGGCTTAAGTTGAAAAGTTACCTTTTCTTTTGGCAAGGCATCTTGAAGGTCTCTAGGCCTTTCAATAGCATCATGCAGAGTAGTGGGCTTGGTAGATTTAACCAACCCATGAAAAGGTTCATCTAAACCATCAATGAACATGTACACCCTTCTTGTTGCAGACAAATCAGGAACCATAACAGATAACCTTAAAAATTCAGAAATGTAAGACTTTGTATTACCTGATTGTTTCAACTTTGCAAGACTCATGAATGGTGCCTCTGGATCTCCTCTATCAAATATTTCCACCAGCCTTCTAGTGAAATCTGAATAAGTAGTCACATTGGAATGACCCAATGTAGACAAGCCATGGAACCACCAATCATGTGCTTCACCTTCAAAGTGCAGCGCTGTAATCTTGATAGCCTCCAACTCTCGAACCTTGTTCAACTGAAAGTAGATGTCAAGTTTTTCTACCCAAGATTTGGCAGAACACTTGGATGACCCATCAAATTTGGGTAAAAATAATCTTCCTATAGAGTGACATCGATCATGATTCTGAATGAATCCACCACCTCTATGATGATGCCCTGGTCTTCTTTTGTCCTTGAGGTGAAAAAACTCCTGAAAAATCTAGTGATCTTTGAATCTCTGATTTTGAGACTCATATTCTTCAAAATAGTCTTCAAGTGACTCTTTCTCTTGAAACCCTTCATTTCCCATAGCCAAAAAGGTAGGTATGGTAGAGCGTTGGGAAACTTGTGGCTGATGCATTGGTTGATCATTTCAGTGGTGAGACATGCCATAGCTTTCTCCAAGATGGATTCCTTTAGGGGATTCTTTGATTCTTTCCAATCTAATCCCTTTTATCTCTCTAGCAAGATCTTGCATGGCTCTCAAAAGGATCTTAGGAAAATCCTTTTCTTCTTCTTCACTTTCGAGACACAGGGCTTTACCCTTTAACTTCATTGTCATTGGTGTAATCAAATGTCTTCTTCTCTTATCTTTGTAGATACCTCTTCTCTCTCGTCAAGAAGAGGTTCTTCATATTCATCAGGACATATTGGCTTCTTAGGAAGCACTAGCTATGCCAAGATGATGCTTCGATACCACTATAAGATTCCCAAATGGGAAATGCAGCAATTGAAAGAAGATATGTAGAAAAATAACACAGATCATCAAAGATACAGTAGGAGGCCAATAAGGATAAATTCAAATGTATTTATAGTAGAAAAATAGATATATAATGAGGCCCATAAGATGCATAACTAGAAATACAAGTCACCAATAGAAGAAAATCCTCAAAAAGAGGTGTTGCAACCATGTATTAAGACTGGAAAAATGCTTGAAAATGTTATTTTAATGAGCTGCAATAGTTTTTGATTAAAATTTAGATCTAGAGAAAATCAGTGCATGAAAATTCAAATCGATAACAGATCCATACACTAGATAGGTTCCTCTTCAAAATCCCCTTAGGTTTTCCAACATTACACCAAGTACAAGCAGTAGATCTAAGATCTAAGTTGCAGAGCTGCAGCAATATTCACTGATTCAGAAATATTTAGAAATATGAAAATCAAATTTGATATGAACAATACATAGATCCTTCCTCAATATATCTTCAAAGTGAAGGTCAGATCCCCAATACTTGAAAACGATCTCTCCAAATGATGTGCCAAAACACCCTGCAACAACAGTGACAGGAAAAACGCAATTCTGGAAGAAATACTGTGCTGTAGGGTTTAGAACATGATTGGACACATGCCAAGATCAGAAAATGAAGCTCAAGATGTTCAATACTCTCTTTCCAATGGAATATAAGACTTATCCACTGAAAAGGAGCACTGAAATGGTCTAGATCTGAGTAGATCTAGCCTCCACTTGTTGTAGCTTTCAAAGACAACCAAACCCTCAATAGGATTTTAATTTTAGTTGGAAGAAGAAGCTTGGCCTTCAAACAGATAGTGGAATATGCAATACAAGACTCTCCCAAGAGCTACTCAATGGGAAGAGGTGGGATTCCTGACCAAGAACACCCAATGCTAAACAACATTTGCAATCTAGGCTAAACATCCAAAGAAATTTGTATGTCTAAATAGAAAATACATCAAAATCCAATATTATTCAACAACCTTCTCATGCTGCCATCCTCTTCCTTTTATAAGTTAAGAGCCTGTAAACCCTAAACCACCTTCAATGAAATAGCTTCTTTCACACAAACCATCTCCATCTAAAATTGTGTTGTCCCTCATTAATGGCCACTCCTCCAAGACAACGTTGTAGATTTGGTCATGGTTGACCCAGTCAAAATATCCAGCCCCTTTCACACCTAAGGGTGCTTGCTTACATAGCCAATATTTAGCCTTTTTCACATTTGGCATTTATGTATTCACTATTTAGGAGTATTATGAACCTCCTTTACATTTTTATTCTGGAAACAGAAAAAGAAAACAAAAATGAATATTCCCATTAGCTTAGGGCTAATTGAGAATATTACAATTCTGTCATCATTGTGGGACCATTTGAAAAATGGGGCATTGACTTCATGACCTGCAACCCTCATTCATCTAAGGGGCATGGTTATATTATTTTTGAAGTCGAATACTTTACCAAGTGGGCCAAAGCATTTCCTACATTCAATAACACAGACGAAACCGCTGCATTGTTCTCTTTCAATCATGTTATCTCATGGTTTGGTGTACCACAAGCTATAGTGACAGATCATGGTAAGCATTTTTGCAATCACGTGATGAATGAGTTGACTGCAAAATTAGGATTGTCAAGTGATATTTCTACTCCTTATTATCCACAGTCCAATGGACAAGTTGAAGCCATTAACAAGATCCTTAAGTGAATGCTTCAACGAATGATATGAGTTCACAAACAAAATTGGCATTTAATCTTGTACTCATATTTGTGGGCATATCGAACCTCGATGTGAAATTTAGCCAGATTTACCCCCTTTCAATTGGTTTGGAAGCTATATTTCCAATCCAATGTGAAATCACGCCATTAAAACTCGCTACTGACTTGCTACCTGACACGTCTAATGAAGAAGCCTACCTTTTTAACCTCATCCATGTAGATGAAATGCATCGTGAAGCCACATTGGCCAACGAAATGCATAAGAGATGGATCAAGGCCCAATACAACCAACATGTCAAGCCTCAGATCTTCTTTGAGGAGACCTGGTGTTACTTTATGATTAGGAAGCCGATTTTTTAGGTATAGGAAAATTTGAGCCACTATGGCATCGACCCTACATTGTCAAAAGAGTTATGGCTAAGGGTGCCTATGAGTTAGTTGATTATGATGGAATTCCATTGGCGCAACCTCAAAATGGGCTATATCTTAAATGTTTCTATGCTGAGTTGAGCGTAGTAAACTTTTGTATTATATTGTATATATGTTTTGATTTGTATTTACTTTTTTAGTTTGTTTTTCTAGAGTTTTATTGAATTTAGTAATCCACTTTACATTTCATCGCAAAATTCTGAATCTTTGGAACCATTCATTGGGTACGTTGATGGTGCTATTAACAGTATGCAAAACCCATCCTCGACAACATGGGCCATTTTTGCTCTAGGTGGTGAGTTTGTGATTTTTCAAGGGATTTGTATCGGTCAATCTACAAACAATATCGCTGAGTATAGTGCGTTGATCGAACTTCTCTTTGATTCCATTTCATTTGGTATTAACCACATCATCATTAGGTTAGACTCACAAATTATTGTACTGCAACTTACTATCATTTATACTGTCTGAAATCCAACACTGCATCATATGTTCCGTAGAGTTTGACTTTTGGAAAGACATTTTTATTACATTCAATATCAACACATTTCCAGAAATTTGAACACATTAACTGATTCCTTAGTGAATTATGTTTTAAATGGACATTTGCAACACATGTAAAGACATATTTTCAATTCACATCGCATAATTGAACATGATTGCGTAATAAACATAGGAAAACACTCAAAACAAATAGATATATAGTTATAGGTTTCTACAAAATTTGTGCCCAAGACACATTGGTCATCTGAACTCAAAATGTATGCAAAAAATGTCAATGTAAACTAGTGATGCTCGTGATAACAAGCAACTGATCTATCTATCCTACACAATAACCGCATCCAACAGTTAGGAATATCAATAGTATAGTGTTGAAGTCTCATAGGTAAATCGTTAATATGGAAATCCTGAATCCCAAGAGTCAATCCATGCGCTGTTGTAGCTCAACAAGATTCTTGATCAAATCTAAATCCCGAAGGACTTCTCTCCCAAAAACCCTCTCTGTTGGCTCACTTGCTCCCTGCTATGTCTGACCCACTGGTCGAACCCGACCCACATCTGTGTACATCAAAAATTTATTTTAGTCTTGGGAAACATCAAAATACAAAAACATGTAGAAACCTTAGAAAGAATCAAAAAACATGGTCAAAACATTCTTACCTATTGCACCCCATTGAGTGCCATATGTTAGAATCAAGTCTGGATCTCCACGAAAATCTATTCCTGCATATGCATACTGATCTATGGTGACCATCTGTCATCTAAACCAGGCAAAGAATGTAGTAGATAATATGATGGTCGATTGACCAACATATCTAGGAATCAGTTCAACCCTTCTCTACATTTGTGGATATCTAGGGCAAGATATACTCACTATAACATGTTGTGGCTGCATTAATGGAACCAGCTCTAGAATAAAGGAAATAAGGATTGAGCCATAGTTGAAATTATTCTTCCTGCCACTGTTTTCTTTAGTCAGTTTTTCTTTCATCTGAAAGAGTAATGCTCTAGCCCAGTTGAATATTATTGGTTCTCAACACTCAAGTGCATACTGCATGTATGATCTGTTTGCAACATGTAGTGTTGCAGAATCGGCAAGATTTGCAATAGTAAAAAGGATGGTTCTCAAAGGTAGATCAAGTACATCACGGATTATTTTCCCATATTTACTCGGTTCAATGCCTGGATGAAAATTTTGGTGTATGTAATCCCTCATTGTCTCTCCTCCAAGAGTAGATCCTGCAAGGGAAATAGGGGAACCTCGCCTCAATAATAGAGTGAGAAAGTAAATGTCCTCAACCAATATTGGGAGCACTTTGTCCCAAATGTGAAAATCCTGCAATACCGGATGCCATGAACGAAATAGAAACTCCAATAATTCCATATATTGCCTCATCCCAGACAATTTAAAGTAATTTAGCAACCCATAATCTCTAAGGGATCTTACTGTACCTGGACCGTTTAGGGCAATCATATCATGTTCTTCATTTTCTCTTTGCCACGTAATCGTCATTTTGATTCGATGAATACCTCAAATACAATCATAAGCTTCATTAGGATCCATTTCATGAAAAAAACTTTGGAAATTTTTTGCACACAATAAGAAACAAAAATTATAAATGTGCCCAATGCACCCCATGCCAAGGGACAAAGCATTGTAGTGCATCTGGCCTTTAATTTCAGTGCACTGCAACTCACTTTTGGACATTAAAAGGTGCATTTCCCTCATAACATAGTATATTTACCCTAAGGCTCTCAAAACCCTAAAAATTGACCATGAAATGAAACAAAAATGATACTAAAAGAAAGGGAAGGTTCATAGCTCCAACCTGGATCAAGTGGCAAGAGAAGTCATCCACTGAAACTGTCGTAATAAACCACTGAAGTTTCAGGGAAAAACTAGTTCAGAGCTCCTAATTTTCAAATGGTAACTATGGAATGGTAAAAGTGAAATTCTAAAACTCTTTTTATTATTCATTTGATTATTTCAAATTATATTTAACGCTGTGACTATGGCTTTTATTCATTTTTACTATGAAACAATATTTTTAATCCATTTGATGGTTCTCTAAATAGGTTTTATAGCTGATACATTGAGTTTAGCATGCATACTTATTCAAGAATGATTTGACCATGAAGCATAGTTTTATCTTCTTTTTTCAATATTTGATAAAAATGAAAAAATAATTAAAGCACACTTTTATCTCTTTTTCGAACTTTGATAAATGCGAAAAAGTAACCCCCTGCAGTATTCTTTTATCTCTTTTCAGACTCCAATAATGTGAAAATATTTTTGAGCACTTGTCTTTTGAGATCGTAAAATTAAATGAAACGACATCTACTCAGTATAAGTTTAACCATTTTCCAGACTGAGATAGATTGTTTACGAAAAAAAAAAAACCTTAGTCGAACGTGGCTAAGAGGTTTTCTCACGTATCATTTTACACTTTTTTGGACATGAACGACAAATTTACGAAAAAGGACTCATGGAGTTTTCTTTTTATCCTCTTTTTCAAACTCTCTAAACATGAAAAAGGATCGAGTTTTCATTTTTGTTAGACTCGTTAAAAATAAAATAGTGACATACTTGTCGATCATGGAAAGATTGAGTTTCATTATCACTAGACTCGTTAAATCATTAAATAATGATGGATTCACCCGAAGGGTTGAATTATAGATCAAGCATATGTTACCCTCCTCAATATTGTTAAAAAATAAAGAGGTACTGGTTAGTAATGATTGGGGAAAATTTGGGAAAAGGAACATAACACTTTATGGTAGCAGGTCACCCTTGAACATGAACTTTCACTTCATCACCCTGACTTTTGGGTTGGGTAATATTCTTGACGGTTAATAATACCTATGGTTCATCATATCATCACTTTGATTTTGGATTAATGCTGCCAACTCATTTCAGTGGCACCGATATTTTCAAGAGAATTCATCCAATAATTCCTCATCTTTTGTAATACTCATAAAACTTCATTTTCATGACAATCATCCCTGAACATTGATATATAAAGTCACACTTTGTCTCCAAAATCATTACTCTCATTTTGTGATAAATTTTCTTCTTGTCGACATCATCTCATCATCCAAGAAGTTAACTTAGAAACATCTTCCAGTACCTTGCGGCTTGCTACATCATCGGCAGGTTTCTCACTTCTAGACCTTTGACCAAAAGATTTTATTTGGCGTTCAACATCAAATCATCTATTCACGCTTTGAAAATTCTGTTGCAGTACCTTGAGAGCCATTAACATGAATGGTGGTTTTCTCGCATCTTTTAACAACTCACAGCATTGGCTGGTAATCAGATGATGTCTTTCCATGTTCGACTTCAGAGCATATATTCGCATGGTTAGAACTTGCGTTGCTAATAGCTCACATCATTGGCTAATAATCCAACAATGTCTTCCCATGTTCGACTTCAGAGCATATATTCGCATGGTTAGACTTGTAATTGAATGATTGAGTGAATGAGATAATAAGACCTCAAATCTAGTTTCATCCATCTGGGCTACGATTTCAGGAAATTGTACACATCATCTGTAATATAGATCATCATTCCAACATGGGCCTATATCTGTAGGCATGTCTATATCGAGAAACATAACAATGTAGACAAATTTCTGAATTATGTACATTTTATGATATTTTATGTGTTGAGCATGGAAATGCCTCCCTCAGCAATTCATGTCCAATATGTAAGATATCATGATGTAATGTATTGCAAATTGATGCAGGTCACTGTCCACTTCAGATCCTACTCATCACATCATAAAGCATCTCATCCAAATACTATTATTATTTTGACTTCATGCTTTAAGGGGCAGCTGTTATAGGTTAATTTGGGCATTATCCCCCAAGACTTGGTCAAATTGGGCATCATCCCCCATGACCAATGAATAGGTTCTATTATTCCCCTAATTCAATTGCTATATGCCCTAAGTGAATACATTCCATTAATAGCTTGAATTGTGAGATTTCCAAGGTTTTAAGTATATATTATATGACCCAATGGCTCATCAACTCTCCTCTACAAGGGCCTAATAGTGTTTCAGAGCTACTACCTCCATGCAAGGGTGCATTGCAGTGCACTTCTCGATACTCAAGGGTGCATTGGTCTCCTGGGAGTGAATTCATCATTGTTCCGGGAATCTTGACATGGCCAGTGCCTTCTAGAAGAGTCCATAGGTTTCATACTTCAAATACAAGTGTCCATCCACCACCTCTAAAATTGGAAGCATGTCTCTCATATTATAAGAAATCCATTCAATGAGAAACTACCTTCATTTTCCCTATAAATTGAGAACTCATTTAAGTGCTAGGGAGGAAGAATTTTGTGCAAAGTTATGTTGTTGGATTCTCAATTGAAGAGAGGTGGAAGTAGTGATATGTTTTTGAGATGATGCTTGATGTGATGAGGCTGGAATGAAGTTGGAGCAGGTTGACGATAAATAAATCAATTGGTTGTAATATTCTCCTCCTACTTTCTTAATAAAGATATCTATTCATTTTCTCATACATATGTTTATATCTTGTGAAATGTTTTCTTGATTATGTATGTATTCTCATACCTATTCAGTTTTATTTGGTTAATATAAGTAGATACTCGTATATCTGTATCTTGTTTTTTTTTCTCTGTCTTTGATTACAGGAATCGATCTAGTAGCTTTAGTTGGATTGAGAGCAACGACAATGAGAGAAGGAGAAGGAGAAAAAAAGGATCGCAAGTAGGGTTCTTTCCCTTTCTGTATATCGATTTGTCTTAGAGAAAATAATATTTGTCTTTATTCTATTGTTTTGAGTGAAGTAACACCACACTCAGGGAATTTAGTTTATCCGTAGATTAAATTTCCGTATAACACCCACCATCAAATATACGTATTTTTTCATTTATTTAACTATAAGGAAAATATGGAAGTCAATATTCTCCTATAATATCCTTCTATTTCTTGGAGTATGTACTCTCATTTGTCTTAATAGATGTGATCATGATTATTTAATTATTGGTTATAGTTGGGTAGAGATAGTTGTATCGATCTTGAGAAAATATTTTGTGTATTTATATTTGTACACTTAAATTATTAAATAGAGCTCTCAACATACTTTTGAGTGTAATAAGATATACTATCTCATATATTAAAATGGTATGAGAGAATTTATGAGCTTAAATTCCTCACTAAAAGGCACACAGAAATATAGAGTAGAAGTATATGTAAAATAGTGAATTGGATTGTTGTTTTGTGTTTATAATAGTGTTTTGTTTGTCCATTAAATTTGTAAGAAGAGAAGTTCTCTACATGAGAAGTTCAAATTCACTGGCATTTGGTGATTCCATAGAGTTTTGATATCACATTGGGAAATACGATTGTTCCAAGCAATGGAAATGATGTAGTGTTTTCAGTGTCTCAACAATCGATGATTTGTGGTGATTTTGTCAGTGAGAAGCACCCATATCAATATTCTTATGTCAGACAAACTAGAGAAGAAAGAATGATACACTTGGTTCAAAGGCTCCCAACACATAATCCACCTTTGTGAAAGTGTAAGATAGTGTGCAATATGACTAAAGAATCATCGTTTATGGTAGATTGTGGAAGGAATATGCATGTCAATACACATAGTTTAATTGATTGTTAGATCTATGGAGGTGACCTCGTTAATGAAGGCCTTGTGAGGGAAAGGGATTGGAATTCCGAGTGTGTGCTATATATATCCATTTTCGAGCACCCTTACTCAAATACTAGGATAATTTTCCCCACCCTCGGCCCTAAGGGGATGGAAAAGATGATCTAGAGCCCCGATGGTGATATCATCATTACCAATGATGTAGTATGTCTCAACTTATGTTGATTACAAATTTTAAGAATATTCTGGAATTTGAATGTCAAGATAAGGGTCACTTGTTTGACCTATCATCACCGTCAGATTCTAGGATATTCTTGTAATGTGAAATCATATAAGGATGCCATGGTACAAAAACATCTAGCACATGGATGTGGAAAATAAAATTGGAAATTTGATGGTGGAACTTTCATAGAATTAAGATTATGAGATAGGAGATAGGACAATGTGGGGTTGAAGTTGGTCTTTTCAAAAACACACCATGGATAAGTTTTTTTTTCAACCACCACAACATTCCTATGTGAGAATGATTTACAAAATTGAAATCATCAAAATTTTCCATTTTGGTTGCATGATTTTGATGGAAAATCAAAAGACATTGGTGGCAATAAATCCCTAGACAATGTGTTAGGCTTTGATCCTATTCAAAATTTCCTTGTCAACAATGGATAATGTTACGCATTGGCAATTTTCATGTGGAGAAGGACATTGTGAAGTGCCATGAAGAGATAAACCCCTTGTTGATAAATATTGACACTAACAAGAACACTATTTCATTCAAAAATATAAAATAAATTACCAGGTAAAAATTCATGTGGTTAGGATTGAGTGCCCACTGGACAATAACTAGAATGGTCTTGTCTGGATGTTGTTGTGCATATAACGTGGTGCTACTTGCATCAATTTTCTGGGTAGAGTGGGAAGAGAATCAACTGGGATGCAAAACATGAGGTCAACAACCAGTTGTTATTTTTTTAGTCTTGAACTAGAGTTTGGAATCTAGTGTGGTCATGCAACTATTGCCAAGATTGTAAAATTTATTGTCATCATAGATTTGTGTCAGATTTTATTGTGCCAGAAGAATATTGAAAAATGAGAGACTCATTGTAATTTAAGTTCTCGAGGAAAACATTTTAAAATATTGCGAGGAATGTTATTGGAGATTCAAAGACCATTGATCATTGTGAAAAAGTGAGTTTTTTTCCTAAATTGGGTAGTGATATTTTGCGTTGGTGCACCTTTTAAAGAGAGTAATGGAAATGAAGACTTATATCTCTAGTTCAAATTTTAGAAATATTGTTTTGAATTTATTAATTGTATATTGATATTAGGTAACTCAATATGTAAGAAAAGTTAATTTTTTAGCATTTATGACTCTAACAAATTATAGAGAAGTATAAATATCTAAGATTGAATCAAGATGGGGAAGATGAAGACAAAAAATACCATGATGGCTTTAAAGAAATAAGAGCATTGTGCCATGAATCATTTGCTAATGTATTTAATTTTTCAATTTTTTCTTGATGAAAATCCCTTCCTAAGTCTACTTTGTAAAGAAGTGTTGTGGCGAGAAGTGAGATCTAGCTACATCTTTTTCTCTATGAATTACTTTTCGAGTGATGCAATATAAGTTCACTTTAGTATGTGTAAAGAGAATGCAATATAGGTCCACTTTAGTATGTGCAAATAGAATGTAAGACTAAGATGGATATGTCCCATATCTATACTACTTCCCTAGATAACTAGCGAGTATCACAGATGGTACCCATGTATCTCAGTAGATAGAAGTATGTCCATAAGATGATCAATTACTTAGTCTTCGTGGTTAGATAAATGTTAGCCTTGGAGTAAACATATTCATAATTTATATGAGATATCAGTGGTACTTGGTTTCCATATAGTACATGAAAGTGAAAGGGGGTGTTAAATTGTAGCGAGAAAAGACTTCATTTGACTTGTGCCTTAGTCAAATGGATAAATTCAAATTTCCACATCAACAGAATGACTTGGATTGCAATTAGCTGGAATGACATGGCTTTGTCTCCTAGTTAAGTTAGTAAATTTGATGGAGGGGCATTAGGCACAATTAAATACTATGTATCTAACTAGGCATAGGGGGTCTCATGTTTTTGAATTCCCATGTAAATATTAGTATTTTTGAATAAAATAGTGAGGAATCGTAAATGTTCTCTAACCACTAGAGAACATGAGGGAAGTTGGTTAAGCTAAGAAGGTAAAGAGTCAGTTTCAGTTATTTTAGGAAATGAGTCTAACTGTAGGACTTTGGAGAATTCCAACAGTCTTTTTTGAGCTGTTAACGAAGCTAAACTGATTCATTATTAATTGGTATAAATGTAATAAGTCTAAAAGGAAGTAGGGTGGATGGGAGGATAGAAACAGAGTGTAAGGATAGTAGGCCACCGAATTGAATATCTGGCCGAGACAGGAAGCTTTGTAAGTGGTTCATTTGTATATATATGACAGAAGTTGTTTCAGAGTTATATGACTCTTGGTTGAATTAAGTTCTGTGTGAGAATGTTTGAATCCCTGTGATTTTTGTATGAATGGCTTGCACTTCATAAATAACTGTGTAAGAAACAATGTGGTAAAGTAACGAAATAGAGGTTAATGGTAGTTCTGCACACCTTGATGGATTAATGGCAATACTATAGTAGAGTATTGTGAATTGGAACCCTGTGTGTCTAATCTCGGAATAGATAGTTGAGGCTCTGCAATTAATGGAAGAATCGATGTTAATTATGTCGACATTGTGTTTTAAGCTTCAATAATCACTTGAGTAGGATACTGACAGTGCCTTGAATGCATGAGTCTGTTATATGTGTGAATGAGGGTTCGATCATTTCGAGAGTCCTGAATTACAACCATTCTGTGTGTAATAAAATGAAATTAGAACTGTGTGTAGAACTGCATGAATCAATCCTAGAATGATCAATGTCACAGTTTGTCTCTTATTGATGAGGGTTTATGATGATTTCACTGTATTTATAATGATAGAACTATATCACAGTGTCGTATTAGATTTCCAATGAAACGACGGTTAACACATGAGAAAGAGGAATTGTAAGTGATAGAACAGAGGAAACGGAACCACGAGTTAATAGAACCCTAAATGTGAATAGTGAAATCGGGGACACAAATACCGGTGGTCTCACGTAAATCAAAAGTGGTAAGTTGGATCGACAAAAAAAATGCGATCCCACTAGTCGTCGGATGCGTGGCAAAAGAGGTTAGTGGAAAACCCCTCTCATCTCGTTTTTTTTTAGTGTTAATGCTCGGGAGAAAAAAATAACTCGATATTCATATCCACCGCTGGATTGTTGGATGAGGGCGCGATAGGCCTGGAGCTGTCGGATGGCAAAGGTGAGTTATGTTGCGTGGGCCCAAATCATGTTTGATGTTATGTTTGGTTATTAACCATTGTTAATTCAATGTGGAATCACATATATATATATATATATAAGTATGGGCCGAATGTATCCAATTTTTTGTCGAATGGTGGGATTTTAAAACCAAGGTCGAGGATTAATTAGGATTTGATATATATATATATATATATATATATATATATATATATATATATATAAGGTCGAGCCTTGTATAATGAATTTGTAAGTGGGGAAAGCACTGAGGTCGTGGGCCCGGACATGTTGTGCTGATAGTCGCATTTAACCAGGCCCAAGGTTTAGTAAGGGGAGTATATGTATATGGTGATTTAAATGTTATGGTTGAGGGGATATGGTAAAGCGTATAGTGTTACATGTGGATTATAAAAGTTGTAGACCTTTTAAGTTGGGTTTTAATCCAAACTGGGTCTAATGAAAATCTGAAAGAAAGCTCCCATAAAAGATGTGTATATTGAGAGGTGTGGTTTTACAACCGTAGGAATTGTAAATAATAATTTAATCTCAGGGCTTCCACATAGTGTTAGCATTTGACCATATTTAAAATTATTTGGGGCATGAATTTGAAGAATGCATGTATATGGAAAAAGACTGAAGATTGTGGATAGAGTGTAGTAGCCCGAGCATCATTGTGGTATCAGAGCATCAAGAATAGCTCTGTTTTGAAGTAAAGGATTTCTTTTTGTAATTAAATTTGAATGAATGTAGAGTGATTAGATATGCAGTGAGGTGATCACAGACTTACAGATTCTGACTTGGAAGACAAAGTGTTTTGAAGAGTACAACATACATGGATACAGTGTAGGTGACAGAAGAAGGAAGATCAGATTCTGAGATCTGATAGGCAAAGATACACAGAATTACAGTGAATAGGATTTGAAAAAACGAATGGAGAACAAGATCATGCAGGGATCTTGTAGGTAAAATAATTTTAAATCTGACTTGAAATTTATTATTGCATCATCATGGTTGCTAAAAATGAAGACAGAGATTGATGGTGATAATAGTGAACTTGATATTCAGCTAGAGGTTGAATAGGGAGGAAAATTACAGTGTTCTAAAGAGAAGTTGAGTTGATGAGCAGTGTTTAACTCTGTTTCACAGAATTGTTTGCAGAATTCAGATTGCAGGCAATTGAAGAAATCTCAGCAAAGCAAATCACAGCTTTGAGAGCAGTGATAAAGGAGTCCAACAGAGGATTCTAAGGTGTAGAAGAAAGTGTGGCAGAACCTAGAGAATTCCCAACAGTGGTTGGATGAAAGAAGAACATAGGTGTTCTTGAGAAGTTACAGAGTGAATCCTAGAAAGAGTAGAAGAAAGTGCTCAGAAGGTTCCGACTAACAAGGGACCAGTACTTGCCAAAATCCGGATTCGGAGGAAAGGATTGGTGAGGTAAGTTGCAGCAAGAGAGCTTGCTGTTGCAGAGGCTTAGTGCAGCTTGTGAGTGAAGAACTCATGGAGAAGAAGATGGCTACTGATAGCCATAGCAGAGATTGCAGAGGTTCTGAGAGAGGCCACAACAGAAGAATGAGGGAAGATGCCAAAGAAAATGGCATGAGGAAGAGACTCGCTAATGAAGAGTATTGAAAAGAGATATCTAAGATTAGTAAGCATCTTTATGAACTGGAGAGGATGATAGAGGAAAACCAGAGAGTTGGTTGGCTCATGAAGAAGAGTGTGAAATGGCAACCATTACATTTGAGGTTGAGGCAAACGGAGATTGCCTTATTGAGAGAAAAACTCAGAGAAACTGAGTTGAAAGAAGAAATTTTTTCTTGTGAAGCAGAATAGAGTACAGATGAAGAATTCAGGTCTATAAAGGATCTTATGAACCATGATGAAGATTTAAGGCAACAAGAAGCTTGTCTTGCTGAAGAGAAAATCATTGATGATTTCCTGAGTTATTGGACAAGTCCAGATCAGCTAGATGATGTAAAGACTTGTATTTGTGAATATGACCATTGTGAGGTGATGGCAGGTTCTCCAGAGGAAGAGGAGGTCAGATTTCTTGAGTCAAGGATGGAATTTGAAGATTCCAGATGCAGATCTGTTCAAGGAGAAGTGCTTGAGAAAGCAACCAAGACTGAAAAGTATTGTGGTTTTGAAACTAAATAATTATGTATGTTTGCAAGTACATCACACGAAGATGAGAAAGCTTTATATTTTTCTATTGAGGAGGAGAAATTGAACTGAAATCTGTTCAGATCAATCCTAATATAGAAAGATCTCAGGAAGAATTGAAGATAGAAGAGTCCAATGAGAATGTTCAGCAGAATTTTGAAGTAAAGGATGAAGGACATGCAGATGATTGGTCAAGAAAAAGCAAAGGCATAAAAGGTTGTGTGAGGTTCCCAAAGTCTACTCCAATTGAAGTTGTTGAATTGTATAGGAAATGGATTTTCAAAGAATAGAAGTGGGGGAGTAGAGTACCTATGCACAAGATAAATTGCAGGAGAAGCAAGGAAGAAAAATTATCATGAATGACAATCAGAAAACAAAAGATGAGGAAATGATTCAGCAAAATGAAGGAGTTCATTTTTGCGAATCACAACAAAAAGACATTCATGAAATAGATGATGGAGAGAAGAGGAGGCTAGTTGACAGTCTCATGAGGAATGAAAATCATCATACTGATGTGCTAACAGAGGATTTGGAAGAAAGCCCAGAACAACATGTTGGTGTGTTGTCAGAGAATAAAGAAGCATTGAGACCTTGGAATTTTACTACATGATTCATGTGTTGATCATGGAAGGAAAGAAGAACAGCTAATGAAAACTGTCAAAGAATTGAATAAAAGGGAAACTATGTTGGCTGAGAGCATAATTAAGGGTCATCATTTTAACATGGTGATTGGAGCAGTGGAGATAACTCTGGCAGCTAAGGAGAAAGATGGTGAAGAATTTCTAAGTCTTGAAACAGAATTGGAACTGCAGAGAGGAAGTTTGGTGGTTGGACCAGCAAGTGAGACCATTGGGTATTTCGATTTTGGCACTGACAAACTAGCTATGTTTACAGGTGATGCAGAAGAAAATCCATCACTTGGAATTGCCTTGGGATAAGATGAAACAATCATGCAGAAATTTGTCACTGTTGGTGGCAGGGAAGAACTAATTTTTTTGAATAACCAAGAGAAGATTGGAGAGCAGACTTTGGGACAAAGGTTTAAAACTGGCACAATGATGAAGAATCGGAATTCATTCTGACAGAAGAAGATGAAAATTCAGAGTTGGATAAACTTGAGATGATTTCCAGAATCGATCAAGGTGATGGTGGACAATCACTAAATATTGTCAGGGCAGAAGAAGAAGATGCTGCATAATGTTTGAGAGGAAACAAGTTCAAAATAATTGGCTGAAATGTTTGGTGGGGAAATTTAAACAGGAGAATGAAATTGTAGAGAATGAAGAAAATATGCTTGCAACTGTGAAAGAAATAGGAGCACATATTAGTTTGCAAAATTTGGTTATGCTTACTAGTATGTTGGATGAGTATGTTACTACAGTTAGAGAACTAAAGGATAATTTACTTTTTAAAGGTAAATTTGTAGATGATGAACAAAAGAAGATTGTTGCAGAGGGACAGGAAGCTTGGGACGAAGCAACAATCAGGGAGGCATCATTTGCATCAGCAACACCCATGGTGGCAGCTAACATAACATGGGGGATGACATTTGCAGAAATAAAAATAGTCACAGCAACAGTATTGGCAGCAACAGAAGGTGAAAGCAAGAGCAGTGGGCAAGGAAATTTCCAGACAAAAGATAAGTTGGACAAAGAAATTCAAAACATCAAAAGACTGATGCAGCAGAAAACAACCAGGAAGTAGAAGGATTTTTGTATAGGAAAGACAAAAAGAGATTGTGAAAGCACAGTTGGAAGTAGGTTGCAGAACAAAGTATGGAAACCTGGAGAAAAGCAGTTGAAAGATGATGCAGCTATTGGACAGCAACAAAACAGAGTATGGGATCCAGGAGGTAGAGATTAAAGACACATGATCAGGATATCTTGAACAAAATGAATCTTGGGAGTCTGATGCAGGGGAATTAGGCACAATTAAATACTATGTATATAACTAGGCATAGGGGGTCTCATGTTTTTGAATTCCCATGTAAATATTAGTATTTTGGAATAAAATAGTGAGGAATTTTAAATGTTCTCTAACCATTAGAGAACACGAGGTAAGTTGGTTAAGCTAGGAAGGTAAAGAGTCAGTTCCAGTTATTTTAGGAAATGAGTCTAACTATAGGACTTTGGATAATTCCAATAGTCTTTGTTGAGCTGTTAAGGAAGCTGAAATGATTCATTATTAATTGGTATAAATGTAATAAGTCTAAAGGGCAGTAGGGTGGATGGGAGGATAGAAATAGAGTGTAATGATAGTAGGCCACTGAATTGAATATCTGGCTGAGACAGGAAGCTTTGTAAGTGGTTCATTTGTATATATATGACAGAAGTTGTTTTAGAGTTATATGACTCTTGGTTGAATTAAGTTCTGTGTGAGAATGTTTGAATCCCTGTGATTTTTGTATGAATGGCTTGCACTTCATAAATAACTATGTAAGAAACAGCCTGGTAAAATAATGAAATGGAGGTTAGTGGTAGTTTTGCATGCCTTGATGGATTAATGGCAATACTGTAGTAGAGTATTGTAATTGGAACCCTGCGTGTCTAATCTCGGAATAGATAGATGAGGCTCTGCAATTAATGGAAGAATCAATGTTAATTATGTCGAAATTGTGTTTTAAGCTTCAATAATCACTTGAGTAGGATACTAACAGTGCCTTGAATGCATGTGTCCATTATATGTGTGAAGGAGGGTTTGATCCTTCCAAGAGTCCTGAATTACAGCCATTCTGTGTGTAATCAAATGAAATTAGAACTGTGTGTAGAACTGCGTGAATCGATCCTAGAATGATCAATGTCAGAGTTTGACTCTTATTGATGAGGGTTTATGATGATTTCACTGTATGTATAACGATAGAAATGTATCACAGTGCCGTATTAGATTTCCAATGAAACGATGGTTAACACATGAAAAAGCGGAATTGTAAGTGATAGAAGAGAGGAAATAGAACCACGAGTTAATAGAACCCTAAATGTGAACAGTGAAACTAGGGACACAAATACCGGCTATCTCGTGTAAATCAAAGGTGGTAAGTTGGATCGACAAAAAAAAACACAATCCCACTATTCGTCGGATGCGTGGCAAAAGCGGTTAGTGGAAAACCACTCTCATCGTGTTTTTTTTTAGCATCAACGCTCGGGAGAAAAAAAAACGCGATATTCATATCCACCGTTGGATCGTTGGATGAGGGCGCGATAGGCTTGGAGCCATCGGATGGCAAAGGTGAGTTATGCTGCATGGGCCCGAATCATATTTGATGTTATGTTTGGTTATTAACCATTGTTAATTCAATGTGGAATCGTCAATATATCGTCAATATTATATATACATATATATCAATGCCTAACTAATCCTCGACCTTGGTTTAAAATCCCACCATTCGACGAGACAATTGGA
The DNA here is from genome assembly GCA_034641835.2 of Pinus albicaulis. Taxonomy (NCBI): domain Eukaryota; kingdom Viridiplantae; phylum Streptophyta; class Pinopsida; order Pinales; family Pinaceae; genus Pinus; species Pinus albicaulis. Next base: position 1,103,792,358 of record CM076580.1, on the reverse strand, counting down.
TACATTCGACCCCACACTTATATATATATCTATATATATATATATATATATATATATATATATATATATAGATATAAGGTCGAGCCCTATATAATGAATTTGTAAGTGGGGCAAGCACTGAGGTCGTGGGCCCAGACATGTTGTGCTAATAGTCACTTTTAACCAAGCCCAAGGTTTATTAAGGGGAGTATATGTATATGGTGATTTATATGTTATGGTTGAGGTGAGATGGTAAAGCGTATAGTGTTACATGCAGATTATAAAATATGTCGACCTTTTAAGTTGGGTTTTAATCCAAACTGGGTCTAACGAAAGGCTGAAAGCAAGCTCCCATAAAAGATGTGTATATTTAGAGGTGTGGTTTTACAACCGTAGGAATTGTAAATAATAATTGAATCTGAGGGCTTCCAATAGTGTTATCATTTGACCAGATTTAAAATTATTTGGGGCATGAATTTGAAGAATGCATTTATATGCAAAAAGACTGAAGATTGTGGATAGAGTGTAGTAGCCCGAGCATCAAAATTCAAGCTTTTGGGCTAGAAGTAGAGTTGTGCATTGGTTGATTGCTCAAATATAACAATCTAGTGGAGTTATTGTTAGTTAAACTCAGTTAACTGAGCTCTAGTATTTAGTGGAGTCAGTGGGAGTTCGATCGAGTAGTTTTAATGATTTTTAACTCAATTATCTCTAATTTAACTAATCAAATTACTAAAAATAGTCTCATTCATGCATGGAATTCGAATTCCCTAGTTGAGTGGAGGAAAAAGGAATCAATGCATTTATTATTATATACTAGAGAGTGTATACAGTTTTTATGCAGCAGGTGAGGCTTTCCTCTTGGGAATTGTGCAAGTAAACAAGAGCTTCTCCTATTCATTAGGAGCCAATTTCCTCTAGAATTATGCAAGGAAATAGGAGGATCGGGAGGAAACAAATTGGCTAAGAATTTTACAGAGCAGTAGTAGGAGGAAGAGATTAATATTTCAGTGCATGTTGTGCTTCAGGATTGAAGCTATCATTATAATAGATATTTTTTTCTCATCTCATATAATAATAAAAAAGGAGGGTTTTTTCATAGTTGGGCTCCCCAGTAAAATCACTGTGTTTTTTGTGTTTTGATAGTTGCATATTATTACATGTGTTTCTATTATGTGTTTTCCATTCTGTAGAATTGTAGAATACATTTGTGTCTCTTAATTTCAGTGTGATTTCATTAGCATTTGCAAATTTTGAGTTATTTCTGCATGGCATCAGAGATACAAAAGACTACATAGAAAACGAGTTTTGATCAATATCTCCATAAATTTCAAATATCATATTTATGGTGCATGAATTTTATTCAGTGCAAGAATAGTGTCCTTGTATGGATTGAGGCTTGAGTATGCATTGGAGGGAACCTTAATTTTTTGTGCTTAGAAAGACAAGATGGAATCTATCCTGTATGATAATGGAGTACGAGAATATACACAAACTGAGTTTTTACATGGAAGGAGAAACAAGACATGGATTTATAAAACTACACATGGTTTTTTGAATCCACGGGAAGAGAAAACAAGCCATGGATTTTGGAATCAATATATAGATTTGAAAACACTGTGGTTTATAAATCATTCAAATAAATTATTTGGAATTTAAATTATGAATTTCATTAAAATATTTTTGAATGTTATATATTATTATCTTCACAAATATTTTGTGACAAAATAAAGTATTCAAAGGATGGTGAAAGGAAATAACGACATAAATAGAACTCAAAGGGGTAGATGGCAGAGAAATCGAGTTTAAGAGCATAGTTAAGAGATTTTGTCAAGATAGTTTAAAACTTATTTCAGATTTCAAGGGCCTGAAGACACCTAGCAGAAAAATATCAATAGATTAAAGATCAAACAATATATTTCCAGTAGTCAATGAACCAATTCCATACTTCAATGTATAATACTTGCAAGCAGTTCAAAGTTTCCAATAGATATATTAGAGATATTATTTTATCTTTAGTTTATTATGAATTTTTTTTCTAAAAATATCCAAAGTAAATAAAAATTCCTTTTAAAGTTTGAACAAAATATCAGAAATATTATGGAATTCCTAGAACTTAGTAATATACTGGAAATATCTACATGTTTTTGGTAGATATTATTTGTAATAAATTTTATTCATATTTTTCTAGAAATTGTTATAAAATATTTTGTAAACCAACTCATTTTTGGAATCTGATATTATTTTAGCATAAAATATATAAATATGTTGTAATAAGACTTATAAAAAGTTGGGACTTCTATTGAGAAAGACTACCATTCATTGTAAAGTTATTCACTGAGTTCAAGTGACCTTTTACATTAATACAAGAGATGATGTTTCAGGATTACTAGGTCATATCTATGTGGTGAACTGCTTGTTCCTGTAATCTATTTTCTTTGTTTTCATATGTGTTTCCTTTCTCTATTGTTTTAAATAAAATTAAGTTTAGGATTTGTTTTAAAACAATCTGTTTCGGCTTAAAGAAAATCATTTTTTTCTTCTGAATTTTAAATATAAAGTTCAGGTAGCAATTATCTATATTTAAAGTGAATCATAGTCTGTTATTCCTTCTCCATATTATAAACTAAAAGGATCCATTAGTATGCCTACCTTTCCCTGTTTCACTTAAGCATGATTATTTATGCATTTGACCATATTAAACTCTTTTGACTCCATTGCCCAATGGCCTTCCCTTGTTGTTCCAACCAAACCCATTCAAAAGCCAAAACTCTGAGCCCAATAAATAATTTAATATCTCAATATAAAAAAATCTAAAATATGGCAGAGAGATCCCTATCTGAAGTTGGTAGGGCTATATCCCACCTTTTAGAGAGGTTTTGTGGTTACCTTTGGGTTTCCTTCACAACCTTGGGAAATTAATCAGTGATAACATAGTGGTGAACATACTGCGGAAGAACACACTTTGAAATTTTTGCAAATTCATTACCCTAGTTAAATAAATTTATTTCGGGAAAATTAATGTTTTCACTTTCAGAAATAAATGTTTAGAGATTGTGCAATTTTGTAAATAATTGTGTGTTTAAAATTTTAGTTGTGGCTCCAAAACTTATTTACACCAGATCTTATCCTGATCCAAAACCTGCTGATATTATAGATGACCATGAAAAATTGATTAGAAAAATAAGTCTCGCTAAAATTCAGGGAAGAAACAGTCCCCCACCCAGAGAAAACTCTCTCCCTAAGAGTTTTGTCACTTTAGAGGATATTGACTTTGATCTTCCATTTGAACATAGTCTATTTAGGATTAAGCCTAAGACTTTTGTGGAGGATACCTTATTTGATAAAATGTTTTACAACCCTATACTCCTGAAATTCTATTGAATTAGATTTTGATCAACAATCCCTCTAAAACTTGGACAAATTACATGATCTAGTTTCAGATTTTGATCGAGCGGTACATGAAGCATATATCCAACAATCTGTTGAAATCTATCTCGTAAAAATAGCAGCATCTTATTCTTCATCTCAATCTATCCATCCTATATCACCTAGTCCCACTTCCTCTATAATCTCCACTAATTCTCGATGAGCATCTTAGACAACGTTTCAACCTAGAGTGGGAAATCCTACACCTACACCCCTCATAGCCTCATCTATTGTTCAACCCCAAATCCCAATCACGAAAATAAGGTACACTCCCCTGGTTTTGGTTTCTCCTTTTCATAATATTCCCCAGGAATATCAAACTATGATCCCTCATTTTGATGGTACTGGACCCATTAATTCTCAGCAACATGTTGATAGAATGAATGATTATTCTGATCTTCAAGAAGTTGATGAGGAAGATGTAAAAATGAGAATTTTTTCTCAAATTCTAATTAGGGAAGTTATAAAATGGTACAAAGATTTAACAACAGCCAATATAAATGATCTCACTACTTTTCCAATCATTCCTTAACAGATGGGAGATTAAGAAAAACCCCCTTCATATCCTATCAGAATATGAGAACATTATAAGGGCCCCTAGAGAGAGTGTGTAAGATTATTGCACCATATTTAACAACTTTTACAATGCAATTCCAGCAAACATTAAGCCCCCTGAAAGTTTAGCCCTGATTAAGTTCCCAGATGGTTTCGATGCTGACATGTCTTACCAATTAAGAGAAATAAATTCTACAACCTTGGAAGAGATGCAGAGGGATGCTATTAGTGTAGACTAAAATTTGTTAGCCAAGAGAGCTAGGCTTAGGACTTAGAGAAGAGTAACCATAAAATAGGAACCATCTATCTCCTATGTTGATGCTAAGATAGATTCCTTAGTTAGAAATATGGAAAGAATGATGGAGAGAATACGTATTACTGAGAGGGCTCCTCATAAAGAAAACCAAATTGATCCTCAAATCATAAATCAAAATTTTAGGAGGAACCCACCACAAATAAAACAAAGGGAACAAAATGGATGAGACCAGTAGGCTAGACCTCCATTTCAAGAGAACTATGCTGATGAAGAGGGTGAAATAGGTGCAGACCTATATGACACTCAAATCAACTTAATGGGGATAAATAATGATGATTCTGTGTTTCTTACTCAAGAAGAACAAGAAAAATTTCTACTTTCACAAACTAAATTTGATTCTGAGGAATCATATGAATATAAATAAGGTTTTTAAAATGCCATAATGGAATTTCATAGGTAGTACAACCTTATAAGCAAGAAAACCACTGATAATCCTGCCAATAAAGATGCTAAAACTCAAAGTAAAAAGACGATAGATACCCCTTCAAAGAAAAGTTATGAAATTCCTCCTAAAAAGACTGCAGAAAATCAAACTAAAAATATGTTTGATACTACTTCAAATGCAACTCAAAAAAATGTTCCATCCACCAGCCAGTAGAAAGGTGCTACCAAAAGGGATGTTGCTTAAAAGAAAGATGTCCTAAACCCAAAAAAAATTCAAACAACATTCAACATCAAATATGAATTAGAAAATCTTAGGATACCCATTCCATTAACAAATCTTATGAATAAGAATGTATACAAGACCCAAGTAATGTAAGATCCAAATATAGGGGAAGGTGCAAATACATTAAATGTGGCTGATAATCAACCTGAAATTTTTCTTAGGCCTAAAGTAGATGGAAAACCTCAAGAAGGAGGCATTCCTCCATTCTATATTAGTCTAAAAATTCATGACAAAATTTTTCACAATGCCATGATTGACTCAGGAGCCTCACACAACCTTATGCCTAAGGTTGTCATGGAAAAACTAGGACTTGACATCACTAGACCGTACAAATATTTGCACTCTTTTGATCTAAGTAAAGTAAAGTTCTTAGGTCTCATTAAGGACCTGTGTGTCACTTTGGCATAGATTCTAGCCAAGAGCTTGATGATGGAAATAGGTGTTGTAGACATACCCCCTAAGTATGTCATGTTATTGTCTTGCTCACGGGGAGCTAAGTTGCAAGGAACCCTTCAGATGGACATGGCTTATGCTACCATTCCAGTGTTTGGTTAGTAAAGGAGATTATATAAGGAGACACTAATGAAGTTCATGGTCATTATTCAGGAGAAATCACACAATTATCCCTTATATTTTGCCCACTTAGACCTTGACTCATTCATTCTGTACAATCATAGGGATATGGAAAAACAAATTTCCAACTTAGAAACTAATCTTTGCGAAATTAAAGGAGAAAAAATAGCTATAGTGTGTTAGGTCCCTATATTACTAGTATAGTCCCTTATTGCTGTTAGTGTAACCCCCTTATTGTTATTATTGTACCCCTGTAACCCCCATATTGTTATTATTGTGCCCTTAAATTATTATCGTTAGGTCACCTAGGATTACATTGTGGCCCCACTATGCTTACATTGTGGCCCCATGGACTCCTATATATAGAAAGGAGGTTTTGTAATTTGTATCATTCAAGAAATTTTCATTCATGTAATGTATTGGAGGTTTCCTTCTTGAAGTGGCTTATTTCTAAGGCGTTGATATCTCTTTTCTTCTATTTTTGGAGTTGGTTTCACAACATTTGGTATCAAAGCTTTGGATTCTAGGGTTTCGCTGCTCCAAACAGGTCATCGTGAAATTTTCGCTATAACCTATTTTCTATGAAGGTTCAGAAGCTGAAATTTTTAAAGCGCGAACCCAAAATCCAAAGGAACACTGTCGCAAATTTTCAGAGCTTGGTTCGCAATATTTTCGGATATATGATCTGTGGAAGAGGGATTTTTGCAGGCTCCTGAATTTAACCTAAATAGGTCATCGTGGAATTTTCTCTATAACTTTGTTTCTAGGAAGGTTCAGAAGCTGAAAATTTTAGATCACAAATCCGAAATCCTGAGGAACATTATTGCAAAGTTTCAAAGCTTGGTTCGCAACAATTTGAGAGATATGTTCTGTTGATGTGAGGGATTTTTCAGGCTCCCGAATTTCATCTCAAAGAGGTGATCATGGGAAAATATTCATAACTCTCTCTCTGAGCATTGGATTGGAATGCTGTAAATGTGGCCGTAAGTACACAGACTTTAGTTTCATCTCTATCAATTTCAGAGTTGAAGGAGGAAACAGTGACACGTGGCAAGTCATACAAGTTCGCTCTACTGAACCAGTCCATAATTAGGTCATTGTGGGAGATTGGACATAACTTTGCCTTGAAAAATCCAAATCAGGTCAGACCTGTGGCATTAAAAAGATGATTCATAGGGCTACCTTAGGGCCAAATTTAGGATATTGAAGATCCAAAATCACATAGATAATTCAATTTCAATATCAAGCTTCTCACAAGCAAGAAAAAAGTGTGTATTTGGTTTTTAAAATTGCATAACATTTGTTTGAAAAAAGCAGTTTGAAGTGATTCCAAGGGCATATTTTATCATTTTTATCAGTATTGGGGTTTATAATGCCTCCAAAAAATAATTCCATACCCATTAAGCCCTCAAAAATCTATACTATGATGCATGAAGAGGAATAATTGTAGTATGAGATATCAAAATTATGGTACCAAGTGCAACAAATTTCTATCTTACGAAGAGAAACCGAAGATGACATAGATGGTTTAAAAGTAGAAATGGAGGCTAAGATGGATGGTTTGAAGAAGGGCATGGAATCTAAGATGGATGACATGGAAACTAAGATGGAAAACATAAAGAATGATCTAAAAGAAGACATGGAAGGTTTGACAAAGTTGATACAGGAAATGTTTCATAATGGTGAAAAGATAGTAGAGGAAACTCATGATAAGAACAAAATAAATGTTAATCGTGATTTCATAAACTCTAATATTGGAGCAAAGAACCACCATATTCCAAAAATGGATATGAGGAAGTTTGATGGAAAGGATCTTGTAACATGGATACTACAAATTGGAGCTTCCTGCTTCTTCACGAGTGCATCCAGTTTTCCATGTTTCATGCTTAAAGAAGGTTATAGGTGAAAATATTCCAATTCAAACAATATCGCTAGAACTTGATGAGGAAGGAAAAATCATATTGGAACCTGAAGCAGTCACGGAAACAAGAACTCAACATCTACGAAATTGATCAATTTCAGAGTATCTCATCAAGTGGAAGAACTTACCCACTGAAGATTCTATATGGGAGGATGAGAATTTTATACAAAATATCCTAGATCTACCCAAGTGTTGAGGACAACACTTTTTTGAAGGAGAGGGGCATGTTAGGTCTCTATATTCGTAGTATAGTCCCTTATTGTTGTTAGTGTAACCCCCTTATTGTTATTATTATACCCCTGTAACCCCCATATTGTTATTGTTGTGCCCTTAAATTATTATTGTTAGGTTGCCTAGGATTACATTGTGGCCCCACTAGAATTACATTGTGGCCCCATGGACTCCTATATATAGAAAGGAGGTTTTGTAATTTGTATCATTCAAGAATTGTTCATTCATGCAATGTATTGGAGGTTTCCCCCTCGAAGTGGCTTATTTCTAAGGCATTGGCATCTCTTTTATTCTATTCTTTGAGCTAGTTTCACAACATAGTGGAACATAATAAATAGGATGGACCTCTTTGGAACATGGAATTTGATGGAGTTGTTAGTAAAGAAGGATCAAGATCTAGAGTATGGGTTTCAAATTCACGAACCAACTATTCAGAGGGGCATTCATATAAACTAAAATTTCAATTTAAAAAAAATATAGATGAATATGAAGCTTTAATTATAGGGTTACAATTGTTAAAGAGGATTGGTGCCAAAACAATTTCCATTCATGGAGATTCTGAATTGATAATAAAATAGATCAAGGGAGAATATTTTGTTAAGACCCTAGATTAAGAGGCTATAGGAATTTTGTCCTTGAATTTTTGGAATGTTTTATGGAATATGACTTCTCAATGATCCCTAGGGGTCAAAACATCTTGGCTGATGGTCTAGCCACTTCTGCTAGTACCTGCAAAACGCCTTATCAACCAAGTCATCAATACACAGTGGAGGTAAAAAATAGGCAAGCGGTCCCAGACAATGTTAGGTCCCTATATTACTAGTATAGTCCCTTATTGTTATTAGTGTAACCCCCTTATTGTTATTATTGTACCCTTGTAACCCCCATTTTGTTATTATTGTGCCCTTAAATTATTATTGTTAGGTCGGCTAGGATTACATTGTGGCCCACTAGGATTACATTATGGCCCATGGACTCCTATATATAGAAAGGAGGTTTTGTAAATTGTATCATCCAAGAATTGTTCATTTATGTAATGTATTGGAGGTTTCCCCCTCGAAGTGGCTTATTTCTAAGGCGTTGATATCTTTTTCTTCTATTTTTGGAGCTGGTTACACGACATTTGGTATCAGAGCTTTAGATTCTAACAGGAGTTTCTTTGTCAAGCAGTTAATAAAAGTGGCAGGGGGGGGGGGGGCCTATACGAGTTTGAAGTTGAAATTTTTTATGAATGCGGAGCTGAAATCTTGAGAAGAACCTGCGTTCAAAATTTCGAGCTTAGATAATGTTGTTACACACACACACACACACACACACACACACACACACACACACACACACACACACACACACACACACACACACACACACACACACACACACACACACACACACACACACACACACACACACACACACACACACACGGAGATATGATTTGTGGAAGTTAGGTACATTTTTAGGCTCCTAAACAGGTCATCGTGGAATTCGCACTATAACTACTTTTCTATGAAGTTTCAGAAGCTGAAATTTTTAGGTTGCGAAGCTGAAATCCTAAGGAAAATCGTCAAAAAATTTCAGAACTTTTTTCACAATATTTTCGGAGATATGATTTGTGGAAGCTAGTGCTTTTTCAGGCTCTTGAATTTCATCTCAAAGAGGTGATCGTGAGAAAATATTCATAACTCTCTCTCTGAGAATCGGATCAGAGTGCCGTAAAAATTGGTTGCAATCACACAGACTTTAGTTTCTTGGCTATCAATTTCAGAGCCAAAGGATGAAACAGTGACACGTGGCAAGTCATACAAGTTCAATCTACTGAACCAGTCCATAATTAGGTCATTGTGGGAGATTGGACGCAACTTTGTCTTGGAGAAGCAAAATTAGCTCAGACCTATGGCATTCGAAAGATAATTCAGAGGGCTACGTTGGTACCAAAATTAAAATATTTAAGTGTTGCAATCATAGAGATAATCCAATTTCAATATCGAGCTCCTCAAAATCAAGAAAAAGGTGTGTATTTTTTTTTCCAAAATGCATAATTCTTGTTCGAAGAATCAATTTGAATTGATTCCAAGGGCATATTGTAGAATAGATATCAGTATTGGGTTCTAAAATATGCCCCGTAAAAATAATTCAACACCCATTAAGCCTTCATAAGGCTCTACTATGACTCATGAAGATGAAGAATTGCAACATGATTTATCAAAATTACAAGAGCAAGTGCAACAAATTTCACTCTCGCAAAGAGCAACAAAAAATGAAATGGAAGTTTTGAAGAAAGGCGTGGAAGCGAAGATGGATGGTTTGAAGAAAGGCATGGAAGCTAAGATGGATGGCATGGAAACTGGCATGGAAGCTAAGATGGATGACATGAAAGACAACATGGAAAACATGAAGAATGATCTAAAAGCAGACATCGAAGGTTTGACAAAGTTGATACAAGAAATGTTTCCTAATGGTGAAAAGATAGTAGAAGAACCTCATGATGAGAACAAAATAAATGTTAATCGTGATTTCATAAACTCTAATCTTGGCGGGAAGAACCACCATATTCCAAAAATGGATATGAGGAAGTTTGATGGAAAGGATCCTGTAACATGGATACTACAGATGGGGCAATATTTTGATCTCCATAACGTGCAAAACACACAAAAGGTACGCATTGCAACTTTACATTTAGAACAAAATACATTTGTATGGTATCGATGGCTTTGCTCCCGTAAAAAAATTGTCACTTGGTCAATTTTTACGGAGGAAATGATAACACATTATGAGGATACAAAGTGCAACACCTTCTTTAGCCAATTGATAAATCTCAAACAAAAGGGTTTAGTGGGGCAGCACATTGAGGACTTCCAAAAATTGAATATAAGGGTAACTGATATTCCAGAGGAACACAGGATTGATCTCTTCATAGGTACTCTAAAGGATAACATCCAACATGAATTTCGTGTGTTGGAACCTGATTCATTAGAGAAGGCATTCAGGTTGGCAAGAAAAGTTGAATGTAAAATTATGGCGACAAGGAAGCCTACCACTCAATTCTATAAAGAAGGAAGTGTTGCTACGCCTAGATTTCCACAACCTACAAGGTTGACACCACAACAATTGGAAGAAAAAGAGAAAAAGGGCTTTGCTACAGTTGTGATAGCAAATACACTAAAGGTCATAAGTGTGCTGAGAAGAAATTATTTTACATAGATTGTGAAGAGGAAGAAGAAATGAACAAGAAGAGGATATACACCAGGAACCAGCCCTAGAAGAGGAAGAAATGAATCCGACCATATCGTGTAATGCACTGGCAGGAATTACCACTCCTCAAACTCTCAAGATAGAAGGACATATCAAGAAGAAAAAGGTAATAGTGTTGATTGATTCAGGTAGCACCCATAATTTCATTCATTGTAAGGTAGCCAAGGAATTGAATTGTTTCCTATACCCAGCACCAGAATGTCAAGTGATGGTTGCAAATGGAGGAACTATAAATTGCTCTGGAAAATGCCATAATATCAAGCTAACCATGGGGGAATATGTATTGACTAGTCCAATGCTTTCCATTCCTATGGGAGATGCTGATGTTGTACTAGGAGTACAATGGTTACAATCTTTGGGGATGGTAGCTTTTAATTTTCAAGAACTTTTCTTGAATTTTTTTTCAGAAGGAAAGGAAGTCGAATTACGGGGTATTGAAGGGAAGCCAGGAAGGATAATAAGCTCTAATGTCATGACAAAGCTTCTAAAGAAAGAACAAAGAGGCGTAATTGCACAATTATGCTCACTAGAAGTTCCAACATCAAAATCATCTATTTCTGCAGATCTCCAACAAGTCTTGGACAATCTTTCCAAGGTGTTTGAAACTCCCAAAGGACTCCCACCTATTCGTGATCATGATCATGCTATTCATTTGATTCCAGGAAGTGTTCCTCCAAACATCAGGCCTTATAGATATCCTTACTTCCAAAAGAGCGAAATTGAACGTATGATTGCAGAAATGTTAGAGGCGGGTATAATTCAACCTAGTCAAAGTTCTTTCTCTTCTCTTGTAGTATTGGTACACAAGAAGGATGGATCATGGCGAATGTGTCCGGATTATAGGGAGCTCAATAAGCTCACCATTAAAGATAAATTTCCCATTCCTGTGATTGATGAATATTTGGATGAATTACATGGAGCAATTTATTTTACCAAGTTGGATCTTCGTTCAAGATATCATCAAATTAGAATGAAGACTGAAGATATTCCAAAAACAACATTTCGAACTCATGAGGTCATTATGAATTTTTGGTCATGCCTTTTGGCCTTACCAATGCACCTTCTACATTTCAAGGGTTGATGAATTCCATTTTCAAACCCTTCCTTAGAAAATTTGTGCTAGTATTTTTTGATAATATACTAATCTACAGTAGGTCTTGGAAGGATCATGTTGAACATGTTGACAGGGTGCTCAAACTATTGCAGGAGAAACAATTATATGCAAAAACATCCAAATGTTTCTTTGGAGTACAAGAGGTGGAATATCTGGGTCATATTATATCTCAAGAGGGTGTTAAAGTATACCCTAACAAAATTAAATCCATTAAGGAATGGAAAGTCCCCACGACCATAAAGCAGTTGCAAGGATTTCTCGGGTTAACAGGGTATTATCGCAAGTTTGTTAAGAATTATGGGAGAATAGCAGCACCTCTAACAACATTATTGAAGAAAGATGCATTTTCATGGACTCCTGAAGCAACTAAGGCCTTTGAACGTCTTAAAGAGGCAATGTGCCTAGCACCGGTCTTAGCTACACCAGACTTCACAAAAACCTTTATTGTGGAATGTGATGCCTCAGGAAATGGAATCGGTGCAGTTTTAATGCAGGAAGGAAGACCCATTGCTTTTGAAAGTCGTCCAATCAAAGGAAAGTATTTACAAAAACCTATTTATGAGAAGGAAATGTTAGCAATACTGCATGCACTAAAGAAATGGCGAACTTACCTAATGGGAAGACACTTCAAGGTAAAAACTGATCATGATAGTCTTAAACACTTTTTGGAACAAAGACTATCTTCAGAAGAGCAGCAAAAATGGGTCACAAAGATGTTGGGTTATTACTTTGAAATAATCTACAAAAAAAGGAAAGCTTAATGTTGTTGCAGATGCACTCTCAAGAAAGAATGAAGAGGTGGAAGCATTGCTTTGTGCCATTTCTATTATCCAACCAGATTGGATAACCGAAGCAAGAGATGAATGGAAGAAGAAAAAAGATGTATGGACACTCATTCAAAAGTTGCAGCAAGATCCTAGTACATCTGATACATTTAGTTGGAAAAATGATTCCTTATGGTACAAAGATCGCTTATATCTTTGTAAGAATTCCCAACCAAAAAAAAAGATTCTTTTGGAATTGCACACTTCTCCTTTAGGAGGACACTTAGGATTTTTAAAAAATTACCACAGGGTGAAGAAAGAATTTTTTTGGGATGGCCTTAAATCTGATATTCAAAAGTTTGTGGCAGAATGTTTGGTTTGCCAGCAGAATAAAGTTGAGACAATTAAGACCCCGGGACTTCTACAACCTTTATCCATTCCAAGTCAATGTTGGAAGGATATTTCAATGGATTTTATCACAGGTTTACCTAAGTCCGAAGGAAAGAGTGTCATCATGGTGGTAGTTGATAGACTTACCAAGTATGCACACTTTTGTGCATTATCTCATCCATTTAAAGCAAGTACAGTTGCTACTACATTTATGGACAGAATTCAAAAGCTACATGGAAGCTCAAGGGTTATTGTGAGCGACAGAGATCCCATTTTTACTGGAAATTTTTGGACGGAGTTATTTTCTTGTTTGGGTACTCAATTAGCTCATAGCTAATCTTATCATCCTCAATCTGATGGTCAAACTGAGATAGTAAATAAATGTTTGGAAGGATATCTTCGTTGTTTTGTATCTGATAAACAAACACAATGGGTCAAGTGGTTACCTCTTGCTGAATGGTGGTATAACACTTCCTTCCATACTGCAGCAAAAATGACCCCATTTATGGCATTTATGGATATCATCCACCATCCATCACATCATCTTTAAGGGAAAATTCGAAGGTTCAAGCAGTGGAAGATCACATCGAGCATCAGCAAGAAGTTCTCCAACTCTTAAAGGATAACCCGAATTTGGCACAAAATCGAATGAAACAACAGGCAGATCAACATCGTAGCGAGAGAAGTTTTGATGTAGGAGATTGGGTATTTTTACGGCTACAACCATACAAACAAGTGTCCCTCAAGCAAGCAAAGAAGGATAATAAATTATCGCCAAAGTACTATGGTCCTTACAAGGTGTTGCAAAAGATTGGTACTATGGCATACAAATTGGAGCTTCCTGCTTCTTCGCGAGTACATCCAATTTTCATGTTTCATGCTTAAAGAAGGTTATAGGTGAAAATATTCCGGTTCAAACAATATTGCCAGAACTTGATGAGGAAGGAAAATCATATTGGACCCCAAGCTACCACGAAAACATCAACAAGAACTCATGCTCACAATTTCAATCAATTTTAGAGTATCTATCAAGTGGAAGAACTTACCTGATCAAGATTCTACATGGGAGGATGAGAAGTTTATATTGCACACCTAGAGCTACTCAAGCATTGAGGACAACACTTTTTGCTGGAGATGGGGCATGTTAGGTCTCTATATTACTAGTATAGTCCCTCGTTGTTATTAGTGTTGTTAGTGTAAGCCCCTATTGTTATTTTATTGTACCTCTAGAACTCTCATTTTGTTATTATTGTGCCCTTAAATTATTATTGTTAGGTCGGCTAGGATTACATTGTGTCCCACTAGGATTACATTATGGCCACATGGACTCCTATATATAGAAAGGAGGTTTTGTAAATTGTATCATCCAAGAATTGTTCATTTATGTAATGTATTGGAGGTTGCCCCCTCAAAGTGGCTTATTTCTAAGGTGTTGATATCTCTTCTCTTCTATTTTTGGAGCTGGTTACACAACAGACAACATTCGATATTGGAAATTGTTTGTAAACAATCAACAAATTGAAATTTTTTTACAATCTAAGGATAAATTTAAATGTGCAAACATAGATGTATATTTTGAATTAGAAAATAATGTAGTTATAGATTTTTAATTAGAAAAACAATTAGGAAACCATGTGAATAAAAATTTAAATAAGGTAGAATTAGATTAAATGGTTTCCCCTTTCAAAGACAAATAAAACAAGGGTTTGCACATTTAAATGCACCATTTATTAGTAAAAATTAGGTTTAGTTAGGAGAAAATTGAAGTGACAAAGGTTAAAAAAAGTTGATTTTGTGTGTATTACATTATAAATGCTCTTAACCTAATGTTTAAGTGCTTAATAATTTTTATCCAAAGTCTCCCTGCTTGTTATATAAAGGGAAAAAACAACAAAAATGTTTGTCGAATAGAATTAAAAGCAGTCATATTCCGACGGTCCAATCCACATGAAGTCAAATCAATGGTTCACAATGCATTTCATCCCCCCCTTCCGATCCTAACTTTATCAACAGAGGGGGGGGTTAGAAAAGTGTTTTTACCCCCACCGGCCCCACGGTAACATGTCAACTCCACATTATTTTGCACCCCTCCCTCCATCATCTTCTTACCAATATGCTCCCCCTCTGAAAAACCACCAACCCACATGTCTTTCTCACCAACACTTCCCAGGTCCTCACATCAACTCCAATTGCAACACCTGGCATTAACCGTTGCACATTCAATATTCCCAGGATTATTGTTTACGTTTCATAATGGTCCTACACCCCTAATGGACTGTGACAGTCGCCATAAAAAGACTCCCCTATTACACTAGTTTACATCGTTTTCACGCATATCTACTTAGTTCAATCACTTCTACTCATTCCCACTTTTTCTAGCACAATGAAAGCTCCTCAAATCCTAACAAAGGAACCAATCAAGCGCAGATAAAATCCATCCTTATCACCAATAGTCAACTTTCAGCGAATTCATGGTAACCTCCCACTGTCACCTTCCTTCTCCTGCAGTCTATATTCTCAAAATGCCTCTAAAGAGGAAAAACAATGATAATTCAAGCAATCCTATGCTCCCTCCTGCAGTCGACCTTGACCAAATTCCCCTTGCTAACAGAGACTACAATATCGCAAAGACAAAGTGTGAATTTGATCTGTTCAAATTATATTGTTGGCTCAAAGACAATCCCTTAGACCAGAGTGATGAGATTAGACTCTGGGAGTCCAATTTACCCCTATATATGTTTCCTCAGACCCACCATTTCTGTGAGCTCATCTGTAAATGCCAAGCTTGTTACTTGCCCAATCAGAGAGCCATTATAGCCCCAAGTGGAGAATTTTTATTCATAATTACCCCTGAAAAAATCAATCAAATGATGCAGGTTCCTCAAATTGAATCCAACACCCCTTTCTAAGTGAAAGCCTTGAATGACCTATACCATAAATTAAATTTCTCCAAGAGATCACAAATTTTTGAAATCTTTCTACTTGAAAATGCCCAATTACCCAAGAAGAATCCAACCTATTCCTCATCCATTTTTTTCAAACCAAGCCAAGAAAATCATCTCCATACTTTCATGCATGCTAAGATATTATTCATATGAATGCATAGATGAACCTATCCTAGGTTTTCTATCTATTTTTTCCACTAATGAAAAACCGTCTATTGTTTTTAATTTCAGCTAATTTCTTTCTCGCAACATTCATGAACAATTCCTTAAGTTAATAATTGAATGAATGTTCAAATATGCTTCAATTATATTTTATTTTTTCATATACTATCAAGCACACAGGTTCCCATTCACACTCTAGAAGTTGGATGAAGAAGGAAATCCACAGTCGACTATTTTTTGGACTTCCTTAGTAAGGAATAATTCAAAGGAATGCACTTTCAAAGAATATATAGATCATTTTGTTCATCAAGTCATGTGTTTATTAACTAGGAATGCAGGAGCCATGCCCAGTGATGAAATTTAGAAGATTTTACATCTCACAGAGCAGGCCAAGGTAGGAGACTGGTACTTGTACCAGAACTACACTAAATAAGAGTTTATGGGTGTGAGTTGCCACCCTAAAATATGCATAAATACCTACCCATGAGAGTGTTTTCATTATAGTACATTAGGCAGATGATCAATGAAGATGAAATTCATTTTGTTGTAGCAAAGAATAAATCTCAATTCAGGATAAAGGATGAAATTAGACCATTTATTTGTAACAGCAGGACAACAAGTGAGGAGGAGACAATCTCTTAAAGAATATGAAGTTTCCATTTAGATTCACATGGTGATATGAACCCTTTGGCATGATCTCTAAGCTAATATTGAAACAAAAAACTACTCATGTTCATACACAGAGGCTTGAGATTCAGAAATACATGAACCAGATTGAGTGGGTGGAGAACACTTTAGAGGAAGAACAAAAACAAATTTTGTCTAAATATACTTCACAAAATCCCACACCTCAGGAAAAGACAGATAAAATACAAATAGAATAGGGCTCCCCTTCAGTCATTGAGCTCTTAGCAAAATAATTTATAATTTATAGGAAGAAGATCAAAACAACACCCAAAACATATTTTACAAAGGAGGGAGAACAACAAGCTACCATAGTCATGAAAGTTCCATTTTCTTCGGCATAGTCAGGCATTAATTTTATAGGGTCCCCAAAAACATCATCATTTTCACAAGACAATCCGGACCCAACTCAAACATCATAGTTGATCCAGGGACAAAAGGAAAAGAGAATCTTTGATAAGTATAAGGAAATGAAGCTTAAAAATGAGCTCCTTACAAACAACACATATACTAAATTATAGAAACAAAATTCCACTGCTCAGAGGAGAATCTTATCATCTTTTGACACAGAGAAGGGAAGAATGCATATGGCATTCTTATAAGTTCAGGTCCCTCATACAAAAATAGCAGCTGATTATAAGAATACTTATTTTAAATTTGATACAAAGGACATCCATCCCATTGATCAAATGGAGATGCACAAACAGACAGGTGAGATGATATGTTCCACCTTAACAAACAAAATAATGAAGGCTTCTAGGTTGCAAGTGTCACTCAATAATATTCAATCTCAGTTGAAGAATGAAAAGATCTCATCTCCAACAAAAAACACAAGAATCAAATCTTTGGAAGAACTAGTAATCAAAATAGGATATGGCCCAACCAATGTCAAAGAAATAGAAGAAATTATTAAAAATAATAATTTCCACATTGCGGCACTCAGGAAATAGTTAAAATTACCAAGCAGGGAGGATCCACAAACCAAGGAAATAGGAGAGACAGAGAACCAAAAGAAAGACATGCTCAAACTAATTATGGAGAAAAATGAAAAATTCAGAAATATGGAAGTGGAATTGGATAAATTAGTGAAATAAAAGGAACATAATACACAATTAGCCTTAGTCCCACTAGAGGCTATACCTATTACAACAATACCACAATCAGGAATGGTTTCTCCAACCACAACAGAGGCTTCTACATCAACAACAACCCCAGCTCAAGATTTAGATGTTGTTGGTAAATTGACAAAGGTTGTGGAGGATGTTTCCATACAAGGAGAAGAAATAAAAAGGTTACAAGGAGAGATAAATGCCCTGCAAGAGTAGAAAATAAGGATAGAAACTTCACATCTGGCTGAAGTACAGAAGTCTCAAAGACTCACACAAAGACTACAACAAATAGGAAAGGAGATTGCCATAGTTTAGACCTTAGCCCAAGATAAGGAAAACATATGGATAATTATCCATAAATACATGAATGAGATTTGGCCTTCGATTCAAACTATCTTTGAGCAGAATGAGTTAATTCAAAATTCTAAGGAAGCAATTGTGTAGATCGGAGATAAGCTAGGTGACAATCCCATTGAAGCCACAGACCCTATCTGATTTTTGAATTCTTAGAACAATTATGAAATATAAGAATAGCAGGTTGAAGACAAGACTGATACAATAATAGAAGTCAAGAAGGTCTTATCCAAAAAGAACCTCGTGTTACAACTGGAAGAAAAATGTCAGGGGTTGGAAATTTGTGTCAACAAATTCTTCAACAAGTTTTAAGTGTTGAACAAGAAAGGGCTTCCAGTTTTATTTTTAATAAATGAAAAATTAATCACCGTGGATGATCAGAACAAGAAATTGATGGATTTAGCTAAATATGGTTCTAAATTTGCAGTCATATCACAGGAAAAACTTTTCTTGAGGAACTAGAAAATGATCTAAATTTCCAACATGAGGTCAAGCACATTTTTGTTATTAAACACACCTTTTCCAAGTATATAGAGGTAGATGCGATTGACAGGAGGTTGCTTAAGTTATCTGTACCAAGTGAAGAAAGGTGGGAAAAGTTGTATGAGTTACTTGAGTGAATAAGTAACTCTATCTTCAGCAATAGGAACAACAACACAATAAGGGTTAGGAGGACAAATCAGTAATAGCCTCCTCCAAAATAAGGTCAGCATTCAAATAGTTATTATTCAAACTTGTCTTATTCTTCTGTAATACAATATGTAATTTGTTTTAGAAATTCCTAAAATACATCCTAATCTATCATGACATGATTTTTTGTAAATAATTCATATTTCGAAGTATTGAGGATTGATTTTTGCATTCCAACTGGAAATTGTACTTTTTTCAAATTTGATGGGATGATCAGTAATAAAAAGGACTATTTCATAGGATTCTTGTGTTGAAATCGTGGTGAAGTGCATATCTCACTGTCTATGTGTTTATTTCTATGTTTTCCATGCTTATGTTTTCATAATATGAATTATTCTACAGAAAGTTGAAGAACATAATGTGTTTCAAAATACACTTTGTTTTTTACTGAGAATGAGTTTAATGTTTTCTTATGAAGTTAAGTTAAATACTTCTTAAATGCTCTTTGCTTAATGGAGCTTCTTTCATTTCTTCTCTTACACTTTGTTTAAATTTACATAATCCAGTTAGATTATCTACCTTTCCCTATGAAACTCTTTATAAAAACTGAAACAGATCCAAGTTTAAGTCATTGACTCCATAGCCCAATCGAAATTTAGGAATTTAATCAACCAAACAAACCAAACAATCTCAATCCATCAAACGAACAGTGAACTTAATAGTTAGCCTAATATTTTTCAGAAAAACAAAGCTAAATCTAATAGAGAGATCCCTCTCTGGAGTTGGAAGGGCTATATTCCAAACTCCCAAAATGGTTTTGTAGTTACCTTTGAAATTTCTCTTACAACCTCAGAAATTATGGAGTGATAAAAAATGCACCAGGCACAACAAAAAAAATAAATTGTAAACTATATGTTATCACCCTAGTAATTCTCAGGTTGTGGGATGAGGATTTTTGTAGTTAAGAAAACCAGGGGTAACCAAGAACCACTTTGGGAATTCAGGATCTAGCCTTCTTAAGCTCCAGAGAGGGATCTCTCCTAAAGATTTAAATTTGTTTTGGTAAAGGGTTTTAGGCTAGCTATGAGTGAACAATAAGATTTGTTTTGAAAGAGTGGTGAGAATAAAAAGTATTTCAAGGTAAACCAGAAGGATCTACCAGAACATTGGGCTATAGAGTCAACTTTCTAGGCAAGTAGAGCTAGGAAATAAGACTTAAAGATGAAAATGTACTAAGGGCAGGATAGATGACCTTCTAAAGCTTTGAATAGGCTTTGTTGATGGATTGGGTGAAATCTGAACAAAAGGGAACTTAAGAATCCTTAAGTTACAGTAAAGAGGATTGAAGGAGGGGATCAAACTGGGACCTAGAGCAATTAAGAATTCTATGGTCTGGTTATCAAGCAGAAAACATTAAAATGCCAACTAGTTTAAAACAGGGAGCTTATTATCACTAATCCTATTTAATTTCTCCTTAGTTGATCATTAAAGAATACAAACACATTAAATGAATGTATGTAAACTTTTAAAGAAAAACACTGAAAACAAGAAAAATATGAGACTTATCTTGTCACCACGAGAATCCTTAGTTATGATGTCTCTAATCTCGTTTCCAGTCTAGTGCTTCGCTAATTGACTCACACCAACTTCAATATGTCCAACAAAATGACTATATTAGTCTTGAGAAATTTTATTCCACACTGAATACTTTGAATGATGAAGTATTTATACAAATAAATTGTTTAAAAAATATCTCAAAGTTTGAGATAATGTTTTAAGGAAAAATAGGAAATGTAACATAAGAAGAGGGACAGCAGCAAAACAGTTTGCAAGATGTTCTCTTTTACAAGGAAATATAGAACTGATTATTCTAATTAAAAAGGTTTTATGATGTGTTGTAAGCATTGCTGGCATTGGATGCATTATCTAGTAGAAGATAGCTCGTAGATCACTCTTTCTTTTCACTTTCGACTCTCATACTCTTTATCATCTGATTTTCACTGTTTTACTACTGTAATTGAAAAATGACCAGTGGTAACATTATTTTTACTGATACTCTTTGACAATCTGATACACTTTGACCCTAAATTTTTACCCTAAGGTAACAGTAAAATATTATTTCCTCATGTGTTTTTCTTGCTCTTTTACTTGTTAGATTCACATCAGATCTATGAATTATTGCCATTGTTGGGTTGTAGGGATCTTTATATTCTTAAGTTTTTGGTAGCTTTCATTAGCCTCTGTGTATTTAGCAAAGTTTGGCTTTACTAATATGAACATATGCTTGATCTCATTTTCCAAAAAGAACAAATTCTCAAAATATTGAAGTAGTACTTTGCCACTTGGGGATCCTTGTGGGAAAGGCTTTTTAGCCTACTCTTTAGCATGGACTCTAATTTTCTGGTTGTAGTCCTTCTGTGGCATTAATTTTTCATTCAGTGTATGAAAATATGGAAGTCCTGCTTCTATCAGAAAGTCATACTTGGTTTTGAATTTACTGATTGATATGTTCATATTATCACATTTTTCTTCCAGATTGTTCATAATGTTTCTTTTTGTTAGGACTTTTCTGATCTCAAGAATAGCCTCTGTCCTGTCTAGAATTTTCATTTCTTCTAGTTCTTCCCTGTTTTTACCATTAAAAAATGATATGAGTTGAACTGCTTGTGGTGGTTTGTTGGCAAGTTCCTTCTTTGTTTTATCAATTTCTGCTGAGGCAGCTTGTAGCAGATCTTTTTGTTCATATATTATTTGAATAGAAGGCCATTGTGAGTGAATGCCTTCAATGATTCTTTTCCACAAATGATTTTTTATGTAGGCAACCTGTTCAGTAAGATTTACCTGTTTTTGAAGAATTTTCACCTGTTTCTGTAATCTGTCAGCCCTCTGTTCATGTCATTTGGAAGTGATTAACGCATCTCTTTTAGATGTTTCCAGATATTTGATGGTGCCTTTTAAACTGAGTATTTCTTTATCTTTTATAGACATATCTTCCATGGCCCTGATCATTGCAGTTGTTTCTCCTAATGTGTTTATCTGTGATGTTGATGAGGAAGTGGCAGAGATATCTTTAGAAGTAATTGACACTGGGGTTGCCAATAATCCTTGCAGTGCCAAATGTTCTGCCAGTGTAGATGGAACAGCTATACTTACAGTTGGGATCATTGTAGGAATGAAAACCTGTTGAGCTTTCTTCAGATTTTCATTTTCTTGCATGAAATATTCTATTTGGCTTTCCATTTCTTTTATCTGGGCTTTCATTTCTAGAACAAGTTGTTTTAGTTCATCATTTTCTGTCTTCTGCTGAAGGATTTCTTTTTCCTGGGGATTTTCACTTTGAGGCAATTTTAGTTGCTTTCTAAGAGCAGCTATGTCTTCATTTTTCTGTTTGATTATAACCTTTTCCTCTTCAATGTTTGTTGGGTCAGCTCCTGCTTCAATTACTATGTCCTCTAATGCTTTGATTCTTAAGTTATTGGCATATAATGAGGCTTTATCCAATTTCATTTGATTCTGAAGGTTTATCAGTGTTTTCTCAAGCCTGATAGAATTCATAGTCTTATTGACTATCTTAGAATACATCATCTCTATATTGCTCCTGTGGAATTCTATTTGGTCCAATTCATGGACAACATCTGCATCAACTTCAAGGTCTATCTTTGAATAATCTGCAATTGTTTTTGGATCCCACTGTGGGCTTGAGAAATGACATCATCAATTTGTTTGAAGAATAATCAAAAGTTGAAAGGAGTCTATCTTTATTCCCAGGATTTTCTTTAAGGAACTTGGAGTATGCTTCACTCTTGATTTCTTCATTATTTTCTTTGATTTTTCTCAACCTGATTCGAATATCTGACTCTGTATTGTCAGGTTCTTTAGAAAAAGAGGGCATATCAATTTTTGTTTGTTTATCCACCATGACTGTGTCTTTCTGATGTGCTCCAATTTTGACATTTTGAAGCTCTTTGAGTGTTCAGTTACTATCCTTTTTTCTTCATCATCAGTTTCATGACCATTTTTATCTTCAATATTAATAGCTTTATCCCTTTCTTCATCAGTCAATTTACATTTCTTACTATAGGGAATTCTGAATTTCTTATCTAGAATAGTTTCAGTTGTGAAACTATCTTCCTTTCTGCTCCTTTTATGAAAAATTTCAGCTTCTTTGTTCACTGTAACCACCTGTGTTTGATTAACCTATTTATCTTTTCCATTGTTTCCCTGCATGCCCTGTGAGTCATCATCAAATAAAATATTTGGTTCCCACTCAATTTTATTGGCATATTTTTCAATTTGAGGCTTGGGATCATGCACGAAAGTAGACAATTTGCATTTCAATCTGATTTGACTTAAAACACCCTGAGGATCATAATTCCACATAAAGCTGTATGGGAATTTGTATTCTTTCAACTTGACATTAATCTCATTTTCTGCTTCTATGTTGTTCACAATGAATGGCCCAACTTTATTTTTCAGTTTAAACTGAGTCTTTTTTCTAGAAGCCATGAAATTGACTTCATCTGCATTCAATAGCTGCCTCAAATATTCCAGAGCAAAAATTATTGTTGTTACAAATCTAGGCAATTTATATGGAGCCAAGAGTGCACCATATATTATTATCTCTGTGTAGTTCTTGTACAAGTACCAATCCCCTATTTTACAGCTTTTAGATAGCTGTAATATTCTCTTTGTTTCTTCATTAATTCTAGGGGTATGTTCCTTATTCAATAAACTCATTGCAGGTAATATAAACAAGTCATTGAAGTCTGCATAGTTGTATTCTTTGTTCCATTTTCTCAAAATTGATGACGAAAACACAACTGAAAGCACATTCCCTTCTGGATCTATCTTCTAAAACTCAATAAGAAACTTGTCTTCTTGATAATACAAAAAGAGATGAAGTAGATATGAAATATATCTAAAGACTCCTTCTTATGGAAATTTGGACAGTTGGTAGTGCATGTTTTTTGCAATGAACTTGGTAAAATTGTACACAATGGATGGAGGCTGGCCAAGGCTCAAAGTAGACAAAAAACATAAGATAGTAACATCAGTGAACTCATCACTATTATATCCCAGTATGAATGATAGCATGGAGACAATCTGCTTTGTTTCACTTGGAAAGTCAAATGTATCAAATGGAGGATTAAGCTTAGGGATATCAACCTGTGTGGGGCAAAAAGTCTGAAAGATTTTGAATTTGGAAGCAAAATCTAGGTCTAGGTAAAGCTGAGTTAAATCCTCTATTGATAATGAATCATCATTGGGGTCATGGTTTAATTGCAGCATATAGTTTATGGTTTCAGCATTAATATAAAATATGACTTCTCTATCTTTATTGACAATGCACCTTTGGTCTAGAAGATAATAATATTGACACAATCTGACAAAATCAGGGGCCGAATGAGTAAGAGGGACAATGTACTTTGGCAAATTGGAATCCCAAACTGGTATATCTTTATCACTTTTCTCTACAGACTTGCCAAAACACCAATTATAGACATCAAGTAAATTGAACTCCACTGAAGGGTCTAAAATTCTATAATCAAGATCAACAAGAGGACTATTTTCTTGCAAAGTAACTGGAGGTTGGACAGGCCTGACAACTTCTGTGGAATCAGCAGTGAGTGCAGGGGTGGGTTTATCAAGTTTAGAAGACTCGGGCTGAGGGATTTTAGCTAAGGCTTTCTTTTGAGGTTTTGGGCCTCCTGATTTGGGGGTTACTTGTTTCTTTGTCATTTTTTAACTGAACAAAGCAAGCTTAGACTGTTTGTTGAGTTCTTCTGTTGGAAACAAGGGACTTTTGGAGAATTTCTCTGGTAAAATAGGGTTCTGAGCAGGGTTTTGGATAGAAAAAGGGTTTTAATGCTCAGAAGAAGTTTATGATCAATTCCAGCAGCGAAAATGATCAAGGAGTTGATAAAACTTGCAAAAACGGAAATGAGGGATTCTTTGGAAAATTTGACAGAGTTTCCCCTGTACTTTGAATGTTTTTTGCAATTTTGGTATGGGTAATTAAGATAATTACAGGTCATAACAAAAAAATTGGTGCTTTTCCTTTTGAAAATTGAAGCTTTTCTGGATAAGTTTGACGAAAAATACCTTTGAAAAGGTATAATTATGGTCGACTGAGTTGCAGGTTTTGCGCAATCTTCAATTCTGCTGAATTGGGCTATCAGAGGGTATGGTGGCTCTATTGCAGAGGAAATGGTCTTTCAAAGGTAACTGGTTCACTGACAGATTTGAAAATGGCGCTGGGAGGCTTGGTAACGGGTTCGTGGAGGTTTTTCAGGGTTTTAAATGGTGAAACAGGATGAAAATTAGACTCTACAGAGGCTTCAAAGCTTACAAGCTCGAATACGTGAAACCTCAATGAAAATTATAATTTTTATAAATAAACCACGCTTTAAACCACAGTCAAGTCATATTTAACCATAGGTTGGGCGGAAGTGGTTTCGGAATACCACTGGGTGGTATTCACATAGCTCTAGAGAGGTAAGTGGAAAATTAATTTTTTAATGCGATCGAATTATTTTGTGACACGTCAACGCAGGGTGGTTTTGGAAAACCACCCATATCGTGTGACTTTTACAAAACATCGGTCAGGCATTTTAAAAGTGCGAAAATGAACCAGCGCCGTTGGATTTGGCTTTTAAAAGCAAAGGGCCTAGATTAATTGAAAAGGTGTGGGGAAAAGACCTCATCGAGTTTATTTTGGGCCATAGGATCTTTAAATGAAAGAAGATTCGACAGTTATTATTCTGCATGATAGGGAAAGTGATGAACATGTATTAAACTGTCGCATTGATTTTTTAACCGTTGGATTAAATGAATGGAGGGGATCGGAGGGCTGACATTAACCCCAATAATGAAAGGGATTTGGTTAAATTTTATACAGAAAACCGATTTCTTCAATGAAAAAATTATCGGGAGAGGTTTTAAACTGGGATTTAACCAGGGTTAGGACTGGCAGTTAGGGGATATGGGATATGTATGGTGGATTTTAACTCAGATTAGGGTTTTAACCTTAGGTTAGGGAGTCGAGCAAGGGAAAATATACAAGGAGATAGGGTTATCTCTTTTAAAGTTTAGTTTAAATGAAACTTCGGAAAATTTTTGTTTTAAACACATATAAACATGTTTAAAGGTTTTTTCATATATTTTTTATTATATGGTTAATTAAACCAAGGTAATTTAGTTACCATAGGGGGCGGGATTATACATAAAGATATGTTTTAGCCAAAGGGGTTGTAATGTGGGTGTTTTATTTAAACATGTGGGGATTAAATAACTTTGGCTAAAGTTATAATAAGTGGGTTTTTGGGTTTATTATATAAAAAGGAGTTACATATAATAGGAGAAGGTTATTTCTATATGGAATTAATACATAAGTCAAAATTAATATAGAAATGGGATAATGTATACTCAAAACACATAAACATAATAAGTAAAGTGGAGTTTAAAATACAATTTGCATTAATCTTATCATTTTAACTTAAGATATAATGTAATTTTGAGGGTTTAATGTTTTCAAATGATGTAGGAAGTTAATTAAATGGGAATTATAATGCCTTTAAGTAAAAAATGGAGTTTTACTTAGGATTATTTAGGGGGATGAATGCATGAAATGGAATAATGATGTGAGTTTAGGGATACATATAGACATTTTACACTTTCAACTGATCAGTCATAAAGCCTTGGGTCTGGTCCCAACAAAAGTCAAGGAAATGCCTTGAGCCTTTATGACTGATAGTTTAGAATTTTTCATGACTATGGGAAAGGGGAAGTTAGTTATTTGGAAGCCCATGATGAATGATATTTACATTGAGACTTTTCACCTTCTTCTACCTACCCATCTTACCATGCTAACATTTTTTCTTCCTTTTTAGTAAGGTGCATTTGAGCTAGCAACCTTTACAGCATTTATTCTTTCTGAAAGAAAATAAAACTATCTAATTCTACACTTATTTCATCCATGAATCCAGATTAAACTGTTGGATTCACTTTATTTATCTATCTAACTACTGAATTTTCATGATTAAACTGTATGACAACTCATTATTCTCTATCTACAACAAGTGAAATTGAAAAATGATAAGTTAAGATTATATTGTTTAACTCATCATGGACTATGGCATTTATTGACACTCTGCCACAGTCAAAAAGTAAAAAGTAGTGGCATATATGCTTGCACACTTTCATATTTTATTCATTTTTTCTTTTGGGGTCTTTTATTTTTTCTAAGTCCTTTGATTTTTATTTTAGGAATTTTTACCCTCTTTTTGATTTTTTTGATTTTTTTACAAAAATATGTGAATACAACTTGCAGGAGGCAAAGTATGTATAGATTTACAAGATTACCAACAATCAAGTCAAAATTATGAATCTTATATTATAGGTCACTAACACTATAAATAATGAATATTTTCTCGATTAAATACTTATTACTATTATGCAATATTATATTAAGTCTTCTTTTAATGCATCCCAACAAGTATTGCTCTAAAATAAAACATATGTGTGGAACAAAGACCAGAAACATTGATACGATGTGCATATCAGTATACATGATAAATTGTGTGTTTTCTCTTAATAAGAGAAAAAATATTAAAATGATTAAAAGTAAATAAAAAAACAACGACTCTTACCATAATACACAAGTCAAGAAACATGAACTAACACTTTTTCATATACTTTCAACGTAACACAAATTCATATATTGTTACCTGCATCAAATTTTCTATGAAATACCCGATGAATAATTAGCAATCAAATAAACAAAATTTAATCACAATCCACTGATTTAATATCAACATTATATGAGTCATAATAAATATAAATTTTTTGTAATAATTATAATCACGATAATTAGTGAAGGAATTTCCAAATGCGAACAAGCATTAAAGAAATTTTGAGGTAAAACATGGGCCTCAAAACAAAAACGTACAATATAAATCAAATATATAAGAACCAATGGGATTCAATATGATGATCTCAACCATGGGGGGTGATTCACCATTTTTGGAGTAAAAAAGTAAAAAAAGGTTAAAACAAAATACTACTTTTTTAACTCATATTTTCAACATATCTCCCTATGATTTTTACTCAAATTTTGAGTGGGAGCACTCATTGGATGCAAAATTTAATTCTTCGTCGAAGGAGTACCCATGTTGCATACTTATGATGGACCTTGTTACATGAAAAAATGGGAAATACATGATAAACATCACATTTTTTCATATATTTCTCATTTTTTGTATAGAAGGATCCATCAAAAGTATGCAACATGGGTACTCCTTGGATGAGGAATTAAATTATGCATCCAAAAAGTGCTCCCACTCGAAATATGAGTAAAACCATTGGGATATAGGTTGAAAATACGAGTTGAAAGTTTAGTTTTTTCCTTTTTCCCTCTAAGATTGATGATGTAATCTAATCTTATTTTATAATATTCCTTATGAGGCTTATTTTAGACCTCAAAATTTCTCTAATGAAAATGGAAAAGGTTAATTGGCTTAAAATCTTACAACATTTTAGAGATTTTGTATTTCTACACTACTACTATCATCAACTTCGAAGATAACAATTTATGTAAGGCAATAGAATCTCATAAAATACTTCAAGCTCTTAAACCCAATTTGCAAAGAGAAAACACTACATGATCCACTACTCGAAATATGTAAACGAATAGAAAAATTTCCTATCGATATCAACAAATAACTTCCTTATTTCCTCCTTTAACGTTTTCGAAATGCCTATTGACTTGTTTCCCTATAAATCACCAACTGTATGACACAAAATATATGTATGGAAGGTTAAGATGACATCTACATCCAGGGAAAATTTTAGGGGCTAATATTCAGAGGTGGGCTAATATCCCATGCTTTTTCCAAAAAAATATTCGCCAATTTCCATTTTTTCTAAAAACAAATTTGCCCAAATTTTATAGTATAAAATTATTTACCTTAAAATTTGCCAATATCATATATTTTCTAAAGTAAAATAATTATAAATCTAAAAAAATTTACAAATTTATCATCAAACATTTTAAACTTTGGATATTAGGGACAAGAAAAATTTGCCAAGATTGCTAAACTTTAAGATAAACTTCCATCCTTAAAATTTTCCTTGTCTAGATCTTTTTATCGTTCCAATGTCTATCATGTTGTTATTATTGTTATTATTATTATTATTATTAATTCACAAATCTAACAATTAGAATGAAGTGATTTGTTAGTCTCTATCTCATTTTTTCTATCATTGCAAATAGTTTTTTTCCCTCACTATACTAGACATCTCAAATGTTTGCAAACTCATTTTAATATTATAAAATCTCAGGGATTGATATTATAAACTCAAGGGATTATTGTGTAGAGAGGTGCTCTCCAACCTAGTATGGAAGAGATGTTCTAATGTCCTCTCCTATAAACATTTTGACTCGGCCAAATTGCATAAAAATTAAAATTAAAATTAAATAAATAAAAAATAAAATTAATAACGTGAAAACATTTTTACTCGATCAAAATAAAATAAAAATAATGTTAAAATAAAAATAAATTCATGGTATTGACCCATGGTATTCATCTGGAATATAGCCTATTTAAAGGGGGGAATTAAACCAACCTAGATCCATTTAACTTAAACCGAAATAATTATGTGTTTGTTTTTCTTTAACATACTATAAAAGAGATGTAAAGGCACAACTTTTGAAATATATTTTTTTTTAATATATAAGATATTTATTATTTTGATATTATTTTAAAATAAATATCAACAAAATTAATATTATAATATTAAAAAAATATTCCCTATATTTCTTTATTTTATTTGATATTATTATAAATATTTTGAATAATATTATAAATATTGGTTTTAATATTAGGGTTTAATGTTGGGTTTATAATATTTATGTTATAATGTATTGGTTTTATAATATTAATATAATAATGGGCTTATAATATTAGTTTTAATAAATGGTTTATTAATCCTTTGTGTCTATAACATTAATCTCTTGGGTTTATAACATTAATACGTTGGTTTTATTAATCCCTTGGGTTTATAATACTAATAATCCATTAGGTTTATTAATTTCTTGGGGTTATGATATTAATTTGTTGTGTTTATTTTATTTTTGGTAAATTGGTCTATTCTATATTAATTCGAGAAAAGAAATATTACATATGCTACAAGCGGGGTTGTAAAGATGCACTTAACCAATCCTCACCTTAGTTGCTCAGTTTCGGGGTTACCTTAGTGGAGGAAACCAGCCCAGAAAGTACTTGTGACAGAGAATAACAAAATGCGCAACAGTGCTAATGTATCTAGATATTACAAAATATGCATAGGCACTGGTATAGCTAGAGATGCACTAGTGGTAGCAGGCTTCAAAAAATCCATGTAAGATTTGTGTAGCTTCGCAAGCCTCAATATTCATCTCCATCATCATTGTCGAGGACTTCCTCCTCAATGGGGCAAGCCTGCGCCTGCGCAACTGCTTCCTCAAAGTATGCCATAGGATGCCTGGGTTTGGGGACAAGTGCGTAGAGAATGGGGGACTCTGGATCCTCTGTGTCATGGTCACGCGTCCAATTACCATCAGAGTCTTCATATTTTTATAAGATGTGTCGACTTTTGATGAATAATGAATTTAGAAAAATCACAATAATTTCATTGTCACAGGTCAATGTTTCTAAAAAATACAAAATGAACATCGATGCGTTTGTATGCTGCAGTGCACCAGTGTGTTTCTACGACCTATGGGCACCACACAAATACCAAAACCAATTAAAAATCTCAATTCATTTGTGAGATATTGTGTACCAGTGCTTTTATGTGGGACTATGTATTGCTGCATTTGTACGATGTATGGGCACCGCACAAATAACAATACCAATTATAAATATCAGTGTGTTTGTCTCATACTACGCACTGGTGCATTTCTATAAGTCTATGTACCGGTGCCTTGAGATGACCTATGGGCACCACACAAATCCCAAGGCCAATTGGTACGGCCCTGTCTGTTGTATCACCAACACTGCACCAGGTGTGGTTTTATACCTCGACGGCCTGGTGCAGGAAACTTTGACCGCCCCAGGGCCACCGTCTAGATGACATGCACCAGCGCATTGAAACCTTAGTAGCGCAATGATGAAAAAAACATCTGTAATAACCTCCGGCCGCCCAGTTTTTTTAGTTGTGTTGAATCTCCATTAAAAGCTCTACCAAAACCTCCATAACCATAAATAGATGTTGTAGAAATTTTTTTTTGACAATTTTGGCCAATTTTATAACACTAAAATCCTCCTTTATAACCTCCGCTAGAGGGTCTTTTCCTTGTAGTGGGATATAACATACCAAAATATTCTGACGTTATGGACATGTAGAAGTATAAGTACATAATATATATGCATATGCAGTGCATCATCATATAATGATATGGAAATATTTCAATATGAAATGTCAAAAGTCCAAAAATATATGTCCAAATATAGTGAAAACAAAGTATAGAGGAACAAAATTCAAATGCATCAAGGGAGAGATGTAAAATATATTATGGAATAGGGATGGAGCCCTCGACATGGATTTTTTCTACTTCCCTAATAAATTAGTATATGTTTCCATATGTGTCAGAGATGCCAATCTTTTCCAAGGAGTTTGCAACCCTGTTTCTTTCCCTGAAGATGTGTGAGAAGCTTATGGAATTGAAATTCCTTCTGAGGAGAGATATCCAAGTCATCCAAGCCTGCAGTTTTTGTGTGAGAAGTATTAGGCCCTGGATAAATTATGAATAAGAACCTGCGAGTCCCCTAAGACATGTAAAGTGTCAATGGACAGATGGTATGTGAACCATAATAGGCCCTCTAAGTGCGAGGAACTCCGCCCTTGTGTTAGTACCTGAGCCACTGTTCCAGTGAATCCTGTAATGAGTAGTGTGATCCAGATGAAGCCATACCCCACACCCACATTGTTTTCGCTAAGAAAAACCATGAAAAAACCCTACAGGGAATTGTATGGGATGTGCAATAGATCTGAGAGAAAGATCCCGAATGGTCGAGAATGTGAACCGGTCCCATCCAGCCAATGGTGGATGTTGAGGATAATACGGTGTATACAAATATGGGTACCTTCAAATATAAGTGCATTTCTAGACTTCCATATTTCCCAGATAGTGTATAATGGGGAAGCCTTGTATTTACACCCCCACTCCAACCACCAATTGAGACATTCTTAGATGTGTGTAAATACCCTGTAAGAAATATTTAGAGAGTGGCATATGCCCATCCAAATTGAGATAGAGATAGGGAAATCAATAAAATTATGAGTGTTATGTTCAGTAGCTTCACATCATAGTGGGCATCTCCCTAGACCCAGTATACCTCTCTTGTACAATTTTTCCCATATGATATTCTTATTACACCAAACCAACCAATTAAAAAGTGTGATTTTTATAGGAATATGAAGTTTCCATACCTTGTGGTACCAGCACAACTGCAAATCTTGGGATGTACAGATGAGGTGTTTGTATATATCCGCTACAACCACACTATTTGAGCACGATGTGCCTACCCATGTAATATGATCCTCCTCTCCCCCGTCACATAGACCCGCCTATCTTAGTGTAAGAATCTAGGTATCCCATTCCAACACCATATCATTGTGTATAATTAAATCCACCTTCTATCTACAGATTAGAGTGTTACTAGTCCAGCCCGCAATTTCCTAATTCATAATGAATATACCCCATGTGTAAAATGTGCAGTACTTTTTATGTTAATTATTGTGTACCAACAACTTCCTTGATCACATCATCATGGCTGAAGTTACATTTTAATAGAGATGCCACTCACTCGACAAGAATATGCTTCTAGAGAAACACAAATAAAAATGTCTTTCAAAATTTATTGGGAATAAATATTCCAACGAAATAGAGATGGCATAAGCTTCAAACAAATTTTTCCATCTAAAATATGCCTTAATTTAACCAAATATATAGATGACTTTCCCGTACCTTATGGCTAACAAATAAATATATAGATACCTTATATCTTGTATGTATACTTTATTCCTTAAAAAAATTAAAGTTCTATAATTTTCTCTTCTTCAAAGCTACAAAATATATTTTCTAAATATAAAAATCCATTAAAATACGTTTTCTTCAATACCATAAGTCTTGAATTTATTTATCAAAATGAAAATTAAATTAAATTAAATTAAAAATATATGTCCTCCATATATTTCCTCCTCCCTTATATATACTACATGATAAAATTTAATTAGCAAAAACAAAAGCCAATGGTTTCTCCTTTCTCTCTGTAATTTTGAATTAGTAAATGTATATACTACATGATAAAATTTGTTTAGAAAAAGCAAAAACCAATGGTTTCTCCTTTCTCTCCATAAATTTGAATTAGTAAAGAGTAACTTTATATATATATATATATTTATATATATATATATATATATATATATATATATATATATATATATATATATATATATATATATATATATAATTCCAACTTCTAAGAAAATGGTTTTAAGGAGATAATAAGGTTTTATAATGGTTTATTTAGATTATATGTCCTTCATTATGTATTTCTCTTGATGATTCATCATTTTACACATCAAATCAAATTTATAGTAGTTTAAGGGATAATTTATTTATTTATTTATTTATTTTTTAATATTTATTTAATGTTAAATAATTTGTATGATAAGAAAAAATTTATTTAGCCTAGTGATGTATTTTTGGTTGTGACACAAATATTTTATAAAATGAAATATGGAGAAATTGAACAAATAGAAAATTAAATCAATTATATATAATTCAACATTCAAGTGCTCATAGGTCCTAAGGTTTTGAACCTAAGCTTTGATACGATATGTAACGACGCATAATTAAAATATACAACTAATTACATCAAACACTGTTATCAATAATTGACCAAAACGTTCAACAAATTTTAGCATAGAATTTTCAAAACCATTAGAAAATAAGACTTACTTGTAGTGACGATATAATGTACTCGTTATTTCAGAGTTGTAACATTAACTAAATCTTGTTGACTGAAATAAAATTTTGGGGAAGACTCTCCACACAACTGTAGGTTCAGCTGCATAAAATATTTCTATATTTGGTCACCCCTGACCCCTCAATCAACTACTATTTCCAATGAAGCCTTTATCTCACAACATTCTCCTCTAGAAAAAATTGAATGAATGAATCTCCTTTCTCATCTATTTAAAAATAATAATTGTTCCAAAAATGAAAAGAGATTGGAAAGGGATACACATACATACAATCCATGTGTCGACATACCAAATTTTATTTATTTATTTTAAATTTTACTTAACTCAACATTTTTCTTAATTTATATCTTGCTTATTTTAATTTTTTTTCAATTATTGTTAACTTACTTATTCTTATTATTTTTATAATATATATATATATATATATATATATATATATATATATAACTTTAGTTTATTATTTATTACTTTATTTATTTACTTAGTATTATTGTCTTTTTATTCTTTATATATTATTTATTTTTTATTATTATATTTTATTTAATATTTGTTGTTTTATTTATTTATATATTGATATTATTTTTATTTTTATTATTACTAGGCATTATATAAAATACTTTAAATATAAAAGATGACATATTCCTTTATTGTCTTTTATTAGTTATTTATTATTTATTTGCTATTTTTATATTTTATTTAATTTTTTGTTTTATTTATTTATATATTGATATTATTTCTATTAATATTATTGTTATTATTACAGGGCATTATATCAAATACTTTAAGTATGAAACAAAATATGTTCGTTATATCAAGTGTGATGTAATTCAATAAGTATTTTTAATAGAGCTTCTATCAAGCTCACATTTTTTGTCAAAGTCTAGGGATGTTCAAAAGTTGAAAGAGAAAAATTATACCTACAAATTGTTTAGATATATAATAAGTAGGGAAAATTTTAGGGGCAAAATTTCGCAAATGGGCTATTTTTTGGGCATTTTCTAAAAAAAATATTCACTAATTTAGTAGAAAATTTTCCTTTTTTTTTACATATATATATGACTAAATAGATGATATTCGCCAAAAAATTACCAATTTAAATAATAAAATACATGTTTTTTTATTGGATATTCACCTACATTCTATACTTATAAAGTTTCAAAACATAATAGTCACCTACAACACTATATATAGGAAAATATTTATATTTTTAAAAAATACCCTAATAATAAGAAGATATAACAATAACTAAAATATTTGTAAGATTTATTTATCAATGAAGTAAGAAAGGTATTTTTTTTGGCACAGTTCCTCATGCACCTTTTGAAATTATAAAAATAAAGTTATCACATTACTTTACCTATAAAATTTATTTATAATGATGAATTCTATGAGTGGACTAATTTGAGGCCAATTTTGGTATTATTATATTTTTTATTTTTATTTTCATCTTCAAGAATCCCCTAGAATGTTTAGTAGTAGTTGGAAAGGCTCCAATAATGATAGAACCATGTAAATGAGCCACTAAATCCATGGACTTCATATCCCTTTTTTTTTTTTGGGAAGCTCTCATGGCTTATTATTTTTTTCTTCTTTCGTTGTTTTTTATTATTGTAATTGATTCATTGATCTCTCAAGTTAATTGAATGATTTGTAGTTAATTCAAGACAATGTGACTATTTTCAAAAATTTGTGAATCCTTTAATAAACCATGAATAACATGTTACATAATGGAAAACACATCAAGCTTATATATTTTCATTGTTTTGATTAATAAATTTGTCTTTTATGTTTTTGTAGATACAAGGAAGCTTGGCAAGCCCATGGAGATCATTGCAGAAAAATGAGACCATCCCAAATCATCATGATAATGCTTTTATTGATTTTCTTCTTAAAGAAATTAATTTGATTCCCTCGAGTGATCTAAAGAGTGAGTAGAAAAATATGGAGCTTAAGAGAGATTTTGGATGAGTGAGAAACACACATAAATGTTGGTGTTGATTTTAGGATTGAAATCACTTCTCAAATTCAATTTCAATTTATTTTTTGTGGATGATTTAATAACTCACATAATTATTGTGCAATCTACTATGAGTATCATATAATTTATTTTTGTAAAATTCAATTGGATTTGATTGATCTCTAGGTTTATTTCATTTTTCATCCTTGTTAAAGAATATTTGGTTTATACATTTATGTGGCTTCTTATTCCTAATTAATGAGATATATTTTCAAATAATCATGAATTTTAATGGTTGATATGATCGTCCTTGTAGCAATTAATGAATTTATGTGAGTAGAGGATTTGTTGTATTGTTATTAAGTATAGCATTGAAGAGATCATTTTCATGGTTTTCTTTCCATTCACCATCATCTTTTACATTGTTTTCTTGTTCTTTTCATTTACATCAATTTCTACTATTAACTAAGACATAGAAACTAATTGTTTTATTTTTCACTTTAATTGCTAGTTATGGAATGCCATGTGAATTTAATTCTTTATTAACGATATTTATAGTTGAGACAATCTCTTATCATTTTCCTTTTTCATTATTTCAATAAGATTAGAAGTACTATTTATTTTTCTTAAATGTTTGAGAGAGAGGGAGTGTTGTCACTATATTGATAAAAATTTTATTATGTGTAGATTTGTCCATTAAGATGGTAGGAAAAATGGGAAGAATGAAGATTGTAAGATGAGAGACATTTCTTCCATAAACTTTGAACCTTTCTAAAATCAAGAAAAGAGGCACTGAAGGATGTTTGATCCCCAAAGGATATATCTAAGCCAAGACAATATCAAATATTATTGAACTATCCAATTAACTAATGCAAAGACGAAATTGCAATTTCCATCCAATACTAATGTATGCTTTCTCAATATTTCAAAATATTTCAAAGATGTGCAAATGATTGCAGAAGTTGCTAAAATTGATCAAAAAAGAGTGGATTGTGAGATAGAAAAATATCACCTTGAAGAATAAGATTTAATTGAAGAATAAGCTCTATTCTATTAAAAAAAAAAATTATTATATATATAATTGTATTATAAAATAGTTTAAAAAAAAAAAATTTCTATACAAATAAAATGTTAGTTGAATAACTAAATATAAGAACCATATCATTTCTTTGGTTACATCTAGATCATGAGAACTTTCAACATGTCTTATATAAAGACTAGGTAGATGAGTATCAAACTTTTTAAATACACCTAAAATCTTATATAAAAACAGATTAAAATAAAATGTGTGAAAAGAATTATCATGTACATTTTATTATTTCTTATTTTCCAGCATTATCGCTTTTATTATTGCTATCAAGTATTTTGTTTGATTTGCTCAGCTTAAGTGCTCTATTAATTCCGGAACTCCATACCCCTAACTCACAATGATAGTTTGATTCATTAAAAAAAATGGTACAATAATATTTTAAAATATTATTTCAAAAGAAAAATAAAATAAAATAATTTCTAAAAAATCAAGACATAAATTAATATATTAATTAAATTTTAAATAAATAAACATCATAAAAATCACACACATTTCAATTCAATGAAAACCCTGAAAATGATCTTTGTAACTTTAAGACACAACCAGTGCAAAAATAATATCTCTACTCATCTCACCAAAGAACTCCATAACACATTTACACGCAAATAATTCATTAAACTACCAACTCCTCTACGCCATTATTTAACATTACAAATGGGCTGTCAAATTTGGTGCAAAGGAGTTATTGGTAACACCACCTCTAAAGCAATGTGAAAACAATGTTCGATGAGGAGAGAAAAACAATAGAATCAACTTGGGACCAATTAACATAAACTTGCCCCAAACTGTGTTCGAAACAATTAAGCAACATGGCTCACCGTTAGAAATCCCTTTAACGTGAAGAATCAACCATAACAATATTTTGCGTGTAGGAAGATTGACGTTATAACAACATTTTACTTCATTCTAAATTCTGAAATACTATGAAATTTGATAAAGAAGATAATAATAAAAAGGAAAATAATTACCCACTCATTACTTATTTTAAAAGTTATAATGAGTTCACAATTTCAGTAATGTAAAATATTTTTGTGATTTTGATCACACCCATTTTCATATTTTTATTGGAGAAACTAATTCTAACCGTTTGCTAGGTGTCATAACAGTCAATCGAGGCGTCATAGTCAGTTTTAGTTTATTCGAGTTCCGTTGAGTTATAGTTTAGTTCTAGTTCAGTCATTTATTACTGTTGTCTCTTATGTAATCTATTTCATTGTTGAGAATATTGAGAAAGACTCTTCACTCCACATTTTTCGGTATCAAGTTCGGTCTGTATAAAACTCCTTAAGAGAAGAGGCGAGATTGCATAAGACTCCAAGGAAAGTAGCTTTTCAATTTTTTGCTCAAAGAGAAATAAAAGAATGCGCGAGGAGCTCGAGAACAAGAGGAATCTGTGATAGAAGTTGGACTTTCACACTTATGAAAAAGGAAGGTGCGACAAAAAAGAAATGGAAGATGGGTTGAAAAGTTCCGCAAACATATGTGTCTAAACGTGTGACACACAAAACTAAGTCAAAAATCACGCGACCACTATGTTACTAGAAACTAGTACTTGGAAACGAAACGAGAATCGACAACCAAACGAGAAACGAAGTTGGAGGTTTCACATTCAAGAAACAAGGAGAGAAAATGCAAGAAATTATGTAAAACATAAAACAAAGCATTCATCATCAACTATGAGTAATACGTTCGCCACCTCAAAATCAAAATTTGAAGCACACTGAAATCTCTCATGAGGTCGTGGAAGGAAGATTCTACAAACAATTTTTTCACAATTTAGTACTACAACACTACATTTTTGGACAAATTCCAGTCCTCTATTCATATAGTAGAAACTTTAAAAAATAAGAGCACTCACAAGTTTCTTGCATATTTTTCAATTTAGAATTTATACTATTGGATTGACTTGCAAAAGAACATGAAAATATGGTCCATGCAATTCAATCACTTACATTTTCAAATAAATCTCCTTGGCCACTGCTTCCAAGTTCTTTATCATGAATGCTTTCAATTTGCAGAAAACTACTTTCAGGCGTCTAAATCTTCAGTGTTTGTAATTGTTTTTAGTGGCTTGTTCCTTTAACCAAATAGCTTGCTATGCTTGGAAATTTGAACTGCAGATTTGGAGTCAAAATTCTCCGAGTTAGAAATGCTAACACCATTAATGCTCTTTCTACATTTTCTAGGTTGATTTGTCTGTGGCTCTTCTAGATGAGTTGCCAAAGAATGTTTAAGAGCGGGACATTGGGTGCACTTCTTAGTATTGTTGGGTTCTTCTTTCTGCATCTTGTCCACATTAGTTGTCAAAGAATGTTTAGGATCAAGACCTTGGGTGCCAATGCCAATATTGGGAGAAGGTCCTTGAAACAAATTAGGTGTGAGCTACCAGTAACCAAATTTCTTGGAAGCCAAAGTAAAGGTGGAGCAAAAGCATTCACAAAAATCCTTAATTTCACTGAAGTTTGGGTGCTCTCTTCCAAAATTGATGTAGGGGTAACCAGAGCTTAGTTATAAACCTTGCTCTCTAAAGCCTCTGAAGATTCCGAAGAATCTAAAATCTCATAGGTTACTTCACTCTTGCATTCATTATCCTTTTTCATCGCATATTTGTTCACTGCCCTCCTACTTATATCATTTAGCATCTCAAAAATCCTTTGACTTGTGCATCACAATCCAAAAAAAATTCTAAATGCATATTTTCTACCCAGTGGGACAAGTATCCTAAACAAAACTTAAGAATAACCTTTTACATTATGTGTCGAAATGGCAAATATCTATGGATTTGGGGTTGGTGACCTACATAGTTGTTCCAGATTATTAGTGTCCTGAGAAGGATTTCTCTTATGACCTTGACTTCTATTATTCTTTAAATCAATTCTCTTTAGAGAAGTAGTGGAAGTGCTAGACACTAAAGAATGTAGTTGTCCATTGAGGTCTGCATCATTTATGTTCTTTTATTCAACAAAGTCATCGGCCTTATGATCAAATGAATCTACCCAGGTCTCTTCCATAAATCGAACCGAGTTGTAAAATTTCTCCAACCTATGCACACCATTAGTCTATTTAAAAATAATAAATTATAGTGTTGAAGATAATTCAATGACAATATAATACCAAGAAAGAGAACAACATAAAGGCCTGGATAGTAGGCTTTTTATCTCCCTCTGAGGAAAACATGAGAATGTTGAAAGTTCTTTCCCTGGAGACAACTTATAAAGTGTTTACATGGTGCTCAATAAAAATTAAAATAAACATATTGACAAGTATTAGAGACCATGATGGCTTCATGGTTTGCTTCAGGATCTACGACGAACTTCACAATTTGGAAATCCAACTTTCTAAGGAGGAAGAAAAATTCTATAGCCCAATGGATGGGAAATCAGAATTATTATAAGTAGATGAGTGTTCTGGTTGCATTGATTTCCCTTAATGAGTCATTCAAAGCTCGATAAGTTTTCTCATTTTTTATATATGTAGATAGAGGTTTAGAAAAGCTTCCAAAAAAGGCAATGTTAGGGCCCTGTATTACTAGTGTAGTCCCTTATTGTTGTTAGTGTAGCCCCCTTTTTGTTATTGTTGTACCCCTATAGTCCTTATATTGTTATTATTCTTCCCTTACATTATTATTGTTAGGTTAGCTAGGATTATATTGTGACCCCATGGAATCCTATATATAGAAAGGGGGTTTTATCATTTGTATCATCCAAGACCTATTCATTTATGTAATGTAAAGGAGGTTTGACCCTCAAAGTGACTGATTTCTAAGGCGTCAATCTCTTTTTTCTTCTATTTTGGGAGTTGGTTTCATAACATTTGGTATCAGAGCTTCGGATTCTAGGGTTTCACTACTTCAAACAGGTCATCGTGGAATTTTCGCTATAAATTTTTTTATATAAAGGTTCAGAAGCTAAAAGAAAAACCCATTTTCGAAGAACTCTTGAGGAAATTCATGTAAAAATTTCAGATCTTGGTTCACAACATTTTTGGAGATATGATCTTTGGAAGGTAGGGTTTTTGCAAGCTCTCGAATTTCATCTCAAAGAGGGGACCTTGGGACAATAATCATAACTCTCTCTCTGAGAATCAAATTGGAATTATGTAACAATTTTCCGAAATTACATGGACTATAGTTTCCTGAGTATTGATTTATGAGTCGAAGGAGAAAATAATGACACGTGGCACACTATACAAGTTCGCTCTACAGAACCAGACGATAATTAGATCATTGTGGGATATTGGGCGTAACTTTGTCTTGAAGAATCTGAATCAGGTCTGACCTATGGCATTGGAATGAAGATTCAGAGGGGAACTAAAGGACCAAAGATAAAATATCGGGGTTCTGAAATTATAGAGATACATTAGTTTCAATCTCGAGCTCCTCAAAAGAAATAAAAAGGTGTGTATTTTGTTTTTTTCAAATTACGTAAGTCTTGCTTGAAAAAGAAGTTTCAAGTGATTCCAAGGGCATATTGAAGCATAGATATCAGTATTGGGTTCTAAAATTCCCCCTAAAATAATTCAACACCCATTAATACCTTATAAGGCTCTATTATGACTCATGAAGAGAA
The DNA here is from genome assembly GCA_034641835.2 of Pinus albicaulis. Lineage (NCBI taxonomy): Eukaryota > Viridiplantae > Streptophyta > Pinopsida > Pinales > Pinaceae > Pinus > Pinus albicaulis. The sequence continues at coordinate 1,103,750,635 of CM076580.1, read as the reverse complement.
AGAAGTGCAACATGATATATCAAAATTACAAGACCAAGTGCAATAAATATCACTCTCGCAAAGAGTAACAAAAAATGAAATGGAAGTTTTGAAGAAAGGTGTGCAAGCTAAGATGGATGGTTTGAAGAAAGGCGTGGAAGCTAATATGGATGGTATAGAAGGCAACATGGATTGTTTGAAGAAAGGCATGGAAGCTAAGATAGATGGTTTGAAGAAAGGCGTGCAAGCTAAGATGGATGGTTTGAAGAATGGCATGGAATCTAAGATGGATGGCATGGAAGCTAAGATGGATGATATAGAAGGCAACATGGAAGATTTGAAGAAAGACATGGAAAGTTTGAAGGAAGGTTTGGAAAAGTTGCTACAAGAAAAGCTTCCTAATGGCGAAAAGGTAATAGAGGAAACTCATGATGAGAACAAAAGGAATGTTAGTCATGATTTCATAGACTCTAATGTTGTATTTATGACCCACCATATTCCAAAGATAGATATGAGGAATCTTGACGGCAAGGATCCGATAACTTGGATACTACAAATGGAGCAATACTTTGAGCTTCATAATACGCAAAACACAAAAAAGGTACGCATTACAAACTCATATTTAGAAAAAGATAAGTTTGTATGGTATCAATGGTTTTTTTCTCGTAAACCACTGGTCACTCGGTCAATTTTTACGAAGGAAATGATATCACATTATGAGGATACAAATGCACCACACAAACAGTTAGGGTATTTAAATAATTGTTTTATGAAAAAGCGCAAATCAATATATTACATTGTTTGTGTGGTGCGTTTATAATACCTCCACGCACCATACAGTCTATTATACTATTTGTGTGGTGCGTTTATAATACCCCCATGCACCAACATCGGTGCGTACAACATGAAAGGCGCACCGATTTCTTGAGATTTATTTTTTTACCTGAAAATTTGACAATTTATTTATAAATATATTAATGAATGATATGGTACAGGTTTCAGATTGATAAATAAATGACTGACAAGAGCTCAAGTAACAAAAATACTGATAACACATCAAGAAAAGCAAAAAAGGCAAGTTCTTTGTCAATTCTTAACAAAAGTTATTATTTTTGAACTCTATGTAAGTTTAAATAATATGTATTGTTTACTCTGTATCATGCAGAGCCACAAAATGATGAAGCTCGATAAGATTATTTCTAATATAGGACCAGAAGAGCTTAAAATCTTGATGGAAAAATTGCAAAAGGATGAATCAGGCGAATGAAAAAATACTATTGATCCAATATGAGTTTCTTTTTTTAATTTTCATTAATAATATACTTCAAATTATTAGATAGCATGTGTCAAATAGTCTATTAATTCACATCTATTTAATGTTCTACAGGGACCAACAACTCAGAAAAGGAATGTTGTTTTAAGAAAATAAAAAAAATAGAACATGCAAATGAAAATGAATTCCTCCTTAGCTCATCTGGAGTGGTGTTGGAGGTTAATGAAAGGGGGGGGAATTTTACAAAAGTTTGAGGGATCTAGTGGAACGAAGGTATAGACGTTCTTTACACTTACAATACAAAAACCAATCCAATGATTCCAAGAACCAAATTTTATCTAAACTACAGGAAGAGTTTCTAGAGAATTGGTCAATGAGACATGTCAAACTTTTAATAGCAAAAACATACAACAACAAAAAAGAAGGAATGAAAACGTAATATTCCTTTAAATTTTTGTCTATAATTATTTATAAATATCACTTTTATTATATTTACTTTTCATATATCAATATAAAAATTAAATAGTTTATTGTCATCTTACATTTTCAGGAAGATTATGAAAATCTCAAAAGATGAACAAGTTGATATCAGAAATATGTCAATAGGAATGTCCAAAAAGGTGTACAAGGAAATGGTCAAAGAAATGGACAAAATTGCATTGCAGGAGGAGCCATCTCAACAACAACGTGCTTCAAATGTAATATGTAATTATTGAATTTTTCAATCATTAGGTACAATAAATAAATAATTTAGCATTAAATATTAATTTTCAAGAATTTTCTTGCAAAAAAAAAAAAGTAAATGGAACCCATTTAGCACATAAAATAGGACGACAAGGAAGAAAAGGCTTGATATCTAAGTTTGAGAGTAATTGTTACTTCCTTATAACAACTTAACTAGATTTCATTTTTGTATTTTTTAAGTTGCTTTACAAAAATCATCATTGAATGTCTTCAAACAGGTGCTAACATACAAAGAAGAAACATGAGACGAATTGATTGAAATTGAGTTAAATATGGGTTGTGAGTATATGTTGGCATTTCAGAAATTAATTGTGGAATTTGTAAGCATCTATCGATCTTCTTTTACTTAGCTCTGTCTATAATTAATAGAATAGAAAAATCATTTATATTAAATATATAATTTTTTATGGGGTATAAAACTTGCAGGAAACAAAGTATGGAACTACGCCAACAAACAAAATTTTGAAATATGGCATGGTACATGGTTTTGAAACAATGTGTATAGTTTATGAGTCAATTGTTGCTATGGTATGTCATTTTTCTTTTCTATCTACATTGATGTATATTATTTAATATTGCAATTTTGATTATTCTCACCAATGTATATACACTCATTTCAGTCTGTTTTTATGTTTATAGATGGAAGGTGAAGAAGAAGAAAACAATCAACACCATGAACAAAACATTCCTCAAAATAACCCAAGTCATGGAAGTAGCTCTAGCAGTGACAAAATTTCAAGCGAAGAATGATGATCACTATGTCTGCATATCAAAGCAAGGCATTGTATTTTTTGAAAATGTGAAATCAAACATTTTGTTTAATGTAATAGACATAGTGTCCCAATTGAAAGACAAAGGGATACCAATAATTGTCCCAGTTTGTATGACAAAGACTGTCTTATTCATATGTGTGTGTGTGTGTGTGTGTGTGTGTGTGTGTGTGTGTGTGTTAATTTATTCTATTTTGTTCTCCATTGTCGCTATTGCGTTCTCCTTTGTCATTCTCAAATGCACTAATAAAAATTTAATTCATATGAATATTTTTATAAATATATATGTGTCGAATTTTGATGAATAATGAATTTTTAAAAATTACAATAATTATGATATGATATAAAAAATTAATCCAAACATCACATTCAAATGCATTAATAAAAATTTAATTAATATGAATATTGTTATAAGATGTGTCGACTTTTGATGAATAATGAATTTAGAAAAATCACAATAATTCCACTGTCACAGGTCGATGTTTCTAAAAAATACAAAATGAACATCAGTGCGTTTGTATGCTACAGTGCACCGGTGTGTTTCTACGACCTATGGGCACCGCACAAATACCAAAACCAATTAAAAATCTCGATTCGTTTGTGAGATACTGTGTGCCGGTGCTTTTATGTGGGACTACGTATCGGTGCATTTGTACGATGTATGGGCACCGCACAAATAAAAATACCAATTATAAATATCGGTGCATTTGTCTAATACTATGCACTGGTGCATTTCTATAAGTCTACGTACCAGTGCCTTGAGACGACCTATGGGCACCGCACAAATCCCAAGACCAATTGGTACGGCCCTGTGTGTTGTATCACCAACACTGCGCCAGGTGCAGTTTTATACCTTGACGGCCCAGTGTAGGAACCTTCGACCGCCCCGGGGCCACCATCTAGATGACATGCACCATTGCATTGAAACCTTAGTAGCGCAACGATGAAAAAAACATCCATAATAACCTCCGGACGCCCAGTTTTTTTAGTTGTGTTGAATTTCCATTAAAAGCTCTGCCAAAACCTCTGTAACCATAAATGGATGTTGTAGCAAATATTTTTTTGACAATTTTGGCCAATTTTATAACACTAAAATCCTCCTTTAGAACCTCTGCTAGAGGGTCTTTTCCTTGTAGTGGGATATAACATACCAAAATATTCTGACATTATGGATATGTAGAAGCATAAGTACATAATATATATGCATATGCAGTGCATCATCATATCATGATATGGAAATATTTCAATATTAAATGTCAGAAGTCCAAAAATATATGTCCAAATATAGTGAAAACAAAGTATAGAGGAACAAAATTCAAATGCATCAGGAGAGAGATGTAGAATATATTATGGAATAGGGATGGAGCCCTCGACATGGATTTTTTCTGCTTCCATAAGAAATTAGTATATGTTTCCATATGCGTCATAGATGCCAATATTTGCCAAGGAGTCTGCAACCCTGTTTCTTTCCCTGAAGATGTGTGAGAAGCTTATGGAATTGAAATTCCTCCTAAGGAGCGAGATCCAAGTCATCCAAGCGTGTAGTTGTTGTGTGAGAAGTATGAGGCCCTGGATAAATTATGAATAAGAACCTACGAGTCCCCTAAGACATGTAAAGTGTCAATGAATAGATGGTATGCGAACCATAATAGGCCCTATCATGTGCGAGGAACTCCGCCCTTGTGTTAGTACCTGAGCCACTATTCCAATGAATCCTATAATGAGTAGTGTGATACAGACGAAGCAATACCTCGCACCCACATTGTTTTCGCTAAGAAAAACCATCAAAAAACCCTACAGGGAATTGTATGGGATGTGCAATAGATCTGAGAGAAATATCTCGAATGGGCCGAGAATGTGAATCGGTCCCATCCAGCTAATGGTGGATGTTGAGGATAATATGGTGTATACAAATATGGGTACCTTCAAATATAAGTGCATTTCTCACCTTCCATATTTCCCAGATAGTGTATAATGGAGAAGCCTTGTATTTACACCCCCACTCCAACCACCAATTGAGACATTCTTAGATGTGTGTAAATACCCTGTAAGAAATATTTAGAGAGTGGCATATGCCCATCCAAATCGAGATAGAGATAGGGAAATCAATAAAAAGGTGAGTGTTATGTTCAGTAGCTTCACATCATAGTGGGCATCTACCTAGACCCAGTATACCTCTCTTGTACAATTTTTCCCATGTGATATTCTTATTACGCCAAACCAACCAATTAAAAAGTGTGATTTTTATAGGAATATGAAGTTTCCATACCTTGTGGTACCAGCATGGCTGCAAGTCATGGGATGTACAGATGACGTGTTTGTATATATCCACTACAACCACACTATTTGAGCACGATGTGCCTACCCATGTAATATGATCCTCCTCTCCCCCGTCGCATAGACCCGCCTATCTTAGTGTAAGAATGTAGGTATCCCATTCCAACACCATATCATTATGTATAATTAAATCCACCATCTACCTACAGATTAGAGTGTTACTAGTCCAGCTCGCAATTTCCTAATTCATAATGAATATACCCCATGTGTAAAATGTGCAGTATTTTTTATGTTAATTATTGTGTACCAACAAATTCCTTGATCACGTCATCATGGCCGAAGTTACATTTTAATAAAGATGCCACTCACGCGACAAGAATATGCTTCTAGAGAAACACGAATAAAAATGTCTTTCAAAATTTATTGGGAATAAATATTCCAACGAAATAGAGGTGGCATAAGCTTCGAACCAATTTTTCCATCTAGAATATGCCTTAAATTAATCAAATATGTAGATGACTTTCCCATACCTTATGGCTAACAAATAAATATATAGATACCTTATGGCTTGTATGTATACTTTATTCCTTAAAAAATTTAAAGTTCTATAATTTTCTCTTCCTCAAAGCTACAAAATATATTTTCTAAATATAAAAATCCATTAAATACGTTTTCTTCAATACCATATATCTTGAATTTATTTATCAAAAAGAAAATTAAATTAAATTAAATTAAATGAAAAATATATGTCCTCCATATATTTCCTCCTCCCTTATATATACTACATGATAAAATTTAATTAGCAAAAGCAAAAGCCAATGGTTTCTCCTTTCTCTCCATAATTTTGAATTAGTAAATGTATATACTACATGAGAAAATTTGTTTAGCAAAAGCAAAAACCAATGGTTTCTCCTTTCTCTCCATAAATTTTAATTAGTAAAGAGTAACTTCTCATATATATATATATATATATATATATATATATATATATATTAATTAAAAAAAAATCCAACTTCTAAGAAAATGATTTTAAGGAGATAATAAGGTTTTATAATGGTTTATTTAGATTATATGTCCTTCATTATGTATTTCTCTTAATGATTCATAATTTTACACATCAAATCAAATTTAGAGTAGTTTAAGGGATAATTTATTTTTAATTTTTTTTAATATTTCCTTAACGTTAAATAAGTTGTATGGTAAGAAAAAAGTGATTTAGCCTAGTGATGTTTTTTTTGTTGTGACACAAATATTTTATAAAAGGAAATATGGAGAGATTGAATAAATAGAAAATTAAATCAATTATATATAATTTAACATTCAAGTGCTCATAGGTCCTAAGGTTTTGAATTTAAGCTTTGATACGATATGTAACGACGCATAATTAAAATATACAACTAATTACATCAAACATTGTTATTAATAATTGACCAAAACGTTCAATAGATTTTAGCATAGAATTTTCAAAACCATTAGTAAATAAGACTTACTTGTAGTGACGATATAACGTACTCATTATTTTAGAATTGTAATATTACCTAGATCTTGTTGACTAAAATAAAATTTTGGGGAAGACTCTCCACCCAACTGTAGGTTCAGCTACATAAAATATTTCTATAGTTGGTCACCCCTGACCCCTCAATCAAGTACTATTGCCAATGAAGTCTTTCTCTCACAACATTCTCCTCTAGAAAAAATTGAATGAATGAATCTCCTTTCTCATCTATATATAAAAAAAAAAATTGTTCCAAAAATGGAAAGAGATTGGAAAGGGATACACATACATGCAATCCATGTGTCAACATACCAAATTTTATTTATTTATTTTAAGTTTTACTTAACTCAACATTTTTCTTAATTTATCTCTTGCTTGTTTTATTTTTTTTTTCAATTTTTTGTTCACTGACTTATTCTTATTATTTTTATAATATATATATATATATATATATATATATATATATATATATATATGGATTTAGTTTATTATTTATTTTCTATTATTATGTTTTATTTAATATTTTTTGTTTTATTTATTTATATATTGATATTATTTTTATTTTTATTATTACTAGGCATTATATCAAATACTTTAATATAAAAGATGACATATTCCTTTATTGTCTTTTATTAGTTATTTATTATTTATTTGCTATTATTATATTTTACTTAATATTTTTTGTTTTATTTATTTATATATTGATATTATTTCTATTAATATTATTGTTATTATTACAGGGCATTATATAAAATACTTTAAGTATAAAACAAGATATGTTCATTATATCAAGTGTGATGTAATTCAATAAGTATTTTTAATAGAGCTTCTATCAAGCCCACATCCTTTGTCAAAGTCTAGGGATGTTCAAAAGTGGAAAGAGAAAAATTATACCTACAAATTGTTTAGATATATAATAAGTAGGGAAAATTTTAGGGGCAAAATTTCGCAAATGGGCTATTTTTTGGCATTTTCTAAAAAAAAATTCACCAAATTAGTAGAAATTTTGCCTGTTTTATATATATATATATATATATATATATATATATATATATATATATATATATATATATATATATATATATATATATGATTAACATTATTCAAAAATTTACCAATTTTAATAACAAAATACATGTTTTTTTATTGGATATTCACCTACATTCTATACTTATAAAGTTTCAAAACATAATAGTCACCTACAACACTATATATAGGAAAATATTTAAATTTTTAAAAAATGCCCTAATAATAAGAAGATATAACAGTAACTAAAATATTTCTAAAATTTATTTATCAATGAAGTAAGAAGGGTATTTTTTTTTGGCACAATTGCTCATGCATCTTTTGAAATTCTAAAAATAAAGTTATCACATTACTTTACCTATAAAATTTATTTATAAAATTTACTTATAATGATGAATTCTATGAGTGGACTAATTTGAGGCAAATTTTGGTATTATTATTTTTTTTCTTCTTCTTCAAGAATCTCCTAGAATGTTTAGTAGTAGTTGGAAAGGTTCCAATAATGATAGAACCATGTAAATGAGCCACTAAATCCATGGACTTCATATCCCTTTTTTTTTTGGGGGGGGGGGAGTTCTCATGGCTTATTATTTTTTTCTTCTTCTGTTGTTTTTTATTATTGTAATTGATTCATTGAGCTTTCAAGTTAATTGAATGATTTGTAGTTAATTCAAGACAATGTGACTATTCTCAAAAATTTGTGAATCCTTTAATAAACCATGAATAACATGTTACATAATGGAAAACACATCAACCTTATATATTTTCATTGTTTTGATTACTAAATTTGTCTTTTATGTTTTTGTAGATACAAGGAAGCTTGGCAAGCCCATGGAGATCATTGCAAAAAAATGAAACCATCCCAAATCATCATGATAATTCTTTTATTGATTTTCTTCTTAAAGAAATTAATTTGATGCCCTCGAGTGATCCAAAGAGTGAGTAGAAAAATATGGAGCTTAAGAGAGATTTTGGATGAGTGAGAAACACACATATAAATGTTGGTGTTGATTTTAGGATTGAAATCACTTCTCAAATTCAATTTCAATTTTTTTTTTTTTTGGATGATTTAAGAACTCACATAATTATTGTGCAATCTACTATGAGTATCATATAATTTATTTTTGTAAAATTCAATTGGATTTGATTGATCTCTGGGTTTATTTCATTTTTCATCCTTGTTAAAGAATATTTGGTTTATACATTTATGTGACTTCTTATTCCTAATTGATGAGATATATTTTCAAATAATCATGAATTTTAATGGTTGATATGATCATCCTTGTAGCACTTAATGAATTTATGTGAGTAGAGGATTTGTTGTATTGTTATTAAGTATAGCATTGAACAGATCATTTTCATGGTTTTCTTTCCATTCACCATCATCTTTTACATTGTTTTCTTGTTCTTTTTATTTACATCAATTGCTGCTATTAACTAAGACATAGAAACTAATTGTTTTATTTTTCACTTTAATTGCTAGTTATGGAATGCCATGTGAATTTACTTCTTTATTAATGATATTTATAGTTGAGACAGTCTCTTATCATTTTCCTTTTTCATTATTTCAATAAGATTAGAAGTACTATTTATTTTTATTAAATGTTTGAGAGAGAGGGAGTGTTGTCACTATATGATAAAAAGTTTATTATGTGTAGATCTGTCGATTAAGATGGTAGGAAAAATGGGAAGAATGAAGATTGTAAGATGAAAGACATTTCTTCCATAAACTGTGAACCTTTCTAAAATCAAGAAAAGAGGCACCGAAGGATGATTGATCCCCAAAGAATATCTAAGTGAAGACAATATCAAATAATATTGAACTATCCAATCAACTAATGCAAAGACAAAATTGCAATTTCCATCCAATACTAATGTATGCTTTCTCAATATTTCAAAATATTTCGAAATATTTCAAAGTTGTGCAAATGAGTGCAGAAGTTGCTAAAATTGATAAAAAAGAGTGGATTGTGAGATAGAAAAATATCACCTTTAAATAATTGAAAAATAAGATTTAATTGAAGAATAAGCCCTATTCTCTAAAAAAATAAAATAAATAAATAAATTATTATATATATAATTATATTAATAAATAATTAAAACAAAATCTATACAAATAAAATGTTAATTGAATAACTAAATATAAGAACCATATCATTTCTTTGATTACATCTAGATCATGAGAACTTTCAACATGTCTTATATAAAGACTAGGTAGATAAGTATAAAACTTTTTAAATACACCTAAAATCTTATATAAAAACAAATTAAAATAAAATGCGTGAAGAGAATTATCATGTACATTTTATTATTTCTTATTTTCCAACATTATCGCTTTTATTATTGCTATTAAGTATTTTGTTTGATTTACTCCGCTTAAGTGCTCTATTAATCCCGGAACTCCATACCCCTAACTCACAATGATATTTTGATTCATTAAGAAAAATTGTACAATAATATTTTAAAATATTATTTCAAAAGAAAAATAAAATAAAATAATTTCTAAAACATCAAGACATAAATTAATATATTAATTAAATTTTAAATAAATAATCGTCCTAAAAATCACATACATTTCAATTCAATGAAAATCCTGAAAATGATCTTTGTAACTTTAAAACACAACCAGTGCAAAAATAATCTCGACTCATCTCACCAAAGAACTCCATAACACATTTACACGCAAATAATTCATAAAACTACCAACTCCTCTACGCCATTATTTAACATTACAAATTGGTACAAATGGGCTGTCAAATTTGGTGCAAAGGAGTTATTGGTAACACCACCTCTAAAGCAATGTGAAAACAATGTTCGATGAGGAGAGAAAAACAATAGAATCAACTTGGGACAATTAAGCAACATGGCTCAGCGTTAGAGATCCCTTTAACGTGAAGGATCAACCATAACAATATTTTGCGTGAAGGAAGATTGACGTTATAACAACATTTACTTCATTCTAAATTTTGAAATATTATGAAATTTGATAAATATAATAATATTAAAAAGGAAAAAATTACCCGCTCATTACTTATTTTAAAAGTTATAATAAGTTCACAATTTCATTAATGTAAAACATTTTTGTGCTTTTGATCACACCCATCTTCATATTTTTATTGGAGAAACTAATTCCAACCGCTTGCTAGGTGTCATAACAGTGAATCTAGGCGTCATAGTCAGTTTTAGTTTAGTCGAGTTCGGTTGAGTTATAGTTTAGTTATAGTTCAGTCATTTATTACTGTTGTCTCTTATGTAATCTATTTCGTTGTTGAGAATATTGAGAAAGACAATTCACTCCACATTTTCAATCTTTTAACATGCTATCAAGCTCAGTTTGCATAAAACTCCTTAAGAGAAGAGGCGAGATTGCATAAGACTCCAAGGAAAGTAGCATTTCAATTTTTTGCTCACAGAGAAATAAAAGAATGTGTGAGGAGCTCGAGAACAAGAGGAATCTGTGATAGAAGTTGGACTTTCACACTTATGAAAAAGGAAGGTGCAACGAAAAAAAAACGGAAGATGGGTTGAAAAGTTCCGCATCCATATGTGTCTAAACGTGTGACACACAAAACTAAGTCAAAAATCACACGAACATTATGTTACTAGAAATGAGTAATTGGAAACGAAATGAGAATCGACAACACGATGAAAAACGAAGTTGGAGGTTTCACATTCAAGAAACGAGGAGAGAAAAAAGCAAGAAAATTATGAAAAACATAAAACAAAGCATTCATCATCAACCATGAGTAATACTTTTGCCACCTCAAAATAAAAATTTGAAGCACACTGAACTCTCTCACAAGGTCGTGGAAAGAAGATTCTACAAACAATTTTTTCACAATGTAGTACTACAACACTACATTTTTGGACAAATTCCCAATCCTCTATTCATATAGTAGAAACTTTAAAAAATAAGAGCACTCACAAGTTTCTTGCATATTTTTCAATTTAGAATTTACACTATTGGATTGACTTGCAAAAGAACATGAAAATATGGTCCATGCAATTCAATCACTTACATTTTCAAATAAATCTCCTTGGCCACTACTTCCAAGTTCTTTATCATGAATGCTTTTATTTTGCAGAAAACTACTTTCAGGTGTCTAAATCTTTAGTGTTTGTAATTGTTTTTAGTGGCTTGTTCCTTTAACCAAATAGCTTGCTATGCTTGGAAATTTGAACTACAAATTTGGAGTCAAAATTCTCCGAGTTAGAAACACCAACACCATTAACGCTCTTTCTACATTTTCTAGGTTGATTTATCTATGGCTCTTCTAGATGAGTTGCCAAAGAATGTTTAAGAGCAGGGCCTTGGGTGCACTTCTTAGTATTGCTGGGTTTTTCTCTCTGCGTCTTGTCCACATTAGTTGTCAAAGAATTTTTAGAATCAAGACCTTGGGTGCCAGTGCCAATATTGGGTTAAGGTCCTTGAAACAAATTGGATGTGAGCTACCAGTAACCAGATTTCTTGGAAGCCAAAGTAAAGGTGGAGCAAAAGAATTCACAAAAATCCTTAGTTTCACTGAAGTTTGGGTGCTCTCTTCCAAAATTGATGTAGGGGTAACCAGAGATTGGTTATAAACCTTTCTCTCTAAAGTCTCTGAAGATTTCGAATAATCTAAAATCTCATAGGTTACTACACTCTTGCATTCATTATCCTCTTTCATCGCATGTCTTTTCATTTCCCTCCTACTTATATCATCTAACATCTCAAAAATCCTTTGACATGTGCATCAAAATCCAAAAAAAAATCTCAATGCATATTTTCTACCCAATGGGACATATATCCTAAACAAAACTTAAGAATAGCCTTGTACATTGTGTGTCGAAATGACAAATATCTATGGATTTGGGGTCGGTGACCTACATAGTTGTTCCATATTATAAGTGTCCTCAAAAGGATTTCTCTTATGGCCTTGACTTCTATTATTCTTTAAATCAATTCTCTTTAGAGCACTAGTGGAAGTGTTAGACACTAAAGAATGTAGTTGTCCATTGAGGTCTACATCATTTATGTTTTTTTCTTCAACAAATTCACTGGCCTTATGATCAAATGAATCTACCCAGGTGTCTTCCATAAATCGAAGCGAGTTGTAAAATTGCTCCAACCTATGCACACCATCAATCTATTTAAAAATGATAAATTACAGTGTTGAAGATAATTCAATGAAAATATAATACCAAGAAGGAGAACAACATAAAGGCCTGGATAGTAGGCTTTTTATCTCCCTTTGAGGACAAACAGAGAATGTTCAAGGTTCTTTCCCTGGAGAAAACTTATAAAGTGTTTACATGGTGCTCAATAACAGCTAAAATAAACATATTGACAAGTATTAGAGATCATGATAGTCGCATGGTTTGCTTTAGGATCTACGACGAACTTCACAATTGGGAAATCCAAAATTCTAAGGAGGAAGAAAAATTCTATAGCCCAATGGATGGGAAATCAGAATTATTATAAGTAGATGAGTGTTATGGCTACATTAATTTCACTTGGACAATCATTCAACGCTCCACAAGTTTTTTCATTGTTTATATATGTAAATAGAGGTTTAGAAAAGCTTCCAGAAAGGGCAATGTTAGGGCCCTATATTACTAGTGTAGTCCCTTATTGTTGTTAGTGTAGCCCCCTTGTTGTTATTGTTGTAACCCTGTAGTCCCCATATTGTTATTATTGGGCCCTTACATTATTATTGTTAGGTTAGCTAGGATTATATTGTGACCCTATGGACTCCTATATATAGAAAGGGGGTTTTGTCATTTGTATCATCCAAGAGCTGTTCATTTATTTAATGTAAAGGAGGTCGCCCCCTTGAAGTGGCTGATTTCTAAGGTGTCAATCTCTCTTTTCTTCTATTTTGGGAGTTGGTTTCATAACATTTGGTATCATATCTTTGGATTCCAAGGTTTCGCTACTTCAAACAGGTCATCGTGGAATTTTCGCTATAACTTTTTTTATATGAAGGTTCAGAAGCTAAAAGAAAAACGCATTTTCGAAGAAATATTAAGGAACTTCGTGTAAAAATTTCAGATCTTGGTTCACAACATTTTTGGAGATATGATCTGTGGAAGGTAGGATTTTTGCAGGCTCCTGAATTTCATCTTAAAGAGGAGACCTTGGGACAATCATCATAACTCTCTCTCTCTGAGCATCAAATTGGAATTATGTAAAAAATTTCCGAAAGTACATGGACTATAGTTTCCTGAGTATCGATTTAAGAATCGGAGGAGGAAATAGTGACACATGGCACACCGTACAAGTTTTCTTTACTTAACCAGTGCATAATTAGGTCATTGTGGGATATTGGGCATAACTTTGTCTTGAAGAATCCAAATCAGGTTTGACCCATGGCATTGGAATGAAGATTCAGAGGGGTACTAAAGGACCGAAGTTAAAATATCGGGATTCCGAAATTATAGAGATACCTTAGTTTCAATATCGAGCTCCTCAAAAGAAAGAAAAAGGTCGGTATTTTTTTTTTTTCAAACTACATATGTCTTGCTTCAAAAATCAGTTTGAAGTGATTCCAAGGGCATATTGAAGCATAGATATCAGTATTGGGTTCTAAATTTTCCCCGGAAATAATTCAACACCCATTAAGCCCTCATAAGGCTCTACTATGACTCATGAAGGGAAAGAAGTGCAATATGATATATCAAAATTACAAGACCAAGTGCAACAATTATCGCTCTCACAAAGAGTAACAAAAAAATGGAAGTTTTGAAGAAAGGTGTTGAAGCTAAGATGGATGGTTTGAAGAAAGGCATGGAAGCTAATATGGATGGTATAGAAGGCAACATGGATTGTTTGAAGAAAGGCTTGGATGCTAAGATGGATGGTTTGAAGAAAGGCGTGGAAGCTAAGATGGATGGTTTGAAGAATGACATGGATTCTAAGATGGATGGTGTGGAAGCTAAGATAGATGGTGTTAGGATGAATTCTAGTCGCAAGCATATGAAAAAAGCTCACTTTAGTTGTGCATAAAAAACAGCCCTAACATCAAAGATGGCTGCCAATTTCTTTAGATCTATAGTTAGTTGACCAAGATAAATGCTACAAAATCTAGATCTATGCAGTAAAAGACATTAAGCAATAAATAAAAGCAAGAGTTGCTCCATGCATCCAATAGACAAGACAAGAATATTTTTAAAGAATTTTTGTATTTTTTGACACCTGGAAGGGAACATAGAAATATGTTACCAGTCCCCCTCAATGGGATGGGTTGTTGTAAGTCCTCAGCACTTCAGATCTAAGATCTCTCTCTCTCTTGATGGTGTAGAAAACCCAGACAAAAAATGGAATTCAAAGGGAGCTCGCAAGAAAAATGGTAGCAAAATATGACAATGATGGAGGATCAAAGTCAGACCAAAAGTATAGATCCAGAGTGATATTTAGGCAAAAAAAAGGTACTGAGTGAATGGAAAAAGCCCTTCAAATGGAAAAATCCCTTCAAATGTCGATTTATTCAATATTTCCTCATGGGGTTTCCTGTTTAGACCATAAAAAACTTAATAAATATGGATTACTAAGTTATTTTTCATAGTGAAAGCAATTTTACTTAGGGTAAAATTGGTCTTATATGGTGTACTTTGGTCCATCTAATAGTAACAGGTTAAATGACAAAAAAATGGTGTGACATATTTTCCCCTAGCGTGCGAGTGTTGCAAGCTAATTGTATGACCAAAGAACATTGTAAGAACTCAATCACTAGACACCGAAGGGGAATTCAGAGAGAGAGAAATATAAGGTAGACCAAAGTGCTAGAGGGCTAGACCCTGAGGAGGTGAGACTTACAGGTGTGACAAGTCTCTTTTATGGGTGAGTACCTATGCAATAGGCGACGGGGGAGGCATACCTATGCCCACCGAGACAAAGTACAAAGAATAATGTGTCCAGTAAACAATGAACTAAACTATATAGTACATGCTAGCATAAACATGAGCCAGATAAAAGCATGATAATGAATCCCACATACATACTGTGCCTGGGATAACAGCCAAGACTTATACAATAATATCTGAGTACATGAGAGACAAGTACAACCAAAGTGCCCCTGTAAACAGGAAATGGTTCTGAAAATTTGAATGATATATGCAAAGTAAAATGTGTTGCAAGCGGTTGAGGCCGACATCATAAAATCTATGGAGCTACATCAAAGGCTATAATGAAGAGGTCATCCGGGCATGTGGGGGGCTATCTGAAGGGCCACCCCCTCATGAGGTCTGAAACATCTCACACATACCTGGGAATCATCGGTACAATCTGCTGCATCACTAAACCATCAAGTGTACGGATCTCGATCATGCTATAAGGAGCTAGAGATGAGAAACAATCAAGTCAAAGGGCAATAAAGAGTCCCTTTTCCTGATCCGAGGCACCGAACAAGAGTGGAAGCTGGAACCAAGGTACACTGCCCTCTAGACCTGTCTTCTTGAATGAATGATCTGATGTTGACAGAAGGAGGTCCACCATAAGTGAGGTAATAAGGGATCCTCAACTAAGGCACGAGAGAAAATAGTATAGAAACTGACAAACTGACACCAGGAATGATGATGAAATGGGGGGTACTGAATAGCAGAGATATGACTTCTCTTGTTAGAGCATAAAGGCCATGGATGACCAGGGAGAAACTGACACAATATCAAGGGGACAGGGAACAATAGGACTGAATGCCATAATGTGTGACACAAGAGAGAGACCAAGAAATGAAGGATGGATGACTATAGCGGGATACAAAGGGACTTGGGATAGACTCCATGGATGCGATGATGACTCAACTTAGATGCTCTAAACAAGGGTGACTCGATGATGCTACCACACAGAAAAGGTCCAGTGGGGACCATAAAAACATGAGTACAAGATGGTTACTCACGACAAAAATCAACACAAGCATGGACAAGTATGGAGGCAAAGTGGTGCCCCAAGTACAAGTGTTGCAAGTGAAGAAATTTGATTTTAAGGAGTGGTGAAGTGACCCATCTTGGACAAAATGTGTCTTGGTGAAGTATCAAATCACAAAAAACTATCAGATACCCATTTAAGGGCCCAATGAGAGATTTCCAACGGTACAGACGGTTTGTCAAACTGAGCTATGGTTTGGCCGTAGTAGGCGAAAGAAAAATCTGGGGTTTCTCTTTTAATAAGGAGTTTTCCCTCCAAATTCACTCATTTTCAAGTGTAGCTGTGGTGAATGTAGAGAGGAGAGAAGGCCCTAAATCTTGCAACGATCATTGCAGACAAACCGATCGTTGGCAACGAGATCCGTCAGTTGCAGGTAAGAGGCATAACCCTACTCTTTCATTTCAGTGGATTGAAAGTTCAGTTTAGGTGCCCAGAGCTCAAGAATAGACCCCTGCTCCTCTTCAAGTTCAGGTCGCACTTTTTGGGGAAATATCTACGACCTAGGTAGCAGGTTTTGGGTAGAAAAGTGTGACGTGACAGAGAGGGGTTTTTCTGTGATGTTTTTGGCTGAGAGCTAGGGTTTTATGTTTGAATGCAGTCTTTCCTTTCGGTACGCTGACAAATATGATGGTTTTGTGCAGATATGGCAGAATTGCGGATCAACTGGAGAGAGAGAGACCTGGACACGTTACAATCGGAGATCCGAGAGGATCATGGTGTCCGCAATGCATTGGCCAGGTTTGGGGTTCTGAAGTTTTTAGAGAACCCTTTGATGAGAGCTAGGAGCCCTTGTTAGCCCGGATTGTCAGTTATTAGGATCTAGACGATGAGGTATTTATAGTGCAGGGGCACTGGATCGAGCTGATGGTCCAGGATATATATTTTTTGATTGGTCTCCCACCACTTGGGATGGTGGGGAATACTCAGCCAGTGCTACTGCAAGGGCGGAACATCATGGAGTTTGTAGAGCACCATTGTCGACCAGGTCTTCATGTCAAGGGGACATGGATACTGATCGGGGATCTAGAGAGGTTAGAGACCCGTGTTGTGGCTGCAGCAGTGTTGTGGATCCTGGGAAACCAGGCACTCCACCACATCACTGGAGGGCAGATGATGCCTGTTGAGAGTGTGTTGAGTGGGACCTACTATGGGTGGGCCCAAATAATGTTGTCGTCATTGAAACGACAATTGTCGCTATGCAAGCGTCAAGTGAACCATGATTGTGCGCATGGCACAGTGTTATGCTTGCTCTTCTTTCATAATATCCCAACACTTCTACCTCGCATGCAAATCTAGGATGGGGACCTGAGGGAGCCCAAGATGTGCCGGTGGGGGCGGCTACTGTGTCGAGGGGGAGGTGGGGCAATCGGATGGGTGTTCCAACCTGAGTTCTTTGCTCATTGGGATTAGATGCCACTATACATAGATGACTATCCCTATAGTGGGATGAGTTATCGTGGGGACCTGGACTTGCCATTGCTGCCTGCCCAAATATGGGGGCCTAATGGTAAGTGACAAGTTGCTAATATTTTATGTGCATTTTAAAGTTTTAGAAGATTGTATATGATACTGATTCTTTCACTTTTGGTATGCAAATACAACATCAGTAAAACCGACTAAGTATATGGGACGACCTGTAGTTTTAGGAGGTGTAGGACCTAGTGGATCGAGAGCACCGAAAAATGAGGATGTAGCGGCCCTCCTAGAGGATATTAGTCGTAGATGTGAGAGGCTTCTGACCGGTGTTTCAGAGTGCGGTTGGCAAGACTTGGATGACCAATACATATATTCATGTATTGGTCTACCCTCATAGGGGCGACGGGTCATGCGACGCATGGCGATGGCCAGATAGGGGATGCACAATCTACAAGCTGCAGGATCAGAGTCATTGGCTTTGGATCCTCCAGATAGTGATTAGGTGTAGGGGCAAGTGGTTCCCCTAGCTTTGAGTTTTTGTAACATGCTATGGGCATGTCATATGTATCAGAGTTGATGGACTCTAAAACATGTTATACGACACATATTATGGATATGCATCATTTTGATGATTTTATGTTATTGTCTTGTGTTAAATACGTGTGCTAAGTGCCAATCTAGAATACTTTTTGCAATGTTATCTCAATAGTGATTTTGTGCTCTAGGTACATGACTGGATGTAATGATTTCAAATTCACGCATCAAAAGCTTCACTCGTAAATATCTTCTAAAAAATATAGGATTATGCACATGATAGACACCATTCAATTGCATGACAAGGAGCAGGGAATCTAAGCGAACATGAAGGCGAAGGATGCGATGGGAAAGGGCATCGACTAACAAATCTCACACTGCATTATATTCGGCTTGGTTATAGGTGGCAGTACCAATGCATACACCGTTCGGGAGAACTAGTGAATGTAAGGGGGTAAAGATGGACCAACCTGCCGAGGCTAGATTCCAGGAGTAGCGACTTGCACGATCGGCATAACTGATATAAGGTGTGGATGGGGGTCCCTCTGAAAGGTGCCACAAGACAACATATGAAAGGATCATGAAAAATGCTGGCAACCTGAGCGCAAGGTAGAAATCAAACAAAAACTACTAGAGGGAGTGCTCTGGGTAGGATGTCTACCACCCACACATCGACGGGTAGGTGGTGTGTGGGAGCTACCTTGGGGGCATCTTGTTCTCAGGCTGTGAAAGTCACCATAGACATGGATGGTGCCATTCCGCTTATGGGCAGGAAAGATGAAGTCAGGGGTGGAAAAGGCTTCCATGATGTCATCATCACAGTAGAATATGGGGTGACTGGAGGAAGGGAGACCACATGACACGGTAAAGCTACCTAACTCATCAACATGAGAAGAAAGGTTCACATGCGCATCATCACGGGGAGTGACAGAAGAAGAAGCATATAAGGGATTCACTGATGTTGAGCCCAGGGTGATCATTGAAGGGAGGTCGAGCGAAACAGAAGGGGAATTCTCAGAGGGAGCTTCCACTGTAGATCTCATGAATGATGATAAGTAGAAGATGGTGGCCATAGACTCTGTCATCTCGACATTATGAGGGGGAATGTCAATGGGAGCAGGTAAATCTTCAAGTTGGCCCGAAGCATATTGCGCAAGGACGGGAGAGGCAGACTGGTTCTATCCAATCTCGTACTCTCGAACTACCTCCAAAGAGGCGCAGTAATGCATAAGGTGAGGACAACGGTGGGTATAATGGCAACGGAGATCACACAAAGAACAAGGTTGGTTGCTGCGAATATTCTTAGGGTTCTTGGCTATATTCGAGGAAGAACAGAGGCTTCAGGGACCATAGACTCAAGGAATGCAACATTAACCATGGGCTTGATACGAGGCAATTCAGGACAATGATGGGTGGCATGACCGACAACATCATACAAAGCACAAGGCTTTGGAGGTTGAGGAGGAGCAAGGTCATTCGGGGCAGCCTTGTCTTTAGGTGCCTTCTTGTGAGCTTTTCCCCCTTTGCCCGAAGTTGTCGCAATAGGAGAAGGTTCCTATTGAGGTGGTTGGGGCACGGTAGCAAGGGAGGGGTCATAGGGACCGGTTGAACCGAGGTCAAAGAAAGATAAGGTTTGGGTTGACTAGGCAGGGTAGCGGTTGGGGGATCAATGTACCAGAAGAGGATCCCCAGGGTCAGGTTGGGAAGGGATAAGGTAGCCATAACAGGTTCCTAGAACACTCCAGGAGGGGGAGCTAGGAACAGTATCTGACCGGAGGGGTAATGGCCAGGCGGGACAGCTTCGAGATGGTTAAGGCCAGGAGGAATCGTGACAGGAGGGTAGAGAGGCTCATGGATACCATCTGCAGGTGAAGGGCCAGGAGGAGGGGGTCCAGAAGGCTGAGTCGAAGTGCTAGGAGCAGGTTGCGGACGGCGGGGCTGGGCGGGGTTGCTGACTAGATGAAGCAGGCCACTTGAGGGAAGCCCAAGACGATTGCATCATGAAAACATTAGATGAGCTAGGATCAGAGATAGGAGGAGGAAGACCAGGTAATGAACCAAGCAAAGAGGAGTCTTTATAGACTCTGAGTGATACACTGGTCAAGGGGTCGTCGGTTTACTTATTGGCCACCGAAGATATGATGGACTCAAGGGAGGTCTGAGACTTCGGTTTGTAATATGTCAACTAGACAATGGTCATTATATTTCCGTTATGAGGATAGGACATCTTGCGGTGAACTGCAGATGGTACAGCAAACATCGTATAGGTGTAGCTACAATCCAATAGAATGTTGTAATCTAAGGGGGTATCAATGACTTCTACATCAACGCAAACTGTCTTGCCTGCAAGAGTAATAGGAAAATTGTGGAACATGCAAATGGGCTTGGAGGAGTCGCCATCCCACGCTCGGAGGGTGATACTGGAAGGGTCCAACTCAGGTGATCCAAGTTGCTTCCAAACCAAAGCATACATCATGCAGGTGGATGACCCCTCATCAATGATACAACGGGAGAGGTTGGCATTCCAGATCTTGATGGGGATTTGGAAGGCGACAGAAGTAGGGAGGGGAGGATGTTTTTACTGGTCAACATTGAAGATGATCAAACGATCATCTAAAGGATCTATAATTCCCATGGCAGTTAGTAGATATTTTTGTTGTGAGGGGCACGACTGGAGGAGTTCCAGTGTTAAGATGGCAGCAGGAGATTACACCAAATCAGCTACTATACTATACGAATGGGCAGCGTTGCCAGAAGCAGTGTTTCAGCGTAATGGTCCCTTAGGGATCCTAGTATGAACCTCCGCCTTAGGCTGATGGATCTGTAAAGGACCATTGGTTGTCGAAAGAGGCTCTATAGAACCTGAAGAAGGGGGCTCAGGGGCAGACGTAGTAGGAGGCTTGTTGTACTGACAGGACCGAGTCTAAAGGTTAAGGTCAATGGTAATAGGTTGTTCAGAGTTCATCATGAGAATCTGGTAATCAAAGCTACCAGTTGGAGGAGGTTGAGTGGCCGCCTGACCTTTAGGTGGTTGGGTAGCCACAAATCCTTGCTGAGGGAAAGGATTGGTAAACACAGCCGGCTGGATAGGCATAGCATTGGGAGGAACCAAAGGGAAGGCTTGTTATCCTCGCGATGTTGCTTGAGTCTCCCACATCTGATGCATCTATGGTAAAAAAGGGCAATCGTGGGCGTAATTACCATAGACACCACAACATGAACAAGGCTTTTTCACACAAATAGGCAAGTCCTGCTTGGGCTGAGTGCCCTGTTGTTGGTTAGTGGTGTTAGGTGCATTCCCTTGGGGATTAGGTCCTGGATTACCGGGGGCAGACTGATTTTGGGTGCCTTTCCTCTTATTTTTGGAAGTAGGAGGATTAGTCACGCCCTGTTGTGCATACACCTACCCCTGGGGGGCGGTGGTTGAGAAGGCAAGGGAGGCAGGGTGCTAATGCTGGAGGAGATGGAGCACTAGGCAACAGATACAGATAATAAGGAGGTTGGGTAACATTCTAGTAAACAATTTGGGCAAAAGGAGGAGGCATGTCGTATCTTGGATACATGCTACCGGGAGGGGGAAAGGTACTGGAGGAGCTGGCCCCTCCTTGAGGAAAACCATAACCCATGGGAGGATGAGTGTATGGATGAGAAAGGGCTCCAACGATACCGTCGGCGGCATGGGATTCCCTTGGTGCATTGGCACCACCGGTTCTAGGGAGATCAGGTAAGACATTATAAACATAACCTGACTGTGCATAGATCAGGTCATATTTTAATGCAATTTGAAGAGCAGCTTCTTCGGTCTGAGGGAAATGCGATGCGACATCTTTTCCTATAACAGGCAAAAGGGATCTAAGGAACCAGTCCATGTTGACACATTATTCCAAGGTAGGGGCTCGACATAGGCTCTTTCTTCTCTGCCATTCATGGACATGATCGGATAGGTGGGTCGCAGACGATTGACAGAAAGAAGTCAAAAGTTCGGTACCAGTGTCATAACGAAGGGGAAGCTGGAAATAATATAAAAAATCTTGGGCAAGAGTCGCAATATAAAAAGGAGGAGGCCTGATCAACATACCACTTAGAAGCTTCGCCAGTAAGCGTACGTTGGAACAACCGAAGTTAGATGAAGTCATCAGTAATGGAGTTAGACGAACACCACATGTGGAAAGATCGAACATGGTTTGTAGGATCTTCTCCAGCAATACCTTCAAACTTGGGGATGTTAGAAGGGAGCTTGGTTGGCATAGCAGGCCAACCAGCATCATGCCGTATGGGGTCATTGATCAACTGGTTAAAATCGGAAAGACTGAGGCCTGCCATATAGAGGAGCAAGGGATAAGCCGGGATAGTTCCTGTTGCGGTCCCACTAGAAGTATTCCCAACATTAGGGTCACGGATACCACTAGCATTAGGTCCTGAACTAGACATGGTGAAGGTGACATGGGGAGAACTAGGGATATAACCAAAAGGGGAACCCAATGAACCAGAAGAGGAGTCGGAGTGCAGACTCAGTGGAGGACTAAATCTAATCCTACATGGAGGAGTAAGTCTTCTTACTGGAAACTGAGGATGAAGGCCAAGAAGTCTTTGGGATAAACGCCTTGGGGGCGCAATGATGAAAGCACAAACATGACACAAAGGGAAGAGATACCAACAAGGGAAAAGAGGTGTAAGATCAAATGATTACAATGTCGAAACAAGGGCAGAAAGGTGCAGGATCAATTTATTACACTAGTACATTTGGCGGAAATTCCGACACTTTTGACCAAATGTCAGAAATTTCCCCAAATTTTTTCAATCCCGCCCAAAACCATCGCTATACCGACGTCTAGAGAAATGTGTCGCAATACCGACACTTAGACAAAGTGTCACAATTGAGACGTTTGAAGGAATACGTCACAATTGCGACACTATGCCCCGAAGCGTCGCTATTGCGACGGCTGCTTCCAAACATCGCAATTGTGACACTATGTCTAAGTGTCGCAATTGTGACATTTGGAGGCAGTCGTCGCAATAGCGACGCTCTATTTGCGACACAATGTCTAAGTGTCGCAATTACGACGTTTAGAGGGATCCGTCAGCGACGCTCTGGCTGCCGTCGATATAACAACACTTATATGCAATAAACGACAGTTATATGCCTTTGCAAAAATGGTCGGCTTACAGAGCAGCGCGAGGAGTAGTTAATGGAGGCACCTTTGCGATTGCGCATAATTTGGAGAGACAATAGTAATAATGAGAGAGGCTCCTTTAATTGTGTCTTTGATTTGTGAAGGTATGTATTGTCCAGCCTGCAATTCTATGCTATCGAGAAAGACTCGCAATCCTCTGGAAACAAGACTGTTGTGAAGATGCCTGGCGAAGAAACAGACATCGGGTTCACAACTGTTGATGAAAACATCGTAGTCCGGCGAAGAAGGCACCAAGGAGGGTATTCTCAGTGAATGAGGGATGTTGAAATATTAATTTCAACTACCTACCCTGTCCTCTGGCCGCTTTCTAAATCTGTTTGAATGGCTCTGTCAAACAACCGCTTTCTAAAACTGATGAACAGTCAATTTTGGTTTTGAAATCACAGTCCCTGCACACTTAAAAACAGAGCGCTGTATTGTTTTGGAAATAGAGAAATTTAATAGTAAACGCGGGAGATTTTAATTCAGAAGAACGTGGTCCCACAGACCACAGACCAAATCAGCCATCCACGTGGAAGCAGGCGATTCGATCACGTTATTTTTTGGCCCGTCTGCATTGTGGAATTCCAGACCTGAAAGATTATAGGGCAGAATTAATTTGATTTTCGCGTCACAGTTTTCCTCCGTACGAAAAGCCAAAAAACGGACCCGAATTTTATATGGCGTATTCTATGAATTTTTCGTTAGGGTGACATCAGCAGGCTATTTTGGAACGCGAATTTGTGATTGAAATCGGGTTTATTTTTTTTGAAGTCTAGACGTATGATATAGTTTTATTAATATTTTGTTATAAGTTTTGTTTCACCGCCCGATAGTTATTTAAACCATTGGCTCATATATAACATATGCGCAAATATTTCACTTTGGGCATTTGTAATGTGGGCCCCGAATACTTTAAATAGGTACATATACATTAGACAATTTAAAAGTTTTGAGGATTGCACCCCCGGTGCAATTGTTTGTTTATAAGATTATATGATACATGTGAGATAAAGGTTTATTATTTATCATATATAAATAAATTTTATCAATATTTGACATTTACACTTTTATGAGGTGATGTTATAAGTAAATTCATAAATATCTCTTTTTAATCCTCATTTTACTCCATGAATATGTTTGGAAATGAAATTTCAATAGATTAATTTCCTCCTAACCTATGTATCATCAATATTGTACATTTACATTCTTAATTATGAGGTGATGTTATAGGTAAATCCATGAATATCTCCTTTTAATCTTCATTTTACTCCATGAATATGTTTGGAAATGAAATTTCAATAGATTAATTTTCTTGCTATTATATGTTTTACGAAGATATGGTAAGGAATTATGTCTTGTTCTTCTTAGAAATAACTATATATAATTTTATTTTATTTTTCAAAATAGATTAAAAAAATTATATGAGAAAAATTATTAATTCATCAATATGTGTGTGTTTGTGTTCTGAGGAATAATTTCGTAGTTCAACTTAATGGTTCATTATATAATCATGTGATCATCACCAATGATATATCTTAAAAATCCACTGAAAAGTCATGTGTACAAAATCGATGTATACTCTAAAGAGTGGTTCTCATATCACTATGTAAATTGTTGTATGCCACTTCAACAAAATTATAAGATAAACGGTAATACACATCATATATGCACCATAACAATTGGTACAGAGTAAAACCCACCTGCCACACCTTTGTACTCGATCCAATTTTCTCTTTCAGCTCTTCTAGCTGTGGGAGTTTCCTCCAAGGATCATAATACCCCAAGGCATATTATCACCCTAGTAATTCTCAGGTTGTGGGATAGGTATTTTTGTAGTTAAGAACACTAAGG
The DNA here is from genome assembly GCA_034641835.2 of Pinus albicaulis. Taxonomy (NCBI): domain Eukaryota; kingdom Viridiplantae; phylum Streptophyta; class Pinopsida; order Pinales; family Pinaceae; genus Pinus; species Pinus albicaulis. The sequence goes on along the minus strand of CM076580.1, from coordinate 1,103,725,191 downwards.
GTAACCAAGAACCGCTTTGGGAATTCAAGATCTAGCCTTCTTGAACCCTAGAGAGGGATCTCTCCGTATGATTTAGCTTTGTTTTAGTAATAGATATTAGGCTAGCTATGATTTTGTATTTGGGTTTGATTTTAAAATATCGGTGGGAATAAAGAGATTTCAAGGTAAACCAGAAGGATCTACCAGAATATTGGGCAATGGATTCAACTCTCTAGGCAAGCAGAACTAAGAAATAAGGCTCAGAGATGAAAATGTGCTAAGGGCAAGATAGGTGACCTTCTAAGGCTATGTATAGGCTTGATTTGATGGAGTGAATGGAATCTGAGCAAAAGGGCACTTAAGAATCCTTAAGCTACAGATAAGAAGATTGAAGAAGGGGATCTAACTGGGAACCGTAGAACTGCCCATAAGGTTTTACGAACAGGCTATTACTGGCCTACCATCTTTAAGGATGCCAAAAAATTCGTGTAGGCCTATGATAGTTGCCAAAGGGCAAGACGCCCTGGGCAGTCTGATGAAATGCATTTGAACCCTCAACTAGTGATTGAACCATTTAAACGCTGGGCACTTGATTTTGTTGGTCCTATTAGTCCTCCCTCAAACCAAGAAACATACATCCTAGTTGCAACCGAATATGTCACTAAGTGGGTCGAAGCAGAGGCACTTTCAAAAGCTACAGAGGACTCTGTAGTACAGTTTCTTTTCCAAATATTTGTGCGCTATGGTCTCCCAAGGGACATAATCACAAATGGAGGACCACAATTTGTAGGTAATAAATTAGCTGAAACATTGCAAAACTACCACATTCAGCACAATATTACAACTCCATATCACCCACAGGCCAATGGCCAAGTAGAGAGCACGAACAAAGTAGAAAACATTAAAATGCCAAGTAGAGAGCACGAACTATAGTTGTCTTGAGAAATTTTATTCACAATGAATACTTCGAATTGTGAAGTATTTATACAAAAAAATGTTTACAAAATATCTCAGGAATTGAGATAATGTTTTAATAAAAAATAGGAAAGAAAACTTAAAAAGAGGGACATCTGCAAAACAGTTTGCAAGCTGTTACCTTTTTACAAGCAAAAATAGAACTGATTATTCTAATTTGAACTGATTGTTGTTGTGCACTTTAGCCCTGTACTTTTACCATTTGAGGTAACAGTAAAAGATGAATTTCCAAGTGAATTTCATGTTTTTTATCCATTAAATTCACAGTAGATCTGTGAATTCTTGCCACTTTTCTGCAGAGGGGATCTTCATAGTCTTCAATTTTCTGTAACTTTCATCTGCCTCTGTATACTTGGCAAAGCTAGGCTTGATAGTGAACATATGCCTGATCTCATTATCTAAAAAGAACAGATTTTCAAAATACTGAAGAAGTATTTTGCCTGTTGGTGATCCTTGAGGCAGTTGTTGTTTGGCTTGCTCTTTTGCATGATTTCTGATTTTTAGATCACAATATTTCTAAGGCATTAACTTGTCATTCAATGCGTGAATATCAGGCAAACCTACTTTTGACAATGTTTTGTATTTGGCTAAAAATCTTGAGATGGATAAATTCATGTCTTTACACCGGTCCTCTAGATTACTCATTATGTTTCTTTTGTTTAGGACCTTTTTGATTTGAAGAATGGTTTCTGTTCTATCAAAAATTTTCAATTCTTCCAACTCTTCCCTGGTTTTACTGCTTAAAAAATCTATGAGTTGGATTGCTTGGGCTGGTTTTTTGTCAATTTCCCTCTTAGTCTTGTCAATCTCTGCACTAGCAACCTGAAGTAACTCCCTGTGTTCATAAATTATCCGAATTGAAGGCCATTGAGAATGAATGCCATCAATAATTTTGGTCCATAAATGATTTTTATAAAGGCCACTTGATCTATAAGATTTACTTGTGCTTGCAGAATCTTTACCTGTTCTTGTAGTCGATCAACCCTTTGCTCATGTCCTCTAGAAGTAATCAAGGCATCATTTTTGGATTTTTCTAAATTTTTCATAGTGCCTTTAAAACTAAGAATCTATTTATCTTGGTCTTGTAGTGTGATCCTCTGTGAGGATGAAGAAGAAGAGGCAGAGATTAGAGAAGTAATTGGCACTGCAGTTGGCAGTACTCCTTTTGTTGCCAAGTATTCTGCCAAAGTAGATGGTATAGCAGTGTTTATAGTGGGGATCACTGTAGGAATGACCATTGGTTGTGCTTTTCTTAGTTCTTCATTCTCTTTCATTAGAGCTTCTATTTGACTTTCCATTTTTTTTATCTGATCTGTCATTTGATGTACAAGCTGCTTTAAATCATCATTCTCTATTTTTTACTGTAGAATTTATTTTTCTTTAGAGTTTTCACTCTGAGGCAACTTCAACTGTTTTCTAAGAGCAGGTATATCCTCATTTTTCTGTTTAATTAAGACTTTTGCCCCTTCAATGTTAGCTGGGTCACCCCCTACTTCAATCACTATATCTTCTAGTGATTTTATTCTTAAATTATTAGCATACAGTGAGGCTTTGTCCAACCTCATTTGATTTTGGAGGTTGAGCACTGTTTTCTCAAGCCTAATTGATTTCCTAGTTTTACTGACAATTTTGGAATATAGCATTTCAGTATTTCTCCTATGAAATTCAATTTGATATAATTCATGAATGGCATCTGCATCCAGTTCAAGATCTATTTTGGAATAATCTACCACTGATTTTAGCTCAGCCACTGTAGGCTTCAAGAATGACATTACCAATTTATTGGATGAATAATCAAATGCTGAAAGAAGCCTGTCTTTGTTTCCAGGCTTTTCCTTAAGGAATCTAGAATGAGCTTGATTCTTGAGCTCTTCATTCTTCTCTTTAATCTGTCTGAATCTGATCTAAATCTCTGACTCTGTATTGTCAGTTTCCTGAGAAGAAGGAGGAAAATCGACAGTAGCCTGGTTTTCCTTCATGACTGTATCTTTTTGTTGTGTTCCAATTTTTATATTTTGAAGCTCTTTTAATGTTTGAGTGACTATTCTTGTTGCTTCATCATTTATATCAATATTTATAGCCTTATCCTTTTCTTCTTCTATTGAATTGCTTCTTTTACTATAAGGAGTTCTGAATTTTATGTCCTGAATAGTCTCAGCTATGAAACTATCTCCTTCTTTGTCTCTTTTATGTACATTGTCAGTATCTTTTCTTGTAGAAGCCACCTGTACTGTCTATTCAATCTGTTTGCCTTTGGCATTGTCTACCTGTATTACCTGTACTGCCTGTGAATCATCATCAGATAGGGTGTTTGGCTCCCATTCAATTTTATTTACATATCTTTCAATATGGGACTTAGGATCATGCAAGTAAACAGGCAACTTACATTTTACCCTTGCTGCACTCAAAATACCTTGTGGGTCATACTTCCATGTAAAACTACATGGGAACTTATACTCTTTAAGTTTGACATTTATCTCATTGGCAGCTTCTCTGTTATTCACAATGAATGGCCCAATTTTATTTTTCAGCTTAAATTGGGTATTTTTCTTGAAAGCTATGAAGTTTATTTCATCTACATTCAATAGTTGTCTCAAATATTCTAAAGCAAATATTCTTGTAGTAACAAATCTAGGTAACTTATATGGGGCCAGGGATGAGCCATACACTCTGATTTCTGTATGATTTTTATATAAATACCAATCTCCAGTTTTGTAGCTCTCTGATAACTGCAGAATTCTTCTTGTCTCATCATTGATCCTAGGGATCTTCTCTTTTTCCAAGAGATACATAGCAGGGGCTATAAATGAGTCATTGAAATCTGTAAAACTATACTTTATGTTCCATTTCCTTAGAATAGATGACCAAAATACTACTGATAGAACTTTTCCTTCTGCATCCACTTTCTCACATTCAATTGGAAACTTATCTATTTGATAATATAGGAAGAGGTGGAGTAGATAAGAGGAGTATCTGAAAACTCCTTCGTCTGGTAATCTAGATAACTGATAATGCATACTTTCAGCAATAAATCTAGCAAAATTGAACTGAATGGATGGTGATTGACCAGCGCTTAGAGTTGACAGAAAACCTAGGATAGCCACATCATTGAATTCATCACTGGCATATCCTAGTATGAAGGAGAGCATTGAGACAATCTGTCTAGTTTCATCTGGGAAATCAACGGTGTCGAAAGGAGGATTTAACTTAGGAATATCAACTTGATTTGGACAACAATTCTGGTATATTTTGAATCTAGTATTGAACTCCAAGTCAAGATATAGTTGGGTTAAATATTCTATTGATAGGGAAGCAGAATTGGGGTCATGATTCATTTGCAGCATGGAATTTATCGACTCTTAGGTGATGTAAAATAAGATATCTTTTTCTTTGTTTACAATACATCTTTGTTCTGGCATATAATAGGTTTGGCATAATCGGATAAAGTCAGGAATAGAATGAGTAAGAGGGACAATATATCTAGGCAGATTGGATTCCCAAATTGGAATATCTTTGTCACTCTTTTCCACTGATTTTCCATAGCAACAATTATAGACATCAAACAGGTTAAATTCTACATTAGGGTCTAGTATTCTACAGTCTAGATCAACTAAAGGGCTGTTCTCTGGAGAAATGACTGGAGGCTGGACTGGTTTGACCACTTCTGTAGAATGAGCCGTGAGTACAGGAGTTGGTTTGTCGATTTTGAAGGACATAGGCTGAGGAATCTTTGCAGAAGACTTCTTTTGAGATTTTGGGCCTCCATTCTTGGGGGTTACCTATTTCTTGGTCATTTTTAATAATGAACGAAGCAAGCTTAAACAGTTTTCTAAGTTCCTTTACGAGAAACAGGGGTTTCTTGGCGAATTTCTACTGAAAATGGAGTTTCTGAGCAGGGTTTTTAGGAAATGCAAGGAATTTAAAGCTCAGAACGTGTATTTAAAATCGATTTCAATAGAAAAATGGACCAGGGTATGGAAAAAACTGCGAGAAGGGGAAATTAGGGATTCCAAGGAAATTTTGACAGAGTTTCCCCTGAAAAATGGACACTTTTTTGCAGTAAATTTGGTAATTATTTGAAATCGACAGGAATTTTGAAATCTCAGAGGGCAACTTCAAATAAAAGTACCTAGAGAACCAGCGGAATTCGGTTGAAGATGTTGCAGAGGTGCTCAGTCTTCAATTTTTTGAAAATGGCTTCGCAGAGGACAATGTAGTACTTTTTAATGGAAATTCAGGGCAATGGGCGTCGAAAAATGGTACTGGTAGGTTCAAAATGGCTCTGCAAAGCTTCTCAGGGTTCAAATGGCGTGATTTTGAGGAAAAACATTTTTGCAATGTTTTAACAGGTTTAAAGCGAAAAGGTGAAAATTTGAATGAAAAATATAATTTTAATGTATTAAACGATGGTATAACCATAGTTAAATGACATTAAACTCGGGTTAAACGGGTGAGGTTTAGGGAATACCACTAGTGGTATTCGCGAGGGTAAATGGTGGTAAGCAGAAACTAGCTTTTCGAACGCGATACAACGTGGTAGCGGCATGTAAGCGCGGGTGGTTTGGAAAAACCACCCATTTCGTGCGGCTTTGCCAAAACATCAAACGATTACTTTATGAGCGCGAAAATGTATTAGTGCCATCGGATCTGGATTCAACGAGCGAACGACCATGATCAAAAGGAAAGGTGAGGGGAAAAGGTAAGTTATAGGGTTCACTTTGAGCCATTGATCTTGGGAAACTGTCGCTATACCGACATTTAGAGAAAAGTGTCGCAATACCGACACTTAGAAAAAGTGCCGCAATTGCGACATTATGCCCCAACGCGTCGCTAGACGGCTCCCTCCAAACATCGCAATTGCCTCCAAACGTCGCTATTATATGTTTTACAAAGATATGGTAAGGAACTCTCTCTTGTTCTTCTTAGAAATAATTATATATAATTTTATTTTTTTTCAAAATGGATTAAAAAAATTATATGAGAAAAATTATTAATTCATCAATATGTGTGTGTTGTGAGGAATAATTTCATAGTTCAACTTAATGGTTCATTATATAATCATGTGAGCATCACCAATGATATATCTTAAAAAGCAACTGAAAAGCCATGTGTACAAAATCGATGTATACTCTAGAGAGTGGTTCTCATATCACTATGTAAATTGTTATATGCTACTTCAACAAAATTATAAGATAAACTGTAATACACATCATATATGCACCATAACAATTGCCATACAACTAATTTGTTTTAGGATACATGTGGCATTCTAGGGGTAAATTCTATACCAGCGTAGATCCATCTTAACTCCGGATCTATCAAGCGCCGAGAGGGATCAAATATCTCGAGGTGCAAACCTTTTTTTTGAGTGCAAAAATTGAGAAAAGGTTTGCACCTCGAGAGATTTGATCCCTCTCGACGCTTGATAGATCTGGAGTTAAGATGGATCTACGCTGGTTTCAATCATGTACTGCCAAGGAAAATCTATCGAAGATATCATTAATTTTATCAATAATATGTAAATATATCAAATATTAATATAATAATTTTAAATATGCTAAATATTTTTGAGATTAACTTGGTCATTTTAATTTTAAATTTTCTTACTTACCTTAGTTTGTTGAGATGATAAATATTGTTAATAACTATAATGATGAAAAATGATGAAATAATTTTTTTGAATGCAAAGTGACAATAATAGTGTTGAAAGATAGAAAATGTGAATAATAAGAATGTACTCATGTTACAAATATTATTCATTGTGATCAATCTCAAACTATTTTCTTCCACTATTCTTATTGTCACCCTTGTTAGTTTTGTTATCTTTTCATATGAATTATACGAAAAATAAAATCTAAATCATAAACCAATTAAATCTTTAGCTCGAGCTATTGTAGTAAACTTGATACCTTGTCTCTCTTTCTCTCCAATATTAATAGGTTAAATTACTATAACACAAAAATCAATGTACATTGTCAATAATTTTTTGTGCTTACACTAAAATCAATGCATATTGTTAATCCAATCACTTTAAAATTAATGTACCGTCATATATCCAATTACATCAAATCATAAATCAACATATACATTGAAATCAATGCATTTAATGCAAGAAATCAAATAAGATTAGAAAATAACTTCTACATTGAAATCAATGCACCTAATGCAAGCAATCAAATAAGATTAGAAACCAACATCTACACTGAAATCAATGAATTTACTCAAAGTAATCAAATAGGATTAGAAATCACCATCCACACTGAAATCAATGCATTTAATGCAAACAATCAAATAGGATTAGAAATAATCTACATTGAAATCAATGCATCTAGTGGAAGCAATCAAATATAATTATAAATAGACGTCTAAATTGAAATCAACAAATCCAGTGCAAGCAATCAAATAGTATTGGAAATCACCACCAATACTGAAATCAATGCATCTAGTGCAAGTAATCAAATATCATTAGAAATAAATATCTACACTAAAATCAATGCATCTAGTGCAAATAATCAAATAGGATTATAAATCACCATCTCTTGTTTTTTGTCTCTCTATCTCACCCCCCTAAACACACACGCTCTCGCACTCCATATATATCATTCTCTTTGTCAATCACCCCCTCTCCCCATCTCTCTCTTCTTCACTCTCTTCACCTTCCATCTATAACTCTATCTTCCCCTTCTCTCCCTCTCCCCCCCTAATATCTCGCTTTCCTTCTTTTTTCGTCTCTCCCTCTCTCTCCATCTTCCTTATCACTCACTCTCTCTCTCTCTAGAAACCAACATCTACACTGAAATCAATGCATTTACTCAAAGAAATAAAATAGGATTAGAAATCACCATCTACACTGAAATCAATGCATTTAGTGCAAACAATCAAATAGGATTAGAAATCATCTACATTGAAATAAATTCATCTAGTGTAAGTAACCAAATACAATTATAAATCAACATCTAAATTAAAATCAACATATTCAGTGAAAGAAATCAAATTGTATTATAAATCACCACCTACACTAAAATCAGTGCATCTAGTGCAAGTAATCAAATATCACTAGAAATAAATATCTACACTAAGATTGATGCATCTAGTGCAAATAATCAAATAGGATTATAAATCACCAGCTCCACTTATATCAATCCATCTAGTGCGAGAAATATTCCTCCCTCTCTCCACCCTCCATCCATATCTATATCCCCCTCCATCTATTCTTTTTTGTCTCTCTATCTCACCCCCCTAAACACACACGCTCTCGCACTCCATATATATGTATCTTTGACAATAACCCTCTCTCCCTGTCTATCTCTTCTTCCCTCTCTTCACCTTCTATCTATATCTCTATCATCCCCTTCTCTCCCTCTCCTCCGCTAATATCTCTCTTTCCTCCTTTTTTCCTCCCTCCCTCTCTCTCCATATTCCTTATCACTCACTCTCTCTATCTCTAGAAACCAACATCTACACTAAAATCAATGCATTTACTCAAAGAAATCAAATAGGATTAGAAATCGCCATCTACACTTAAATCAATGCATTTAGTGCAAATAATCAAATAAGATTAGAAATGATCTACATTGAAATCAATTCATCTAGTGCAAGTAATCAAATATAATTATAAATTATCATCTAAATTGAAATCAAAAAATTCAGTGCAAGCAATCAAATTGTATTAGAAATCGCCACCTACACTGAAATCAATGCATCTAGTGCAAGTAATAAAATATCATTAGAAATAAATATCTACACTAAAATCGATGCATATAGTGCAAATAATAGAACAGGGTTATAGATCACCATCTCCACTTATATCAATCCATCTAGTGTGATAATTATTCTTCCCTCTCTCCACCCTCCATCCATATCTATATCCCCCTACATCTCTTCTTTTCTGTCTCTCTATCTTACCCCCATAAACACACACGCTCTTGCGCTCCATATATATCAATCTCTTTTTCAATCCCCTCCTCTCCCCATCTCTCTCTTCTTCCCTCTCTTCACCTTCCATCTATATCTCTATCTTCCCCTTCTCTCCCTCTCCCCTGCTAATATCTATCTCTCCTCCCTTTGTCCTCTCTCCCTCTCTCTCCATCTTCCTTATCACTCACTCTCTCTCTCTCTCCACATTTCTCTATCTATGTCTTTCTTCTTACCTCCCTCTCCCTCCCCATCCAAGTCCATCTCTCTTTCCCTCCCTCTCTCCACTCTCTCACATCCTATCTCTTCCTTCCTCTCTTTCCCTTTCTCTCCCATCTCTGTCTCTCCCTCTCTCTCTCTCTTCACCCACCAACTATGTTACTATATCCCTCCCTCTCTTCTTATATCTCCTTCTCCCCCCCTTATCTCCATCTCTCCTTATTTGTCTCTTTTTCTCAACCCCAAACATACACACTCTCTCTTTGTCTCTCCCTTGTCACTCCTTCTCTCTCTCCACTCCTCACTCTCTATATTTCTTATTTCCTACATCTCTCCCCCTCCAACTCCATCTCTCTATCGATCCCTCTCTCCTCCTCTCTCTCAAGTCCTCTCTCTTGTCCTTCCTCTCTCCGTCTCTCCTAACTCCCTCTCTCTTCCCTCCAATACTCTCTCTTCCTCCATCACTCTCCTCCTCTCTCTCATCCTTCCTCTCTCTCCCTTTCTCTCCTACCTCCCTCTCTTTTTTCCCTCCAATCCTCTCTCTTCCCCCATCTCTCTCTTTCTCTCTCTCTCTCTCTCTCCCTCTCTCTCTCTCTCTCCCTCCCTCTCTAATCCTCTCTATTCCCCCATATCCCTTTCTTTCTCTCTCTCTTTCCACCCCTCTCCCTCTCCAACTACATTAAAATATCCCTCCCACTCACCTTCTCTTTTCTTCTCTCCCCCCTTCTTTCCATACATCTTACTTTGTCTCTTTATCTCACTCGTAAACATACACACTCTCTCTCCATCTCTCCCTTATCACTCTCTCTCTCTCTCCACTTCTCTCTCTCTGTGTATTGCTTCTTAGTTATGTAAACTAATGTACATAAATATTTGTAAATATAAAGCAGATTATGGAGTAAATATGAAAAGAGGTTTTATTTACTTACCATAACTCTGGTTTATTTATATTTTTATTTATTTACCATACCTCTTTTATTTACTATGGTATTTGGCCCATAGGCTTGTTATATACTTAGATTTTTATTTATAATCCTATTTGATATATTGTTATTTATTTACCTTACCTCTTTATACCTCTTTTATATTTATTTATTTACCATACCTTTTTATACCTATTTTATATTTATTTATTTATCATACCTCTTTATACCTCTTTTATATTTATTTATTTACCATACTTATTTTATAAATATGGTATTTGGCCCATGGTATCAATATTAATTTGTCCCATGGTATTAGTCCCATAGGCTTCATCTAAACAAAACCTCTTTTTAAATTTTTTTAAAATATAAAAAAGTTTATGGAGTAAATATAAAAAGAAGTTTTATGTATTTACCATACATCTAGTTTATATATATTTTTATTTATTTACCATAGTCCTGGAGTAAGTATTAAAATATTTTTTATTTATTTACCATACCTCATGTGTATTTATATTTATATTTATTTAAATTTTAAAATATTGCAGCTTTGATGGGGAAATATTTATGTCTTTAAATATTTTAATTTATCCATAGAATATGGGTTTTCTTTTTAAATATTCATTTTACAAATATTTAATTAAAACAAATATTAAAAGATTTTGGATTTTGATTGTTTGTGTTTAATTAACTCTTTTCTTTTGATTTAGGAAATGGTATTGACTTTAGTAAAGAGTAAAGATGTTTAAAATTTTACTTAATTTGGAAATTCAATGTGGTAAATTTTTTTGTTAAAGGTAAATTTTGATCCATTCAAATTCAGGTATATAATTTACTATCCATTGAAATTATATAAATAATACATAAAGTTATATACAATATAAATATTCAAGTTATATAAAATTCAAGATTAGGTTAATGCTTTGGCCAACATTAGAAAAGTAAAATTTATTATTTTTTGAGAACGTGACATACCCGACATCAGGGTCATTCAACTTAATGGTTCATTATATAATCATGTGAGCATCACCAATGATATATCTTAAAAAGAAACTGAAAAGCCATGTGTACAAAATCAATGTATACTCTAGAGAGTGGTTCTCATATCACTATGTAAATTTTTGTATGCTACTTCAACAAAATTATAAGATAAACTGTAATACACATCATATATGCACCATAACAATTGCCATACAAGTAATTTGTTTTAGGATACATGTGGCATTCTAGGGGTAAATTCTATATGATGTGTATATCAATATATTAGGTGTTGGTAAGTTGTGAGTATCTAAGAAATGATAAGGAATATCCATACATCATGATCTTGTAATGTGATTATAAATTGTGTCTATAATTTCCATAAAATGTATAAATGATTTGTTTAAAAAAATCAACACAATCAACCCTAAACAATGCTCATGATGTGGAATGTCATTGGCGAAACAAAAATGATGGTCACATGTCCCATTTCTATGTAATGGTGATCATATACATGTTGTAGCGACACTTGATGAGTAATTAAATAAATCTAAGAGTGTGACTCATTGTGCCATATTTTTTTAAAGCATGATTTGTTTTCCTAGTTTTTACTAATTTGTTAACATATTTTATTCATTTGGAAAGCTAATTAATGATGATTTAAGTAATTAGGACCTAATGAGAGATCATCTTCACATCTTCACTGAAATATATTTGGTAATTGTAGTCACTATATGGACCGCACATGCATGCTACTTAAGAAAATTTGAAATATAAACTATAATAAACATATTATATCTTCCATAACAATTGTCATACAACTTATTTACTTCTAGATACATATGAAATAATTCAGGTAAATGCCATATTATGTGTATACCAATATAGTAGGTGTTGGTAAGTTATGAGGATCTAAGAAATGATAGGGTATCCACACATTAGTAGTGCCTTGGTGAATTTTTTGCATAATTTTCTATTTGTTGTAATTTTGTTGCCTGGATTTGTTATAGATTTCAAATAATATATACAATTATCTACCAGTTGTTCTTTATAAATAAGAAGTAAAATAAGTAGTCACCTAAAAGTGAGCCATGTGAAAATATTGGTAACATGAGTAGGTAAGCTGTAAATGAAAAGTGAATAACCTCCACTCACCAACAAGTGGCAGGCAAGGTTGGAATTTGGATTTCTCTTTACCCATCACACAATTATTTTTGACGTTTTGGTCATTATTTTTCTAGTCAATAAAAGTTACGTTTAAAATTTTTCACTTCATTAATGATGTTCTCGTAATAAATTAACCCTTCACCAATAAAAGTTTGATTAAAAAAATTGAACGCTCTTCCATTTTCTTTGGATTTTGGAGTGTGATATATCTGTGTCATGGACTTTTAATACCTAAAGTTTCAAGAGAAATAACGGATTCTTGTCAAACTAATATTTCCTAAATATATGCTATGATCTACTAAAAATTACTTCAAAAATCAAGTAACCTTCCAATATAAAGAAAAAAACATGAACGAGCTTTCCCTAAATTGCAATAAATTTATGTTTATTATTAATATTGCATAATCTGTCTTATAAAAATTGCATAATCGGACTAAGAAAAAATCCTCAGTGCATTTTTTATTGTTGTTGTGATTAAAAATATGAGCCAAAGAACGCTAAGGCACTCAGAGAAATCAATCTATGTATTATTTCTCACAAAATCATGTTGAGTAGTGGAGACTAAGCGCTAGATTTTTTTCTATCCTCAATCTCTCTATTAATTATGTCTATGTAGTTATAAGAATAACAAGCCAAAGAAATCTCAGGTTTCCAGAAAAATTAGTCTGTGTGTGCAGAAATTGATGATTACTGTTGACTAAATGTTATACCATTTGAAATTGCTGAGCGAAATTAATCAGGCCATGATGTACCATTTTTCAGTATCTATTTTCTCATGTATGAAAGTTTTTTTCCTAAGTAAAAGTAATTCTATTAATAAAAGGAGTACAATACAGCGGGCCGAAGCCTGATCATTGCCGAGTGCTGTGGCATTTGAAACAAAAAACCATAGTTTGAAGACTGCCCTGCAAGAGGGAAACCAGTCTGAAACAGTTCATTTGAAAAATCCCGCGTAGGGGAACCAGAGAATTGTAGTACTGGAGACCATATCGAAGCAAAAAAAAAAGATGCATTTTCAGAGACAGCAGGAAACACATGAACAGGCTCATGAGAATGGGCAGAAATAGAGCAAAAAACCAGAGTGAAGAGGAGGAACTATTCATCAGGAGGTTCGTAGACAACTCTGCACCAGAGTTCATCTGGTTCCCCGTCAGAATTATACAGGTCAGCAATAGAATGGATCACCTTCCCGGGAGGAGGAGGAGTAATCTGTGCCTCGCTCGCTTGCACTGCGTCCTGCCTCTCAGTAGGTTGACCCACCGCTTCCTTGTTCGCCTGGTCCTGCGTGGCCTTGCCCATCTGACCCTGCACGTTCGCACTATCAGGGTGCTTCAGCCCAACAAACTGCGCCGAATCCTGAGCCGCCGAGAGGCTGCATTCCGCCGGGTGAGAACTGGGAACAATTTCCCGAGGCTCTTCACAAAAGACGACCATAATTTAGGCAGTCACCCTGGGTTGATTGAGAGTGTTGTTAAAGGAAAAATGCGCGGTGTGGGTTTGAGCAGGAGGAGCGGAAGGAGTGGGGGAAGCAAGGCGACGGCCCGAGCGGAGAAGGCGCCCTCTAGGTTGACTATCAGAGTGGGAGATAGACGCAGAGGAGGTGCCAGAGGTGGAGGGAGAGCGTCGAATTTGGCGCCTCGTGGAGCCTCTTCGGCAGCGCATTCTGTGCCTGAGGCGCGGCATAGTCGCACTCGAGACAGCAGGGCAGGGAGGCAAAAGATGGACAGAAGACTGAGGCGAGAGGGGCAACAGGGCGATAGAAGCAAGCTTGCAGGAACCAGTGTGGCAGAAGTGGAGATTTTCTCCAAAATCCAAACAACAATTGAGACAGCTCCTCTTACCAGTTACAGTGTGAACATTAGAAAGCCCTGCTCCTGGAGCGCACCACAGATTCACAGGCGGGGGAATTCTGTTCAGACCAGAGGGACGTTCCATAATAACAACCCAGTCTACCGTGCAACTGTGAATTGACTGCAATAAACCACCATAAGTATGAACTGGAGGCTGAGTCATGTCGCGACATGCGAATGTGTATCGAGGAGCAGGACTATGGTTTATTCGACCACCAGGAGTAAATGGCATTAAATGTCGATCAGTTGACATTAAGAGCACTCTTGCAGGTGGGCCAGTGACTTCCCCTTATGCCACACCCCCATCCCATCACGTTAAACACTACCAACTTCACCCGCATTCGGGTTCTCATGTATGAAAGTTGATGTACCATTGAAATTTTAATAATTCTATTGAAAGTTTAATAAATATAATAACTATATGTATATATATATATATATATTTAATTTAATGATTAATAATAATTAAATTAAAATTCTTAAAAGACAAAATAAAAGCCTAATAATCACGAACTATTATGATAATTTAAAAATATAGAACTCGGGCTGAACATAGTTACAAAGATACCAAGAAAAGAAGAGTGCATGTGCATGATAACCTCTTTCTTGACAGCCTATGAATGCCATTCTCAATGAAGACTCAAGACTCAACTGGATTGGATTGTGTATCAAAAAAGTAGGAATGAATCAAAGTTCAATGAATGAATAACTTGATTGAGAAAATTTATAGGGAAAGGTAACTTGACTATCAATCTACTAAACCTCACTTCCGTGATTAAAAAAACACCCCCACCTTCTCAGTGGTCCCATCATGGTCCACCTATTGAAAAACAACCAACAAATATTATTTTTTTTATATTTTTGCATGGCCATTGGACAATGATTTACTATGGTTTTCCTACTAAATTTCAATGGATGATTATTCAAAAATATTTAGAATTATTTTAGTCTCAAGGCATAGCCAAGAGTCTTGCTGGATAATTATAGATTACCTCTCCATTGGATGATTGTACATTTTTCATCTTCTTTTTCACGTGAATTTCAGTTGATGCTAGATCTTTGCCTTCTATTTCTTTAGTGAAGCTAAGAGTTAACTTTGATCTTACATTAATAACTATACTTGCATGAATATCCATGCTTTTATACTTCCCCACTGTGGTCAATGTTGATGTATGGCCTTGGCCCATTGATCTTACAATTAACTCACTATTCATATTCAATTTTCTCCAGTTTAGCCAAATAAAATAAGGAAAACAGAAAATGAAGTCCTGATTTATCTTGCCAGTGCTCCTACATAATACAAATACTCTTAAAAACCAATTAATATATAAATTGTCATCATTCATGCTAAAATCAATTTGAATTTTTATAATGAATCTACTTACAATTAATAGATTACATTGCTCACAGAATAAGAGATAATTTAGAACTATGATTTCACAATAATAAATTATCGGGCTCTCACAGGGCGATGAACTTGGTCGGATGTGACCCTTCTGCAGTAGCTCCTGAATTTGCCTCTTGATTTCATCATTCTCCAGAACAGAGCACCGATAGATCTGTCTGTTGGGTAGCGGCACACCTGGGGTCAGATCAATCAGGTGCTTGACTTGACAGTGTAGAGGAACCCCTGTGGGTGAGGTGAAAATGTCCCCGTACTCCTCCACAACCTTATCCATTTGTTATTGTCGTGCAGAGGAGACTTTTCTGGAGGTCGTGGCCATAGTCTTCTTCTTGCCCTAGGGGCAGATCATCAGGAAAACGAATTTCCTGGTTTGGGAAATGAGCTTACTGCATTGTTTTGCAGTAACCAAAGAGATGGTAGCAGGAGGTGGTACCTCTGGTATCCTGTACAACTTATTTCCCAAAGTAACAATAACAGCACAAGGCCGAGACTCATACACCGCATGATGCTTCCACAAGTATGGTTGTCCTAATAATACATCAGAAACATCAATAGGAACAACGTCGCATAATACCTCATCCGTGAAGGGCTTGATACTATAGGGAAGGCGGCACTGCTGGCTGACGCGGAGATCTTGTCCTTGGTGAAGCCACCCAATGGTGTATGGATGTGGGTGAGCTGTGGTCGGCAAGCCCTACCGCTTCACGACATCTATCAAAATGAGGTTCTTTTGGCTCCCATTGTCGACAATGAACTATACCAGGGAGCCCTTTACCCACATCTGGGAGTGGAAGAGATGTTCCTCCTTCTGGATCTTTGTAGTGGCAACAGTGGCATTGGGATCCGCATCAATAATCTGTTTCCATTTGTCATTGCCCTTGTCAGGTTCTGATTCAGAGTCAGAGCATGCATCTGACTCAGAAGCCCACATCTCGACCACCAGCGACTGCTTGGCCCGACACTCACTTGTGTTGCGAGTGGAGCTCTTATGGAACTCACACCACTTTCTCGTGTCCTTCTTTGGCTTTGTGGTGTTTTTCTTTGCTTGTGGCTTCGACAGGTTGTCTTGAGTCACCGTGCCTTAGCTCTGTCCTTTGTTTTGTGGTTTGGGATCACCTTTCCCTTGCTTTTGATTCGCAGATCCAAAGTCTCGCTTCTTCTGTTTGAATTTCTGCTCAATCTTGGCAACATACCGGTATGTCGTACCAAGCGAGGAGATTTCGAGGAACTCCATTACCTCCTGAATGTATCTGTGCAGACAACTGCGATACTTTAGCACCAGATGTTTCTCTGAATATTTGATACCCAACTTGGTGCGCAGGGTATGGAACAGATTCGTCAGCTCATGGACATCTTGATCCCTTTGTTGTTGCAGCGTGGTCCATTGTATGTACTTGTCCTCATAGCTCCCCACGGGATAGTATTGTTCCTTAACGGTGTCTCGGAAAGAATTCCAAGTGGGTACGACCGAGAACAGAGAGGGTTCTGTCTCGTCCTTTTTCTCACAGTGGCTTTCCCACCAGTCCTTGACATGGGGGGGGGCTTTGAGGAGTGCAAAAATAATCTTCTCCCTATCGGAAAAGTCATGAATCGAGAAATATCCTTCTAATAGATTCAATTGTCTATCTACGGCATCTGCATCTATTTGACCCTCAAATATGGGAATGTCAAAATTTACTTGTACCTTAAAAGGAGTCACACCTCCAGAGTGGCTGCTAGATGGAGATGCTGTTAGGTCCCTATATTACTAGTATAGTCCCTTACAAAAAATGAAATGGAAGTTTTGAAGAAAGGCATCGAAGTGAAGATGGACGGTTTGAAGAAAGGCATGGAAGCTAAGATGGATGGCATGGAAGCTAAGATGGATGGCATGGAAGCGGACATGAAAGACAACATGGAAAACATGAAGAATGATCTCAAAACAGACATCGAAGGTTTGACAAATTTGATACAAGAAATGTTTCCTAATGGTGAAAATATAGTAGAAGAACCTCATGATGAGAACAAAATAAATGTTAATCGTGATTACATAAACTCTAATGTTGGCGGGAAGAACCACCATATTCCAAAAATGGATATGAGGAAGTTTGATGGAAAGGATCCTGTAACATGGATACTACAGATGGAGCAATATTTTGATCTCCATAACGTGCAAAACACACAAAAGGTACGCATTGCACCTTTACATTTAGAACAAAATACATTTGTATGGTATCGATGGCTTTGCTCCCGTAAAAAAATTGTCACTTGGTCAATTTTTACGGAGGAAATGATAGCACATTATGAGGATACAAAGAGCAACACCTTCTTAGCCAATTGATAAATCTCAAACAAAAGGGTTTAGTGGGGCAGCACATTGAGGACTTCCAAAAATTGAATATAAGGGTAACTGATATTCCAGAGGAACACATGATTGATCTCTTCATAGGCACTTTAAAGGATAACATCCAACATGAAGTTCACATTCTAGAACCTGATTCATTGGAGAAGGCATTCAGGTTGGCAAGAAAAGTTGAATGCAAAATTATGGCGACAAGGAAGCCTACCACTCAATTCTATAAAGAAGGAAGTGTTTCTATGCCTAGATTTCCACAACCTACAAGGTTGACACCACAACAATTGGAAGAAAAAAGAGCAAAAGGGCTTTGCTACAGTTGTGATAGAAAATACACTAAATGTCATAAGTGTGCTGAGAAGAAATTATTTTACATAGATTGTGAAGAGGAAGAAGAAAATGAACAAGAGGATATACACAAGGAACCAACCCTAGAAAAGGAAGAAATGAGTCCGACCATATCGTGTAATGCATTGGCAGGAATTACCACTCCTCAAACTCTCAAGATAGAAGGAAATATCAAGAAGAAAAAAGTAATAGTGTTGATTGATTCAGGTAGCACCCATAATTTTATTCATTGTAAGGTAGCCAAGGAATTAAATTGTTTCCTATACCCAGCACCAGAATGTCAAGTGATGGTTGCAAATGGAGGAACTATAAATTGCTCTGGAAAATGCCATAATATCAAGATAACCATGGGGGAATATGTATTGACTAGTCCTATGCTTTCCATTCCTATGGGAGGTGCTGATGTTGTACTAGGAGTACAATGGTTACAATCTTTGGGGACGGTACCTTTTAATTTTCAAGAACTTTTCTTGAAATTTTTTTTCAGAAGGAAAGGAAGTCAAATTATGGGGTATTGAAGGGAATCCGGGAAGGATAATAAGCTCTAATGTCATGAAAAATCTTCTAAAGAAATAACAACGAGGCATAATTGCACAATTATGCTCACTAGAAGTTTCGACATCAAAATCATCTATTTCTGCAGATCTCTAACAAGTCTTGGACCATCATTCCAAGGTGTTTGAAACTCCCAAAGGACTCTCACCTTTTCGTGATCATGATCATGCTATTCATTTGATTCCAGGAATTGTTCCTCCAAACATCAGGCCTTATAGATATCCTTACCTCCAAAAGAGCGAAATTGAACGTATGATTGCAGAAATGTTAGAGGTGGGTATAATTCAACCTAGTCAAAGTTCTTTCTCTGCTCCTGCAGTATTGGTACACAAGAAGGATGGATCATGGCGAATGTGTCTGGATTATAGGGAGCTCAATAAGCTCACCATTAAAGATAAATTTCCCATTCCTGTGATTGATGAATTATTGGATGAATTACATGGAGAAAATTATTTTACCAAGTTGGATCTTCGTTTAGGATATCATCAAATTAGAATGAAGACTGAAGATATTCCAAAAACAACATTTCGAACTCATGAGGGTCATTATGAATTTTTGGTCATTCCTTTTGGCCTTACCAATGCACCTTCTACATTTCAAGGGTTGATGAATTCCATTTTCAAACCCTTCCTTAGAAAATTTGTGCTAGTATTTTGATGATATACTAATCTACAACAAGTCTTGGAAGGATCATGTTGAACATGTTGACAGGGTGCTCAAACTATTGCAGGAGAAACAATTATATGCAAAAAAATCCAAATGTTTCTTCGGAGTACAAGAGGTGGAATATCTGGGTCATATTGTATCTCACGAGGGTGTTAAATTAGACCCTAACAAAATTAAAGCCATTAAGGAATGGAAAGTCCCCACAACCATAAAGCAGTTGCGAGGATTTCTCGGGTTAACAGGGTATTATCGCAAGTTTGTCAAGAATTATGGGAGAATAGCAGCACCTCTAACAACATTATTGAAGAAAGATGCATTTTCATGGACTCCTGAAGCAACTAAGGCCTTTGAACATCTTAAAGAGGCAATGTGCCTAGCACGGGTCTTAGCTACGCCAGACTTCACAAAAACCTTTATTGTGGAATGTGATGCCTCAGGAAATGGAATTGGTGCAGTTTTAATGCAGGAAGGAAGACCCATTGCTTTGAAAGTCGTCCAATCAAAGGAAAGTATTTACAGAAACCTATTTATGAGAAGGAAATGTTAGCAATACTACATGCACTAAAGAAATGGCGAACTTACCTAATGGGAAGACACTTCAAGGTAAAATTGATCATGATAGTCTTAAACACTTTTTGGAACAAAGAATATCTTCAGAAGAGCAGCAAAAATGGGTCACAAAGATGTTGGGTTATGACTTTGAAATAATCTACAAAAAAGGAAAGCTTAATGTTGTTGCAGATGCACTCTCAAGAAAGAATGAAGAGGTGGAAGCATTGCTTAGTGCCATTTCTATTATCCAACCAGATTGGATAACCGAAGCAAGAGATGAATGGAAGAAGGACAAAGATGTATGGACACTCATTCAAAAGTTGCAGCAAGATCCTAGTACATCCGATACATTTAGTTGGAAAAATGATTCCTTATGGTACAAAGATCGCTTATATCTTTGTAAGAATTCCCAACTAAAACAAAATATTCTTCCGGAATTGCACACTTCTCCTTTAGGAGGACACTCAGGATTTTTAAAAACTTACCACAGGGTGAAGAAAGAATTTTTTTGGGATGGCCTTAAATCTGATATTCAAAAGTTTGTGGCAGAATGTTTGGTTTTCCAGCAGAATAAAGTGGATACAATTAAGACCCCAGGATTTCTACAACCTTTATTCATTCCAAGTCAACTTTGGGAGGATATTTCAATGGATTTTATCATAGGTTTACCTAAGTCCGAAGGAAAGAATGTCATCATGGTGGTAGTTGATAGACTTAACAAGTATGCACACTTTTGTGCATTATCTCATCCATTTAAAGCAAGTACAGTTGCTACTACATTTGTGGACAGAATTCAAAAGCTACATGGAAGCCCAAGGGTTATTGTGAGCGACAGAGATCCCATTTTTATGGGAAATTTTTGGACGAAGTTATTTTCTTGTTTGGGTACTTAATTAGCTCATAGCTCATCTTATCATCCTCAATCTGATGGTCAAACTGAGATAGTAAATAAATGTTTGGAAGGATATCTTCGTTGTTTTGTATCTGATAAACAAACACAATGGGTCAAGTGGTTACCTCTTGCTGAATGGTGGTATAACACTTCCTTCCATACTGCAGCAAAAATGACCCCATTTATGTCACTTTATGGATATCATCCACCATCAATCACATCATCTTTAAGGGAAAATTTGAAGGTTCAAGCAGTGGAAGATCACATCGAGCATCAGCAAGAAGTTCTCCAACTCTTAAAGGATAACCTGAATTTGGCACAAAATCGAATGAAACAACAGGAAGATCAACATCGCAGCGAGAGAAGTTTTGATGTAGGAGATTGGGTATTTTTACGACTACAACCATATAAACAAATGTCCCTCAAGCAAGCTAAGAAGGATAATAAATTATCGCCAAAGTACTATGGTCCTTACAAGGTGTTGCAAAAGATTGGTACTATGGCATACAAATTAGAGCTTCCTGCTTCTTCGCGAGTACATCTTGTTTTCCATGTTTCATGCTTAAAGAAGGTTATAGGTGAAAATCTTCCAGTTAAAACAATATTGCCAGAACTTGATGAGGAAAGAAAAATCATATTGGAACCGGAAGCGGTCACGGAAACAAGAACTCGACAACTACGGAATCGATCAATTTCAGAGTATCTCATCAAGTGGAAGAACTTACCCACTGAAGATTCTACACGGGAGGATGAGAATTTTATACAAAAGCACCCAGAGCTACTCAAGCGTTGAGGACAACACTTTTTTTGAAGGAGAGGGGCATGTTAGGTCCCTATATTACTAGTATAGTCCCTTATTGTTGTTAGTGTAACCCCCTTATTGTTATTATTGTACCCTTGTAAACCCCATTTTGTTATTATTGTGCCGTTAAATTATTATTGTTAGGTCGGCTAGGATTACATTGTGGCCCACTAGGATTACATTATGGCCCCATGGACTCCTATATATAGAAAGGAGGTTTTGTAAATTGTATCATCCAAGAATTGTTCATTTATGTAATGTATTGGAGGTTTCCCCCTCGAAGTGGCTCATTTATAAGGTGTTGATATCTCTTTTCTTCCCTTTTTGAAGTTGGTTACACAACAGATGCGCCACCAGTGGGCAGCCGTTGAAGGATCTGGGCAAATTTATCCATCATGGCATTCCTTTGTTTTTTGAGCGTCTCCTTGAGCAATATTTTTATAGGATCTCATGCTCCCTCATCTTTCTTTTCATCCCCCATGGGCGTCCGTCGGGGTTTGTAAGGCTGATCTTGCAAAGGTTCCACCAAATCGAGCCCTAACTCCTTATACCCTGACCTCGTTGGGGACATGTAAAGAAGGATCAAGAAAAAGAAAACCGCTCTGATACCACTGATCCGGATTTATGCAGGAACGCAACAGAATAAACACATAACCATAAATATAGAGACGCAGTGGAAATAACACTTCATTTTATTAATATCAAAGAACTGAAATTTGCTTATAGACATAATGGAAATAAAACTAGCTAGGGCGCTGGTAGCTATCTCTGAGGAGAGATGTGGCGGCTACAGGCCTCTGAACTGAGTTACAATGAGGCTCTAGGGCCTATTTATTATTGAGAAATAATGGAGAACCCTAAACATCCAAAAACCTAACCCTAGGAGATGAAGCGCCAAAACTATGGGCCCCGTTTGGGTAAATTGGTGTTTCAACTTCCCACGGACATAACTTTGGCATACTATCTCTGTTTGACGCACATGATACATCATTAGAAAGATCTATCCGAGGACTACAACTTTCGCCACAAATATAATTTTAAAATGGAATGATACAGAATGATATTTTCTGGAGGCGTGATGCCCAAAAAACGTCGTTTAGGGCCTCAAAACAGCTACGGAAGTTCAGGACCCGAAAAACTGCTAAAAATAGTAAGTTGTGCCGAAACTAAAAAACTGAAAGAGACAATGGTGGGGCCCCAAGTGGAATAGGCAGGTGGCCACCAGTATCCACCTAGATCATTGAGTGAGCCAAAAAAATAACTTTCCTTACTTTTTGAGTACAGCCTTGCAATTGCGAAGAGGACCAGTGTTGCAAAATTATTGGTAAGTGGAAATTAAAGGGCGTAAGAACGTTTTTGAAAAAAATTTCAAACGTCAAAATTAAGTCTTCTATCCTTCCTAGCACCTCATGGAAAATGGGAATCCACAAATTCTAGTCGTCAAATATGTGCAAAATGCCTTATGACGGGCAAAATGGAGGACTGGTCCTATGCTGCTACATGAGTTAGGGTTTCATGTGGCAACAGGGAACCTTGTATAGTTTTTCAAGGATAGGAAAGGAGAATATTGTCAATTAATCATCACATGAAACTTCATCACCATTTGAAAATTGTGTCCTAATTTGAAACAATAAGACTACCCAACTATTTCATTATTTAATTTTGATTGTGTAATACAAAAAAATATCCCAGATAACTTAAATAATGTAAGCACTTTTGCAAAAATTTAGTGGAGAGAACCTTCAATTACATTTATTTTGAAGTTCCACTTGCATTTTAAGCCATTTTAATTAGTCTTTCATGGTTATCTAGTAAAAATTTCAACCTCTTGTAGAAATTTGTTTGTCACTTGTACTAGAAATGCAAAAATCAAATGTAAATAAAAATGATTTGAAATGCTAAAATTCAAATGCGCGCTACATAAAAATGATTTTTTTAAAAACTACATTAACGTCTGATATCACGCATGCATTCGCCCTCAGCTCTTGCAGAACAGCATTCGCCCTCAGCATTCGCCCTCAGCTCTTGCAGAACAGCACTCGCCCTCAGTTCTTGCAAAATGGTAAGTTCTTACTACAGGCCCTTCCTCCTGTAGTAGGCTTGACCCTATTTGGGTTTTTTTGGAGCCTCTGAGAATACAAAGGTTGTGATTGATTACGGGGCACTGCCTATATTTGTGGAACTTCTTACCTCTAGGAATGATAATGTTCGAGAACAGGTAGCACGTTCATTTTAGAGGCATAAAATTATTCTTCCCAACTATCTTTATACGTCTGTAATTTTGGAATTTGATTTAAAAAACTACTACCCAACTTTGAGTTCAACTGGTGTTCGTGTAAGGCTGTTTGGGATTTGGGAAATATTTTTGGAGACTCTGCATCATTTAGGGATCTTGCCCTTAGTCATGGAGCTCCGAGGCAGGTGCTTGCCCAATTGAATGATACTGCCAGAATTTCAATGATAAGAAATGCTACATGGGCTTTGTCAATTTTTGCCGTGGTAAACCCCAACCACTATTCGAACAGGTAAGCATAATACATTTTCTGCCTCTTCTTCTTAGTTCACAGATACTGTGGATTTTTTTTTATAGATCTTGGTGCTTGGTAGATTTGGACGTAATATGGACCTAGGTGCTTGTTCATTACAATGAATCCGTCATCAGGTTTTAGAAAATGCTCAGAAATTTGGGTTTCACAAGGGGATTACCCTTGCTTGCAATTATCGATTATCAATCACATTCAAAAAAAGTCTTTCGTAGCATTGCTGAGCTCTTTGTAGGTGAATTTCCGAGGCAATTTCACAATATCTGAACTAAATTTGTCTGTCCTTTTCAATACTCTGTGCTTGTAACAGAACCAGACAAACAATCTAGTGGCCAATGCAACAACAACAACACCTCCTGTTGCAATGCCTGCAATTCACCCTCTCTGCACACATGAATGACTATGGCACCCTCTTTTGTGAACAGGTACTAGAGCTGAAGGTACTGGTTTCCATTAGGATCGTGGAATTCAACATCCAAAATAGTATCAAATTCCACTGCAATAGTATTCCCTGGCGAGGGCAACAGTTCATTGAGACCTATTGGACTCATCACCCCCAAATAGCCTCCAGGGCTACCCAGAGTGTGATCATCTGGAGCAATAACAAATGCTCATCCATCCCCAATTGAAACAAGAACAAGACCCACATTGGTTACAGAAAAAGAGAAACACGTTTTGAAAGAAGAAGAAACTTTTGTATTAGGGTCCAGAAATCTAACTGGTCTATTGTACAATGCCCTACTTGCACTTCAAATTGGTACTCCCAACTCCATGCTAAGGCTCACTGTGCCATTCTTTAGATGAGCATCTTAACCTGAAGTTTGATTCCAAAAAACCCAAGTCCCCTGTTCTATGCCCAAGACCTCTGTTACAACGAGTAGAGTTCTGAGCGAAATACTTCACAATAGGAAGAAAAAGAAACATCACAAAATTGCTCCGCTTTAGACTGATAATTTTCTGTGTGAAAATTCAACTACGGACAGTAAAAACATAATATCAAACACAACCAATCCACAATGGAATTTGAACATGAGGATTTATAACCACAGAAAACCCTCTCCAGGTTAAAAGAATTCCAGAATGGCTTTAAGATTCTACTAATGAGCGCTTACAACACCATAGCAATTATTGTCACAATGAAATCTGCTGGAAGCAAAGCCCTTGTACAGTTTCTACATTTCCACAGTGGAAGCAAGAATCTTGCTATCTCTCATGATCTGGTTATGTGGTCAAATCCTTTGCTATGGTTGTCTTGTTCTGCTAAACGTGGATCTGTCTTAGCTTTGGCTCTGGTTCTCATTTAGGATCGTGGCTATCTGATCTTGCTGTGGCTTTGACTATACAAACTTGTTCGATAGGAAAATGTTGACTCTGCTATATATAGGAGCTTCAATGGGTGCTCTCAAACACTTTTTTGGGCAGCTTTGTTTTGTCTCTGATTCAAGGTAGAACTATGTTGGCCTTGTTTTTTTAGTCCTTGGAACTTATTTCTCTCATATTTTCCATCCTATCCCCAGTTTGCTACCGAGAAAGACATAACTTCACGATATCAAAATTGACTATTTTTGGCCATTTATCTTTAGTAATGGTACAGCCTTAATTTGGTGCATTCGTACAGTATCTGAAGAGCACTCTCAAGCTGTTATTTAGTATTTTAGCATAACTACTACATTTAACTGCCATGCTCTAATATTTATATCAACCATAAGAATTCTTAAGGTAGTTCCACGTTTGTGAAGTAGAAGGAATGCTTCTGACAACTTCTTATCATAGTGGTACAATTTTGTTCGCAGTTTATCTTTTATAAACCTCCAATTTTCCAAACGTAGTAGAGACTACAGTTTGCATCTGAAATTTTGGACAAATCTGTTTAGTATTCTACAGAAAATGAATTAAGAATAAAAAAATCCCACAATTTGTAAAAATCCCACAATTTTGTAAAAAGCCCACATTTTGTAAAAAGCTCACAATTTGTAAAATGCCCACTTTTATTTTCTTTTTGCTTATATATTGAGCTCCCATTGAGTTCAACAAGTCTTGGTTTTTCTACACCATTGAGAGAGATTTATTGTTTTCTTTATAGGATAATTTGCATCAATGGAAGAAAACATTGGAGCTGGAAAAAAAATTCAAAAGGGTGAAAGGGGTGATGGCAGAGTTTATTGCCCTTGTAAAAAATGTTGTATGAGAAATATTGTTAGAGTTTTAATAGCAACAACAATAGTGCATTGTAGGAAATATGGGCACATTGATGGTGGATCAAATGACTATCGTCCTGTGGTAATTAATTATCTATCTTCATTTTGATTATATCGTAAAATTTTATATTATTTTAATATTTTTTATATGCGCACTAATGTTTAATTATTAATGTTTGTAATTTTCATAAAGGCACAGTTGCCCCCCAACTTTTTGCAGATGATCAACCAACTTCCATAGAAAAATAGTAGTAGATTAGATGATGTTGCACTAGTACAAGAGAATATTGCAGCAAATATTAGTATTGGAAATGATGTTGTACAAGGTGAAGAACATGAAGCGAATGATGAAGGTAATTTTAATGATCCCATGGAGGTAGATCATGATGACAGTAATGAGACAGTTCACATTAATGATGGGACAAATCAAATGCTCCAGGACTTGTATGGTGAGTCAGATGATGATGGTGGAGATAGCAGTGACGGTATTTATGATGTACCTCTGATTGAAAGGTGAAGTGAACGACTTTTTGAACACTCAAATGCAACTCTTCTCTCTGCTACATTGTTGCTGGTGAACTTAAAGGTTATGATTAATTTTTTGAACAGATGTATGACACAACTCCTAAGGTATGCAATATGTATATATGATCACATATATGTAAATGTTGATTATTTTCCCTTTTTTTAGTTGTAATAAATGTGTAAAATAATAACTTATATATAAGTTATTATTTTACACATTTATTACAATAAAAAAAGGGATTTACATATATGTGATCATATATACATATTTCATACCTTAGGAGTTGTGTCATACATCTGTTCGACAAATTATTCATAACCTTTAAGTTCACTCACTTTCCGTTATCATACGTGAACTTAAAGGTTATGAATAATTTGTCGCAATGGATGTATGGCACAACTCCTAAGGTATGCAATATGTATATATGATCACATATATGTAAATGTTGATTATTTTCCCTTTTTTTAGTTGTAATAAATGTGTAAAATAATAACTTATATATAAATTATTATTTTACACATTTATTACAATTAAAAAAAAGGGAAAATAATCAACATTTACATATATGTGATCATATATACATATTGCATACCTTAGGAGTTGTGTCATACATCTGTTCGACAAATTATTCATAACCTTTAAGTTCACCAGCTCTCTGCTATTGTTGCTGGTGAAATTAAAGGTTATGAATAATTTGTCGAACAGATGTATGACACAAATCCTAAGGTATGCAATATGTATATATGATCACATATATGTAAATGTTGATTATTTTCCCTTTTTTTAGTTGTAATAAATGTGTAAAATAATAAATTATATATATATCATAGTTATCAAAACCGGTTGGTCAGGATGGCTACCGATTGGAACCGGCCTTGCAACCCGGTCAATAGCCTATTCTCACCTGTTTTGGCCGGTTAGGTGCTCCTCCATGAGTTTCAAATTCCTTAGTGTCTCCTCCATGAGCTGCAAATTCCTCTATTATACTAGCAACAAACTTGTCTAATAACTCATACTCAAAACCTTATAGTAGCAACAATACACATGGTGACTGATAAATACAAGGCTGGCTAGCATAAAATCCCTGGCAGCATGCAATAAGTTATTATTTTACACATTTATTACAACTAAAAAAAGGGAAAATAATCAACATTTACATATATGTGATCATATATACATATTGCATACCTTAGGAGTTGTGTCATACATCTGTTTGAAAAATTATTCATAACCTTTAAGTTCACCAAACCTCTCACTATTGTTGTCAGAACTTAAAGGTTATGAATAATTTCTCAATGTATGCATGACAATAACCCTAAGGTATGCAAGGCGTGATCACATATATGTAAATGTTGATTATTTTCCTTTTTTTAGTTGTAATAAATGTGTAATAACTTATATATAAGCATATACACATTTATTACAACTAAAAAAAGGAAAATAATCAACATTTATATGGAGAGATAAGAGGTAGATCATACATATATATACAATACCTTAGAGTTGTGTCATACATTCAATTAACAATTATTCATAACTCTTGGGGCCCTACCTTTCTCTCGCTATTGTCAGTGAAATTAAAGGTTATGAATAATTTGTCGAACAGATATATGACACAACTCCTAAGGTATGCAATATGTATATATGATCACATATATGTAAATGTTGATTATTTTCCATTTTTTTAGTTGTAATAAATGTGTAAAATAATAACTTATATATATATATATATATCATAGTATCAAAACCGGCTGGTCAGGACGGCTACCGGTTGGAACCAGCCTTGTAACCTGGTCAATAGCCTATTCTCACCTGTTTTGGCCGGTTAGGTGCTCCTCCATGAGTTTCAAATTCCTTAGTGTCTCCTCCATGAGCTGCAAATTCCTCTATTATACTAGCAACAAACTTGTCTAATAACTCATACTCAAAACCTTATAGTAGCAACAATACACATGGTGACTGATAAATACAAGGCTGGCTAGCATAAAATCCCTGGCAGCATGCAACTCATCAAGTGTACCTGATGACAATTTCTGTTCTGAAAACAATCAGTAGCAACCTTATTTCACACTCAGCTAGGAACTGTCAGACCCTCTCTCTCTGCTCACACATAACAGCAACATAAATACAAAACCTTTCACACAGCATACAAGCAGTTTGATCATGGCATCAATACTAATGCAAATGGTCTAACGCCGCTCAAGGGACAACAACATACAACCTAATGAAAATGTGACTGGCAATAATAAAATGACCACTAGAAAATTCCTGCTTGGAAATGCACTAAACTGGCTACTGAGTTTTCTGGGTTTTAATGAATCTTTTCAGTGATAAATTTTGTCAAACACATTGTGAGCAGACTGCTGAAGTTGTAATGCTCTCTCAACTTGTTACAAATAGCACTAATAGTGGGTTTCATAAACCAATTCAATACCTCTAAGTGTTGTAGATGTTTTTCTAGAAATTTATTGGCAAGCAAACATAGATAATGAAGAATACAAGATCTTCAAAATGTTGGTCTGATATATATATATATATATCTATATCTATATCTATATCTATATCTATATCTATATCTATATCTATATCTATATATATATATATATATATATATATACTGAACCCAGAATTGTCTTTAAGGCTGATACAATGAATTGACAACAGATCTGAGCAGGGACAGATTGTATATTATAATATTAACTCAACAATAAAACACAGTGAATAATATAAGAGAAACCTGATACATTACTTCAACAAGTTTTCTTATGTATTTTTTGATGATATGTATTGCATTTGGTGCCATTTTGATATATTCACCTTTGCATGGTATATAAATGAGCAAAATTTTCATATTTTGTCTCTATTGGCTTGGAATCATGGTTGCAAATATTAAAAATAGTTTTTATTTTTTTATTTTTTTTCATTTTATTAAAAAATAATTATTTAATGTATTTTTTTTAAAACCGGTTCATTGAGATCTGACCGCTACCGGTTAGAGTGGTTCCGGTTTGAAACCCGGTTCATTAGCTCCACCGATCCGGTCACCGGTTCCGGTTTTAATAACTATGATATATATATGTGTGTGTGTGTGTGTGTGTGATTAATAATCTTTACAAGACACTACTTTTTGTTTCTGTTGTAGATTGTTGGGTGAATATTTGTTACCATCGCCAAATACTTTACCTCGAACATATCGAGATCTACGTGCTATTATGAAACACTTTGGAATGGAATATAACACTATAGATGCATATCCTAAAGATCATATTATATATTACGGAGAACATGCATTGAAAACAGAATGTCCGAAATGTGATACCAGTAGATATCGAACAGATCAACTAATCAAAAAGGTGCCTCAAAAGGTTCTTCATCATATTCCCATAATTCCACGTTTGCAGCGAATGTTCAGGTGTAGCAGCATAGCACAGTTTATGGATTACCATTCAAAGAGTATAAGTGGAGATGGTGTTCTTCGAATGCCTGCAGATGGTTCTGCATTTAGAGAAATCGAGGAAAAACATGTAGATTTTAAAAATGAACCTCGTAATGTCAGGCTTTCATTGGCAACTGGTGGTTTTAATCCATCCGGAGAGCTTAGATCTACTTACTCAGTGTGGCCTATAATGTTGACTATGATTATTCCAGGTATTTGATACATTATTTCTTTGAATGTAACATTTTCATTTCTCTCGTTGTTTGCATAAATATATATTTTATTTATTTACTTACTTATATATACATATATCATGGGAGTAATTATTATGTACCGTAATTTTGAACAAATAGGTAAGTACCAGGTCAAAGATATGAATTTGTATATTGAGCCTCTTATCGATGAGCTAATACAGTTATGGCATGGCATCACTATGTATGACATCACTAAACCAATCAAGCAGAAGAGATTTCAATATCATGGAATGCTTGTATGGACAATTCATGATGCCCCAGGACTAACACATGTTTGTGGTATGTAATATTTCATTGCACTTTAATATAATACATAATTATCTAAATTAGATATACCATATTGCATGTTTTAAAAATGATCACATAGTATATTAATTTTTATTGATCCATCTATTGCAGGTCTTCAAACAAAGGGTAGATTTGCATGTCCAGTTTGTGACCCTAAGATGAAGTATCGTCATTCGCCAGACTTAAAAAATATGGTGTTTGATGAGTTTAGGCACTTCCTCCCTAGGAACCATAAGTATCGTACTACTGAAAAACATCTTTTCAATGATAAAAAAGAAACTATATTAAAACCACAAAGAATGTCACCTCAGTTGTGGATGTTGGAATATAACAGAATTAATAATCGTCGAGCAGCTGGTACGTAATTTTTGTGTGTGTGTATATATATATATATATATATATTATTTGTTTATGTAATGTTTGGAATT
Source organism: Pinus albicaulis (assembly GCA_034641835.2). Taxonomy (NCBI): domain Eukaryota; kingdom Viridiplantae; phylum Streptophyta; class Pinopsida; order Pinales; family Pinaceae; genus Pinus; species Pinus albicaulis. The sequence goes on along the minus strand of CM076580.1, from coordinate 1,103,693,958 downwards.
TTTGTTTTAACTAATGAATTTATTTTATTGTATTTTATAATTAATATTGTTCTGATTTATTTTATTCTTTGATATCAAGGTAATCGTCACCGTGAAGGTACTAATATTGTACTTCCACCTGGAATGAAATGTTATCCTTCTCAATTCGCGAGGTTGCCCTACTATGAGGACCTAAAAATAGCTCATTTGTTTGATACAATGCATGTCGGGAAGAATGTGACAGAAATGTTATGGTGAACCATAGATGGTGCACATGATACAGATAAAATTGACAAAATTTGTGCTGACATTGAGAAATCAAATCATGCAATGAAAAGTGTGATTGACGGATCAAATAACAATGGAGGTCGAAATTATAATAATATTCCATGGTTATTAACAGAACAACAAAGAAATCATGTAAAAGAGGTCGTTAGAAGAATTAAATTTCCAACAGGTTTTGCTTCAAACATAAATAATATCTTAACGAATAAATGTGACTTCAGTGGGGTGAAAACACATGATTGGCATACCTTTGTTAAGGTAATTTTTTTGGTATACGTTTTTGTTTTTTATTGCTTGAATACATATTTTAAATTTTCCTTTTTTCTGTTTAATTTGGAAACCAATAACGGTTCATTTTTATTGTTATAGTATGTTCTACCTGGATCTCTCCCAAACGACTTCGACAACAATGTCAAACAAGTTATATATGGTCTTAGTAAATACATGAGGTAAGTAGTTTTGATTTATACGCAAAATCTAATTGCTACAATTTCCTTTCATACTTGATGAAATGATGTATTAATTTACTTGTAATGAAATATATATTATGTTTCATTGAAATAACCTTGCGTAATGATTTGCAGATGGTTGTCATTGAAAGAAATCCATTAAGATGAAATAAAGTATTGGAAGAGAGAAATTCCTCGGCTAATGTGTGAAATGAAAAAGTATCTACCTCCAACATTTTCCAATGCACAAGAACATTACTTGATACACCAAGTTGAGGAGATTGAAATGTGTGAACCAGTACACACAAGGTCAATGTGGATGGTCGAGAGGCACCTGAAATCCTTGAAGGCTTTGGTTAAACAAAGAGCACGACCTGAGGGTTCTATGGTGGAGGGATATGTGGTATATCAATCCATGGTGTATACTAGTCATTATCTTCCTAAATTAGCTACACCAGCCATGAAGGCGATGGATTGCATTTGGGATGTGAACTCCATCAAAAAATTTGAAGAGGAGCACTTGTTGGGAAAAGGTATAATGAAGAAAGTGAGAGGTAAAAAATTTATTATGTATAATACATATAATGTTTCATTTTTTTACATCATGTATATGATCATTATATTCATTTAGGTCTTATTCTTTCATAGTTTATTAATTAATATAATTTACCATGGTTATAAGTAATATTTATTAATATTGATGAATTATTGTTTTTTTATTCGGGTGCTCAAGATTATGAGGCACTACTTTTATACATTGCAAACAATCTTGAGTGGATGAGTGAATGGATTGAAACATGTAAAGCACTTAACGACGGTAGGTTATCATGGCAACTACTATCTGAATTGATTAGAGAAGCATATCGTAGTGGAGATGGGAACGTTACGGATAGGGAAATCGATTTAGCATATGGTTTGAAAGATAGAAAGGTAAGCAATTAATTCACCTATTTTATTCATTACTTATTTTATACTATATTTATAATGTGACAAGAAGTTTGATTTTTCAGTTAATTTTCATGCTGTGTAAATTATATGTTTAATTATTAATTGAGAATGCATCTTTTTCATGTTTTTCATATTGCAGTTGAAACACCACAAGGCTATGTGGTGCAATGGTCGTCAATTTCGCGTTAAACAGTTGGATGATAACAGGAAAACTTATGATAGTGGGATAACTGCAGTATTCCAAGTCACTAATATTTCCTCCAGGAGTGACAGACATCCTCGAGAATCTGAAAATAGATATTATGGGTTCTTAGATGATATAGTTGAGTGTGACTTTAATTCCTTCAAAATAGTTTTGTTCGACGTCAAATGGTATAGGCTATGAATGAATGTACGTGATGATGATAGAACACTTATTCAACATGACAATGGATTTCCAATGGTTAAAACATCGCAGTTTGAAGTAGGAAAAGATCGCTATGTTTTTCCAAGCCAATGTGAACAAGTATTTTACTCAGAGGTTCCAAGTGACAACGAATGGTCATTTGCTATTAGATATGATCCAAGAGGAAGGCCAGTAGAGTATACTGTAGAGGAAGAAGATGATATTGATCAAGAAGAAGATGATGCAATGGCAGATGAGCAGGAAGATGCATTGACAGATGAAGAAGATATCTTAGAAGATGAACCAGGCATAGGAGATGAGGCAACAATTATTGATGACGATGTCGATGAGGATATTATTGAAAATGACATAATTGATGATGATGATGACATGGTCGATCATTTCAACACCGTTTCTGAATCAGATGTTGATATAGATGTCGATCAGTTGGATGAAGATCAAGAAGATACATAAGAAGAATATTGATACAGATTTTATGTTCGAGTATGAGCTGGTATGTTATAACTTTATATTTTAATATGTAGGAATTATTGTCTGTTGGGAAAAATACTGAGAGGGGGGGTGAATCAGTATTTAGGGCTGACTGAAAAATTTTCACCAAAGATCTTATTATGTTGTTAATTATTTACTTAGATTATTGCATCATTCTTTTAGTAAACATGTGAAAATAAATAACAGAATAAGCCATTACACAAAAGGAAAACATATGAACACTAGTATTTAAGGTGGAAACCCCATTTGGAAGAAAACCACCGCTGATGTCATCTCAGTCTTCAATATTTATTATAAAGAAAACATCTTACAATTTTGTGCTGGCGCAGACTCATACCAGCACGCAGGCACCAACTTGCAGAAGGCTTCAACCTTCTCTCGTTCTGCAACCTCTCCTGGAAGGGAGCTTCGACCCCCTGATTTAACACCAGCTTGAACTGGCAGAAAACTTCCACTTCTATGCAGAAGACTTCAACCCTCAGATCCACCGAATTTCTTCAATTTCTTCATCAGACTTGCATCAGATCTTTATTATTTCTTTGCTGATCTTCCTAGAGCTTTTTTCATTTCCTCGATCAACTCCATAGGTGCATCATGGATTCAGCGTTATCAGACAACAGAGTTCAATCATGCAGATCTCATAAAGAGATTTTTATTTACAATGCCTCTGCATGCACACCTCGTACTATGATTCTCATCATCCAAGATTTTTTATCCATTCTGGCACCGTAGTATTCCTACTAAGATAACTCTTTTCGGATGGCTTGTGTGGCAAGGTAAGATTCTTACCTGGGATAATATCTATAAAAGAGGGTTTATAGGTCCCAATCGATGTTCACTCTGTTGTATGGAGGAAGAGAACATGGATCATTTGTTTTTCAACTGCCCTGTTACTAAAAAGTTGTGGAGTATATTCCACCCCATATTTATGGACCCAAATTGGACTGTTACAAATTTCATGACAACGATTTTGTAATGGGATAAGTCTCATGGAACATACAGATCCCTTCCTTTTTATTTTTTTTGGGAGGTGTGGAAAGGACGGAACAACCTGATATTTGAAGGAAGACCTTTCCATCATATCATCTTCTCAAATATCACAAAATGGTTTGCTCATGTTACAACTCCTTCTATAAGGATCACTGATGGATCAATTAGGAATAGGCCTCATGAGATTGTCCTGCCTGCTATTTATTTTGATGGGGCATCAGTGGAAGGCATCATGGGCTATGGGGTGTTGATAAAATTATCGCAGAATGAAAGAATCCATATTTTCTGGAATGGGGGCCCTGGCTCTAATAATAAAGCAGAGATTATGGCTCTCTGGGGTGGCCTCTATGCTGCTTCGAATCTTCAATTGCAAAACCCCCATTTTTATGGTGACTCCAGAATTGTCATTGATTGGATTACACACAGATTGGTTATGCAAACTCCTGTACTATGGGGATGGAGCCAGAGGATTCAGCGGATCTAGCATAATATGAACTGTCCTCCTATTACCCATATATACAGGGAAAGTAACACCAGGGCTAACACTCTTTCCAAGAGGGGTGTCAATGCTGTTTTTGGAGATATGCATATTTCTCAGTTCCAAGATGGTGTACAGATATGGGAATCAACTATTCCTCTCCCATAATTTTGATCGATCCTTTTTGATCCCCTTCCAATTTTGAATGATATAGGCACTGTTATGACTGTTATATTTCGATTTATCTAACAGGTGGTGTTCGAGCACAATACTATTCAGGATCTAGCCCATGGATACACACAATGAAAACTGCAAGCGAGAGGAAATTAACTTTCAAGATGGGAACATTATTATTTCGCGGATTGAATATGGGTCAGACAATTATGGTACACCTGTCATCTCCATCCACAAGCGAGCCTGGCTCATCAACAATCAAAGTGAGCCTGTAAAAATTTTATCTCTGGATGTTTTTGCATTTCTACACCAATCCCAAGCGAGCCTATCTGAATTATATATCAAGGGAGCCTGTGTAAATTTTGACAAAGGATGTTTTGTTTTTTATATCGAGCGATCATGCATGGAGACATTTTCAAGCGAGCCTATTGTAAGTCCCTCTCTTCCGAGCCAGAAAAATTTGGAATACTTTCTCTATCTCTTTCATATGTTTTCTCATGCTGAATTCTTACTTTCTAGCTTGTATATCCTTACCATTCCAGTTACATATGTATGATGATGCTGTTATATGTATATTTTTTTTGTTTTGTACACAGGGATGGTCTGTTTTATTTTAGATGGGTACGGCTAACCTACCCGTAATTTTTCTTGCCAAGTACTTTGAATATTTTCCCTTCATCAGGGATTATATTCGTATGTATTTGGGAATTTGGTCTTTCTCGCTCTGGATTTATTTCAGATGAGAATGAAATGACGATCATGTACTGTTATATTTAATTTCTAATATATACAGTGTTTTTTTTCTTATGAAAAAAATATATATATATTTCGCCTTTATTGAAACCATGGGTCAAAACCATTCAATTGCTAATGGTATTATTAAAAGTCAAACCAATCCAAATTAAAATCCCGATCTTTGTTCTTCCATGCTTGAATTGTCCCAAAGGTAATCTCTATCTCCGCCAAATAATACTATAGCCAAGGTAAAGTACCAATAACGTGCCGCTGATGGTTTTCTTTCTTTTATTTATCAAATTCGTGGAATTTGATAAATAAATATTATTCACAACCTTTGGAAATTAAATATATAATAGAACTTTATAGTAATAACCAGCGCTTTTATGAAAAGGCTTTTAAATAGACCTTTGGTTCTGGCCCCACATACATAATCGACGGCCCAATCAATATAATTTAAAAAACTAGGGCCCATCGCTTACGATCGTTTCCATCCAATGGCAGAGAACACATCGCTCGACATCAAATGATCTGACGGATATCGTTCATTGATGATGCACGGATGATAACGCGCGATGGCGCGTCGTACCTTGGGTAACTTTCACGCATCTATAGCAAATGAACACCGTCTGATGACCCCTTCCCAGATCAACGGTGCTTATCAATATCGCTGGGCATCCTGGGTCGAGAAATAACACGTGATGGAATGCAGTGATAAGCAGTTTTGTGGAGTCGTACAAGGATGCATGTCGCGCGTTCTATGGAATCGCTCCCAACCTCTTGAAAACTGCTTGCCCGTCGAAGGTGGTGCGATAGAAACCACAAACCACCTTTATTGTTTTCTCGGTCACGGTTCTGCTCTTCCACGCAGGGTTCCGTCGCGCTTTCATTTTTTATGTTCCACCTCTTTCCTTCCAGGTTCCGTTCATGATTCCAAAGGGTTAGTCCGTGCTCCACCGAAAGTTCAATGCAAAATACTCTGTTTTAGTTCTTTCACGTTATAACTGGTTTTCTCTCGCTCCTCGTTCCTTTCTCCATGAAAGCCAGTCAGCTCCTTACTAATAACGTAGACCCTTCCATCATATATTTAACGAATATATATAACTCCACTGTCTACCAGTTTGGATACACTATCAACCGTATTAACATCGATTCCTCGATCAACATACAGAGCACAGGGTTTCTTACGGATGTCAATTATCCTTCATCGGGATGCATACATATGTTCACACATGAATTAAATCGTCCTTAATTATATCGATTCTCCATTAAATACAGATCTTTCCATCAAGGACAATCATATAATAGGATACAGGAAACATATTGCCAACATTGTCTTTAAATAATTTACTAATTATGCGGGTTTGTTGCATGTTGTTTATTATTTCAAACCAATAAATAATGGCCTTACTATTGTTTATTATTTCGCAGGATTCGCAGGATTCATTTGATTCTATGGTTAGGTCTCTGAAAAAACCAATTAAACACTTAAATAGTCAAGATCTGGAAGACAGGTTTTACCCCCACCATAAATTGCTGAAAAATCGGCCTTCAGTTCAGAGTGTTGTGCTGAAGACGAGGGTGGATTTGCATGATCAGTTGAATGAAAATGAATCAGATATTTGGGATGCTTTTGAGGGCAGATCCATAAGCCCCATAGATGAATATCCCATTGCTGCAGAATTTATGTCTGCGTTGAAGCACAAGTATAGTGTTGTATCGGAATACAAATTAGAGGACAACTATACCAAGTCTAAATCAACTGAATCCAATTCTAGTGCTCTTGAACTTATCGAATTAAAGCCAGAAGCAGGATTTACAATCTCTAATGGGAACGGGTATGGTAGTTCCAATATTGGATTGGATGTCCGAAGCTCTGCAATAGGCACTGGACCTGATCGTAATGAACCCCAACTAATTCAATGTGATGAAAATATGGACTTTGATGATGATCAGGAAAACAAGCCAGAGCATTTTGGAAATATTGAAGAAACTGAAGAGGTTTCCTGTGATCGATTGAATCAACTCAGCCATAAGACATCTACTGCACGCTGGTTTGTATCAGAAGGAGAATCGGTTTTGCTTTCCCATGATGATGGATGCTTCTCTTTTCACGATATAGCAAATTCAGAGGTGTGGAGGTTTTAATTATTGTACTTAATTTTGGGGTTTATGGGTGTTATAATTTATACATTTTGGGATTTTCTATTAGAAATAAGGAAAAGCCTAGGGGTTAGATTATTCTCATGGTTTAAATTTCTATATTTGAAATAAAATTCACCAATTTCTATTTAAAAAATGATTTGCCTAAATATTTGATGTAGTTTAAATAGGATGTAGTTCATTTCAAAGACTGTTGAAATTTTCTAGAAACTATGATTGGGATTTCAAGAATATTTATGAACTCTTTAAATTTTCCCTTAACATAAAGGGCAGTTGATGTATGAGTAATAATCAGTATTGTTTTTTTCCAATCTCCAGGAGAAGGCTGAATATAAAGCTCCATATGGGCTTACCCCAAACATGTGGGGTGATTGCTGGTTGATCAGAGCAGCTGGTTTAGATGGTCGCTCTGGTAAATATGTTGTGGCAGCATCTGCAGGTTGTACATTGGACTCAGGTTTCTGTTCATGGGACTTTTATAATAAACAAATTATGGCATTCCATACTGAATCAGAGGCCTTCACTTCAACGTCCAGTACCATCTCTCCAGTTTTGGCAGAGAGGGATGTCTCGGGGAGAAATTTTGGCTTTGAAAATGTTGTGCCAGAGAATCAACATTGGTGGTAAAGGCCATGTGGGCCTCTTATGGTATCTACTGCCAGTGCCCAAAAGACAGTTAATATTTATGATATTCGTGATGGAGATCTTGTGATTTCAATGTGTTTATCTTGAAAGTTTAGGTTTCATAGTAAATCATAAATGGGCTCTAAAATAAGGCCACATTGAAATCTTGGATACATGTTTCATGCCAAAATCAGCTGCATCTTCCATAAATACACAATCTTGGACCACTCTGTATAAATCTGCTTCTCGGACAATATTACATCTCCCTCATTATATAGGTGGTGTTCTTACATGCATAGCAAAGGAATTGTTTTGGAAATCATGTTTTAAGTCACTAGATATTGTGGGTACAAGGATCTAGGGTCTCCACATGAAACTGTGTTGCCCGGAGACTCACTCTGCCTGTCCTTAAATTTGTAAACATAGTAGTATTCCAATGCTTCTTTCATTTTGTATGCATAAGACGATTTTTTTTCAAAGTCCATAATTGTTTTTAAGTTTTATCCATCCCAGTTTTGTTATGAATGCACGGGTTTTTGGCTCAACACATATCTGTTATATCTTTGTACTTTTCCTTTACTAACTATTTGAAATTTCTAGTTATATTTAGAGGTGTCTTTTAAGGGATGAGGGGAATTACTTGGATTTAGTGCTCTCAGGCTTATCATTTATTCTCCAAATGAAGCCCTGTAATCTGTAACACTATATGGGCATGCAACTCACTTGTTAAAATATAGTTGATACAATATGTTGTACATGAAGCCTGGAATTGTGTACATTCCTGGAATATATTAATTTGCAGGCATGCTTAAAAGAGAGATAGGGTTTGATAAAATCAAAAACCTTGAACATGAAGAAAAAAAAGTGGTAATTATTGTATACAGATAGAACCAAGACACTATCTCCTCATTAATAACAAAACCTCAGTCCAAAAATCATATGTACAAATTCTAGAAGTCGAAAGTTGAAAATTTCTGAAATGGAACCAGGCCCTTTTCAAAAGAATAAATTTAGTAAAAATGAGGGTGAAGAAAGTTATCTTATCAAAATTTCCACATACCGTGTTAGCAAGGAATGACTCTGAGTCCTAAGCAGTGAGACTGAGGAATTTCTCTTTTGCTGCAGGTTGCAGTTCTCTTCTCCAACACGATGAAAAGAAAATTCTTAGCTTTGGAGTCTAAATCCCGAGTCACAACTTGGAAGTTGGTAAGGAAAATTATCAGGGTTGTTGCCAGTTGGCTTGGAGTTCGCAGCCTCATTAATTTTCTTTGATGCATTTCCTTCAATGCTGCAGTTGTCACTGGCCAGCAGCCTTTACAATAAAATTTATTAGACCCGTCACGCTACGAGGAAAATTTGACGTGATCACTGATCATTGATTTCTTATTGTGATAACAAACATTGGAGATTTACTGTCCTGTTTTAAAGTTTCATTTTTTTTTTAAATTGAAACCGCCATCGGTATACTGACGCCTTGTAAGCGTCACTCTTCTGACGTTTTGAACGATTTCCATTTTCGTCAGTCTTGTGACGTCCATCGATATTGCGACAGTTATAGAAACGTCGTAAAAGCGACAGCACAAAGACGTCGGAAGGGCGACGTTCAAAATTTCGGACCACATTTCGTCGGAATTACAACAGTTCTTCCTGGCGTCGATATTGCGACGCTTCTGGAAAGCATTGGTCTTCTCACACTTTTGTACAGCGTCGGAAATGCGATAGTTTAGACACGTTGGAAGAGTGACGTTCAAAACGTCGGACGACATTTCATCGGAATGGCGACACTTTACAAACATCGGAAGAGCGACGTTAAAAACGTCGGACCAAATTTCTTCGGAATGGCGACACTTTACAAACGTCGAAAGAGCAACGCGTGTTTGGAAGCGACGGAAAAGTGTCGGTAGTGTGACACTTTGTAAATGTGTCGGAATTGCGACTGCATGACAAACCACGTTTTTCCCGTCCTCGAACTGTCGCTCTTGCGACGACTGTGTGTCGGAATAGCGACGATTTGGCCGTCAGAAATTGCGCCAAATTTTCTAGTGTTACAATGTTATAACCTTTGCCTAGCGGTGTTAACTAGGCTCTTCTTCACTTAGGGTGTGTGTGTTAAGTTTGTTAATTTTAATTTTTAAACCCAGAATTTTGTAGAGAAAAATAAAAAGTGTGTTGTATAAATGTAAATAAATTTGCAGATAACAGTAAATGAAACTGAATATAACAGAAAATAAACATCTAATTATGCATTAATCTAAACCCAAGGAAGCGAGCCTCTCAACAACTAGTCTATGGGTAGGCAAAAATCTAGTCAAAACACATCAAAATAGCCAATGGATCTAAAGTTGGGATGGTCTATGATCTAAAGTTCATATCTACTGGAAATAGGTGCATAAAACAACAAAAACTAGAGGGAGAAGTGTTGCAAATGAGGTGGCGAAAGGCTACAACCTAAAGGGAATGGAGGGGACCCTAGAGGAAGACCCAAAAAAAACTGAAAAGAGGTGTTTTGGATAGATGAATAGCCGATTTGAAATGGATCTAAAGGTAAGGGATCAAATCTAAAAAAATGGCTGAACACACTGAAATTTCATATGACTGGTGGCAGCTAAAACTCCTCTTAGAAAGGTGGAGGGTACTGAAGCCCTAGGGGGGCTAGGTTCCCACTTTGATGATTAAAACAAAGCAAGTACAGGTCTAAAATGGGTAGAGACGGAGGTCAGACAACCCTTAATAGAGGCCCATACAAACCTAGAAAAATCTCAGAAAATTCCCGCAAAATGAACAGGTCACAGTTTACGACCTGATTTCTACAGAGATCGCAGGTTTTGGCTTGTTTTCTACGTCCTAGAGGTTCAGGTTACAGGTTTTGGACCAAAAAGTTCTACCTGCACTTCCAGCACTCTCGGGAGCAGTTTTCATAAAAAAAATTTGTCTCAGCTGCGGCTGATGCCTGTCACCTGCGCGCGCAATAGGTCCGAAAACACACGAAAGTTAGAAATTTTAATGTTTTAGGGTTTTATATGTTAAAAAAAACATCAAGAAAAGAAAAACAAGAAGCTAAAGAGAAATCCTAGGGTTTGAAGTAGTTGGTCATGCAGGGATCTGAAAAACGACAGAGGTCGTAATCGTAAACCCTTGTGGAGTCGCCAGTTGTTACGATGAATTCTAATCACAATCATACGAAAAATGCTCACTTTAGTTGTGCATGAAAAACAACCCTAACATCAATTATGGCTGCCAATTTCTTTAGATATACAGTTAGTTGACCAAGATAAATGCTACAAAATCTAGATCTATGCAGTAAAATACATTAAGCAGTAAATAAAAGCAAGAGTTGATCCATGCATCCAATAGACAAGATAAGAATATTTTTAAAGATTTTTTGTATTTTTTGACACCTGGGAAGGGAATATAGAAATATGTTACCAGTCCCCCTAAATGGGATGGGTTCTTGTAAGTCCTCAACTCTTCAAATCTAAGATCTCTCTCTCTTGATGGTGTAGAAAACCCAGACAAAAAATGGAACTCAAAGGGAGCTCACAAGAAAAATGGTAGCAAAATATGACAATGATGGAGGATCAAAGTTAGACCAAAAGTATAGATCCAGAGTGATCTTAAGGCAACAAAAGGTAGTGAGTGAATGGAAAAACTCTTCTATTTATAACAAAATATTGAGTTAGTCTAGATATTGGTGCATAATTAAAATATTATTTAATCAATTCTAGATCCAACTTTATGGAATATTTTATTATATTTGTTGGAGGGAAAAGGAATTTGACTTTGGTGAAATCCCTTTATTTGTAAATAATAAATAAATAAATGATTTATTTATTATTTTAAGGATGTGGTTGAGTAATAATTAAATAAATAATGATTTATTCAATTATTTATAAATGATTTAGTCAAATTTAACAAGGAATATTACTTAAATAAGGTTTAAATAATTATTCCTAGAAAATAATAAGATAAATAATGGTTTATCTAATTTTTTTTTTTTTCGGGTTAAATATGACCGAGAATATTAATTAAATTGTTGTTTAACTAATTATTCCTTGAGGAAAACCAAACAAATGTCTATTTATTCAATATTTTCTCATGGGGTGTCCTGTTTAGACCATAAACAACTTAATAAATATGGATTGCTAAGTTATTTTTCATAGTGAAAGAAATTTTACTTAGGGTAAAATTGGTCTTACGTGGTGTACTTTGGTCCATCTAATAGTAACAGGTTAGATGACCAAAAAATGGTGTAACAGATGGTATAGAAGGCAACATGGAAGATTTGAAGAAATACATGGAAGGTTTGAAGGAAGGTTTGGAAAAGTTGCTACAAGAAAATCTTCCTAATGGCGAAAAGGTACTAGAGGAAACTCATCGTGAGAACAAAAGGAATGTTAGTCATGATTTCATAGACTCTAATGTTGTATTTAAGGCCCACCATAGTCCAAAGATAGATATGGGGAATCTTGATGGCAAGGATCCGATAACTTGGATACTACAAATGGAGCAATACTTTGAGCTTCATAATACGCAAAACACAAAAGGTATGCATTGCAAATTTATATTTAGAAAAAAATCATTTTTTATGGCATCGATGGCTTTGTTCTCATAAACCATTGGTCACTCGATCAATTTTTATGGAGGAAATGATATCACATTATGAGGATATAAAGAGCAACACCTTCTTTAGCCAATTGATAAATATCAAACAAAATGGTTGAATGATGGAGCACATTGAGGACTTCCAAAAATTGAATATAAGGGTAAATAATATTCCACAGGAACATAGGATTGATGTCTTCATAGGGACTCTACAGGATAACATCCAACATGAGGTTCACCTTTGGGAAACTGATACATTGGAGAAGGCATTCAAGTTGGCAAAAAAAATTGAAAGAAAAATTACGGCGGCAAGAAAAAGGAAGAGAAGGAAGAGGAAGAGGAGAAAGTTCTCATTGCAGATCATAATGAATATGTTTTTAACATTGATTTTGATTGTGCAGGTAGACATGATTGCAGTAAAAATAAAAGAGAATATGAAGAAAAAGATGTAGGAAAGGACATGGAAGTTTCTGAAGACGAAGAAGAAAGCATTGAAACAATCTTTCAACAATGGAGTCAATAAGAGATCATATTCTGTATCAAGAAATATGGTAGAAATAATATCAAGAATAAGAAGAGCAAGAAGCAGAGAAAATTTCACAATTTGAAGAGGAAGAGTTGTGGCAGCAATCCATGAGTGAAAGAACCTTTGAAGAGGAAATTGTAGAAGAAAGGTTCATAAAGCCTAAATTTTGTTTCCAAAACAAATGCAAGAGAATTCAAAGAAAAATTGCAGCAGCAACAAGTGAAGAAATATTAATCTTATAGAAAGAAATCACAAATGAGAATGAAGCAATTTCTATGATATAGAATTTGGAAGAAATGAAAAATAAAATCCAACATTGTAAAAGGTTTGAGTCATTGTAATCCAAATTGAGACTGAGACGAGTAGGCATGTTTAAGTTATGGTTGAGTCAATTTTTTTATTGTAATCCTAACAGGTATAGTTGAGTCGTATGATCGTAGTTAAGGGGGAGTGTTAGAAATAGTAATTACTCTTGTATGCATGCAATGAATGAAGTGAAGAGTTCAGTTGAGTTGAGTTAAGAAATTCAAGTCGAATACAAGTCGAGTGTGAGTTTCTCAAGTGTGAGTTAGTCGAAGAAAAGGCAAGTCAAGTTAGAGATTGGATGATTCCATATTTAGTAAGTGTGGTGCTTATATACTCGTGGTTGGGTCATTCACTAGAAAATTTGGCGCAATTTCCGACGGAAACTTCGTCGCTATTCCAACACATAGTCGTCACGAGAGCGACAATTCGAGGACGGGAAAAACGTGGTTTACCATTACGTCGCAATTCTGACGCACTGACAAAGTGTCGCACTACCGACACTTTTTCCGTCGCTTCCAAACAAGCGTCGCTCTTCCGACGTTTCCCAAACCGTCGCGCTTCTGACGTTTGTAAACTGTCGCAATTCTGGCGAAATGTGGTTCGACGTTTTGAACGTCGCTCTTCCGACGTTTGTAAACTGTCGCAATTCTGACGAAATGTGGTCCGACATTTTTAGCGTCGCTCTTCCAACCTTTGTAAACTGTCGCAATTCCGACGAAATGTGGTCCGACGTTTTGAACGTCACTCTTCCGACGTTTTTATACTATCGCTCTTCCGACGTTTTTATGTTGTCGCAAGACTGACGCGTCCCATAAGCGTCGCAATTCCGACGCATTCCAAAAGCGTTGTAATACCGACCCTAGGAAGACCGACGGAAATCGTTCAAGACGTATACCGACGGCGGGTTCAATTTAAATAAAAAAAAATGAAACTTTAAAATAGGACAGTAAATCTCCAATATTTGTTATGAATTGTGGGCATTCCAATGACCGTGAAATATTGATATAACAAACCACCCCGCAGTGCTTCGACTATAAACAATCATTTTTTTTTCACAAGAGAAAAAAAGTTGTTTTGAATATATTATATGAAGTATAACAGTCCATGAAGTCATTACATTTTCACATTTGAAGATTGGAACCCAAATATCCATCCAGAAAAGTGGAAGTCCCACCCCAGACAATGATAGAAAAATACCCCATGTCACATACAGGGACATGATATAAAACCCAGTAACTATCCACATGGAGATTATCGAAAATCTGAGAAAGCATCCAAATATGCCCGAGGCATCTATAAGAAAGTGAAATAGCAGTATGTAGAATAGTAAAGCAACAGATAGAGTACCAGCATCCATTGTTCCAAATACAAATTAAAGTACCCAAAATCCTTGAACAGAGAAAAACGCTAATCATGTGAGGAGTGTGATATGTCCAAAATATAAAAATACCATCATACCATATCAATAAACCAGCAACATAGACCAGCATATCTAGTTTTGAAGGCAGAGTGATAACCTGTCAACACATAAAATAGTATCATAAAGCGGATACAGGAAATGTGCAGAGACATGTACTGTTGATATACGCCTCACACAAAAAGCATCCATGATAGAGCAAAAATATGTACAAACCTAGGGTCGATTGTATGTTCTGGCTTGCTTGTTTCTGGAAATAAAAACCATCTGCAGAAACCCAAGCTCGCTTGTAAGATCAGACTCGCTTGATTCCAAAATTGTTAACCATCTGTTGCATCCGAGATGTAAGGTTCAAGCTCGCTTGTTTCCATTAGTAGCCCACTACAGCATCCACCTTGTTCATAGAAAAAAGGTTCCTGTAGATATACAGAGAAAGAGTATAATACGTAGACCATATAAACATGGCTCTGTATTTCAAGAAACAGGTTTAAAATAGAAACAGGGCAAAAAAAAAAATTCCAATTGTTATGAACATAATTCGACTGTGAAATATTAATATAATAAACCACCCCGCAGCGCTTCAACTATAAACAATCATATAAACATGGCTCTGTATTTCAAAAAACAGGTTTAAAATAGAAACAGGGCAACATTTTTTTTTCCAATTGTTATGAACATAATTCGACCGTGAAATATTAATATAATAAACCACCCTGCAGCGCTTCGACTATAAACAATCATATAAACATGGCTTTGTATTTCAAAATACAGGTATAAAATAGAAACAGGGCAACATTTTTTTTTTCTAAGTAAAGTTAATCTATTAACAGTGGGAATAAAATTACAGCATGACTTTAATCAAAAACATTGCCCAGACTTATGGAAAATTTGTCATCAAAAAATCAAAAAAGAAGACTTCCCTCATATGGGGAAACCAGTCTTGAACATTTACAGAATTCAAAAATATTACAGAGGTCCAGCACAATAATATAATCTAAAACATGCCCAATTAAGTGGGCCTGCGAAGCAAGAAAACCAAATTAACCAAACTACTCCTCCGATGGTTCCTCGACGATTCGGCACCATCCTTCGGAAGGTCTAGGATCGCCAGGTGCTATCTCCACATTCATGCCACCGCTCCCCTCTTGAAGGCCCGAATGTTGGCCAGCTTTTTCTGAGCTCAGACCCATCGGATGGGTGCATTGTTCCTCCATTTGGGCCTCCTCACGGAAAACCACGGTGATTGAAGTTGTGATTCGTGGGCAGTTCAAAGAGAAATATAAGGAAAAAAGTGCAGTGTGCATCATGGGAGAAGGTGAAGCGATGGGGAAATGAGGATCAGGGGAGCCCATACGGTGGCCAGATCCTAGAACCCAACCCCGCCCACTTCTAGTGTTTGGATAGCGACCTGCAGAATAATCACTGGACTGGGAAGACGACTCGGTTGAGGAGCTGGAGGGAGCACGCAGGGGTTGACCTCTAGTGCTCCCCCTGCGGCAACGCATCCTTTGACGCAGGTGAGGCATGGATGTAGTCTCAGCAGTGGGCACAAGACGAGATGGAGAAGCAAGATTCCAAGAAACTGAGGAAGACAGACACAGACCAAACCGAGAGAAATGTAGATATGCACCAAGGTCTAAGCAGCAGTTCAGCTGGCCACTTCTCCTTCTCATCACAGTGAGCAGGCAGTGTAACCCAGCAACCGGAGAGCATCTGCAATTCAAAGGTTGCGGCTCGTCTAAAAAACCATAACGAAATGCCATTTTATCGACTCTACTGTAATGCAATCGAAGAACACCCATCATAATTAATCTCTCATTAATGAGAGCCGAAGGCTAGATCATATTGGAGCATGCGGAATCGCTAATAGGAGTGGAGGTCCAATCTTTAACAGTGTTAAAACTTAATGCGATTTGATGTGAAAACCTTGGAACTTAAATATCGGCTAATTGAACAACATTAAAACTTAATGCGATTGATATGAAATCGCCACATCCAGGTCCCATCGCCTTAAACGCCATTGAATGCACCTGCATTCGGGAATAGGGAAACTTTTTATTGAGGACACGTGGCAGAAATTGATTGCAGCAGATCTTTGTTTGGGCCGCTCTCACAGTGGAAATCCGGACCCGAAAAATATTAGGGCGAATTTGATAAGAAATTTACGTCGCAACTCTCCCTCCGTACGCCAGCCCAACTTCGGACCCGAAAAATATTAGGGTGGAATTCATTTTGTTTTTGTGTCACAAAATTGGCCGACGTCAGCAGGCTATTTTGTAACGCAAATTTGGTTTGAATTATGGTTTATCGTCGTTTGAAGTCCAGCGAGCTCAACTTAAGAACAATTTTGTTTGATCCCATATTATAAAATTTGTGTTGGTTTTCTTTGATAATACACATATTTATAATAAATCATGGGAATACTACACTAAACATGTGGAAAAGTTATATAAATTATTGAGAACAATCATTTTTATGTAAAAATATCCAAATGTGCTTTTGGGAAATAAGAATTCGAGTATTTGGTTCATATTGTTTTAAAGGAAGGAGTGAAGTTGGAGCCTCAAAATATGCAAGCTATTACAAAATGACCTATTCCTAAGAAAATCAAGGTTCTTAGAAGATTTTTAGACTTACATGATATTATTGATCATTTTTTAAGAATTATGCATGCATTTCAAGTCCACTCACATATCTCTTGAAGAAAATATCATTTATATGGAATGATGAGGCTACTTTGGCATTCTCTCTTTTAATGGATGCCATGTCTTCTACACCAACATCGCTTGCACCTACTTTTGGTAAAACATTCATAGTAGAGTGTGAGGCACTAGGACAAGGAATTTACGTAACATTAACACAATAAGGGATATCATTGGCTTTAAAAAGCAAGGAATTCAAAGAAAATATTTGGTGAAATCTACGTATGAAAAATAAATGGAAGCAATATTACATGCAATAAAAAATGGGGATAGTATATCATTGGGAGGTACTTTAAAGTCAAGATATAGCATGATAGCATAAAGTATTTTTTGAAGCTATGATTTTCATTAGAAGATTAACAAAAATGAGGAGAAAAAATGCAAATTTTTAATTTTGAGGTAATCTGCAAAAAGGGTAAGGAAAATTTAGTACATGATGCTCTTTCTAAAATAGAAGAGGCCTCAAATTTATATCCAATTACATTTTCTATTTCTAGGTGGCTAGAAGAAGCTTGCCATAATGGAAAAATGACAATAGTACTAAAAAAAAACTAAAATTTATAAAGGATGGGATGAACTCTATGGAGCATTGGGAGTGAAAGAGAGATATACTTTGGTGCAAATGTAGAATATTTTTATGCATGCAAGCATATTTGAATAAACAAATATTAAGAGAGTCCCATGTCTCTCTGATGGTAGGACGCAGGGTTCCTTAAAACATCTCAAAGGATCAAAAAATATATTTTTGTAAGGAATGAAGAAAGATATTCAAAATTTTGTAAGAGAAGGTCAGGTTTGCATAATAAATAAAAGAGAGATAGTAAAATATCTAGGGTTACTTCAACCATTCCACATACATATTCAAAGACTAGAAGATATATCAATAGACTTTATTACAGGTTTACTGAAATATAAAGGTAAGTATTACATTTTTGTGTTCATTTATATAGACAAATTTTGTAGATATTTTTTGTAGAGCTCAAAGTACATAAACAACAAGCCAAGTGGCAGAAGTGTCCGTGAAAGAAATTTACTTGTATTGAAGATCACTATTCTAGGAATAAGGAGTTATTTTCTCCAAAAATAACCCTAGCCAAACATTGAAAATGCATCAAGGATATCTTTCTATGCTTCATAAGTACATATGTTCTACTTCTAAATCATGTCTTGGAAGTGGTTTTTTTGCTAGAAATTATTCACCAGTTGGTTTCATACAAAAGTCTTTTTCTCATTTTCAGCATCCAATACATGAAAAGATAATGGTTTAAAACAACATAAATATTTGAAATTTTGCAAGCATTGTCTGGCACACTTTGAATATGAATTTTGAAGTCAAGTGCATGATGCTGTATAGGATCAAGTGTCATTTTGAATACCAAATGTTTCACAAGAAACTTCTCAACATGCTACCCTGCAGTAAGGATTAAATGACAATATTTCATCAACTATTTCCATAATAAAAATGCACCTCAGCCATAAGACTAAAAAACTACAAATGTTGTAGATCTAACAAGACCACACAATCAAATGTATTCCACAAGGCCAATACTATATGAAAAATAAAAAGGAGTTTGCAACCAAAAATACCTTAGGCAACTAATTCAATTAGATACACCAAACCATCAGCAAAAAGGAAAACCAACCTACTCAAAAGGCAAGCATTTACCTCCTTTGACAAAATTTTGAGTTCCGAAACAAGGGCCTTTATTGTCTTGTCAATGCCCCTAGTAATTTGAATGGGGTTTTCACCTGCTGCAACAACCTAAAAAAAAGGGTTTCATTTCAAATTATTTTCCACAAATTTAAGATACAACCATTGTCATTTTTGTATTTCCTAACAAGCCCATAAATTTTGACAAAAGAACCAATTTTTTTTAATACATGATGGCAATTTTTTCACTCAAAAAATATATTAGACTCAATAAACCCAATCCAAAACTAAAAAACCAAACACCATAAGACCCTACAAAAATGAATAGATGATCTTAATCCAGTACTATCGACAAAAAGTTACCTTTACACCCTCACTTGTTAAACCCTGTGCAAGAACAACAGATGTTGTGGTTCCATCCCCAGCTAAATCATTTTTCTTTGCCGTAGCTTGCCTTACCAACTTGGCCCCAATATTTTCAACTGGGTCCTCTAATTCAACCAATAAAAAGGCCAAAACCATAGCATTGAGATACATTTCATTACATTGTCAATAACAATAAAATTTGACTCAGCCATAACCCTTTACTTTTATTGTTGTGAAAAGCTTTATGCATTACTCTAATGTGGCTATTCCATAGGCCAAGTAGACCACTAGGTAACAAATATGTTTCCTTTCACCTTTGAGTTTTCAAATTATGCCTACCAAATCTAAGACATTTAAGAGGGGGAACTAATACAATGTTAAAAAGAAAACCATAGCACACATCTACAAATTACCTCCTTAGCTACTGTCACACCATTATTAACTGTTTTTGGAGAACCATGCTTGCTCTCCAAGACAACATTTTTCCCTTCGCCCCAAGGGTGACTCCAACAAGATCAGCAAGTTTGTTCACACCGCCTGCAAGACAAATTGAAAATGCTTTTAGTAAGTGTGCAATTGAATGCCAGACCATATGCCAAAACAACCCTCCATGAAAAATTAAAATAACAAATTAAAATCGAATATAAGTGGACAAGGAAAGATCCACCGCAGCGAAGTTTCACGTGCAGGTGACCTTCCTTTAAACATAATTTTTTCTCTGACCTGCAATTTTTTTGTCACTGAGCTATCCTTGTTGAAGCACAACTCCTTTTCCATAGCTCTTGTATTAACTACCTTCTCTCTGTCACGTAATCTCAGAGTCCCTCTTCTGCTTGAGCGATTAAAGGAAATGGGTGAAAAAACTGAAAGAGAAGACAATTGTCTGCCATAATTATCAAACATTGCACCCAACTTCTTCCCCTTTCCATTGTTACCCAATGAGGTATATGTGGCAATTGTTTTCATACTGCCCAAAGCAGAGGCCATCTTCTCTTATCCTGAATATAGAATTACAATATCTTCATATTAGTATGAACCTTAAAAAAAATGACTCCCATTGCTATAAACCACTTTTAAGTTGTAACAAGCAAACTAAAAAACTATCACAACTTTTGGCAACTTCTGGAGCATTAAGAGAGAAACAACCAAAGAGAAATACAACCACAATCCTCATTTTAATGAGACCGGACTATATATTTGCTTTAAGATAATAGAAAGAAATCACAACTATATTAAGGCTAGCACAAAACAATCTTTAACCAGTGTCTCTCGCGGCCTTCAGGTTGCCATGCTAGAGGTTGCATATTTTTAATTTAAATTCTTGACCTCTCGTGCCCATCTATGAATGCATCCAATGGGATATCTACATCAAATTCTCCTTTATATCCCCAAAAATAAATTCCCTACTACAAGAGCACCAGTATTGATGGATCACCCCACACCATCCCACCCACTAGAAACGGTGAAAAAGGAAACCAGAGAAAACTTCTGAAATATCTCAAGATGACTATATGGGTGGTTCTTATGAATCAACCAACCATTCAGAGCATGCTCATCAATCCAAATCATGAGTATTATGTGACGATATTCAAGCAGGCACTGAATCAGATTTTTGAAGCTATGTTAGAGAAACCCTAAACTCTCACTGAAAAAATAAAAATATACTCAGCAACAAATATTATCACACTCTGGGTAGCCCTGGAGGCTATTTGGGGGTGATGAGTCCAATAGGTCTCAATGAACTGTTGCCCTCGTCGGGGAATACTATTGCAGTGGAATTTGATACTATTTTGGATGTTGAATTCCACGATCCTAATGGAAACCAGTACCTTCAACTCCAGTACCTGTTCACAAAAGAGGGTGCCATAGTCATTCATGCGTGCAGAGAGGGTGAATTGCAGGCATTGCAACAGGAGGTGTTGTTGTTTTTGCATTGGCCACTATATTTTTTGTCTGGTTCTGTTACAAGCACAGATTATTGAAAAGGACAGACAAATTTAGTTCAGATATTGTGAAATTTCCTCGGAAATTTACCTACAAAGAGCTCAGCAATGCTACGAAAGACTTTTTTTGAATGTGATTGATAGTCAATAATTGCAAGCAAGGGTAATCCCCTTGCGAAACCCAAATTTCTGAGCATTTTCTAAAACCTGATGACAGAGTCATTGTAATGAACAAACGCCTAGGTCCATATTACATCCAAATCTACCAAGCACCAAGATCTATAAAAAAAATCCACGGTATCTACGAACTAAGAAGAAGAGGCAGAAAATGTATTCTGCTTACCTATTCGAATAGTGGTTGGGGTTTATGTCGCGGCAAAAATTTGACAGAGCCCATGTAGCATTTATTATCATTGAAATTCTGGTAGTATCATTCAACTGGGAAAGCACCTGCCTCAGAGCTCCATGACTAAGGGCAAGATCCCTAAATGTTGCAAAGTCTCCAACAATATTTGCCAAAGCCGAAACAGCCTTACACGAACACCAGTTGAACTCAAAGTTGGGTACTAGTCTTTTAAATCAAATTCCAAAATTACAGACATATAAAGATAGTTGGGAAGAATAATTTTATGCCTCTAAAATAAACGTGCTACCTATTCTCGAACATTATCATTCCCAGAGGTAAGAAGTTCCACAAATATAGGCAGTGCCCCGTAATCAATCACAACCTTTGTATTCTCAGAGGTTCCTGAGACTATATTAGTCAAAGCCAAAGCTGCTTCAAATTGCATTATCAATCACAAGGTATCACCATCAAAGCTATAATTTTAAGATAACAATTTATCTACCATTGAAACTATAATTTTAAAATAGATACACCTAGTGATATAGACACCTAGTGAGAGTAGAGGTTAGGAAATTATAATAAGAATTATTACAAGATATCACTCACAGTGCAGTTGATTGTTCATTGTCTGTTGTAACCATAATTTTAAAGAAGACACACTTAGTGATATAGACACCACCAAGTGAGAGCAGAGGTTATGAAATTATAATGAGAATTATTTCAAGATATCATATTACTCTAAGATGCATTCTTATGATAATGTTATAACATATGATGAAAATGTCAAAACATACCTGAATAAGCTCCTCTTCATTTCAAGAACAATTTATTGGAGTCGCATGAACTTGGAACAAGCCTCCCACGATCTGAAAGAGTAGCAACTAAGTCAACAGTGACTTTTTTGTTGCTATGCTGGATCGAGGGAGGTTTGCTCCAAGATTAAATCGCTCTAATAAATTATTCTCTACTAAGTAGGGCCAACCACGTAAAGGTAGAAGCTCTTATGGCCCCTCCCCTCACATCACTCTCAATTCCCAAATACCCAATCTATATTTCATTTTTTACTTTCATGAGTATAAAAAAAAAATATTCAATAACTAATAAAAAAAAATATTCAACCAAAAGTATGCAAGGAAACATTGAAATTAATGCTTGACATAAAAATATTATGATAAATGAGTTTTTTATAAAACGCAAAAAACGTTCCAAGTATGGTAACGTTTGTCTTATAATAATACAATATTTTACATTATCAAATTTTCGTTTTCTTCTTCCTATTTCTAAAGCTCCTAATTACATCATCAATATCATCGTGCTCTGCTCCTGTTTTGCGCCTTTCAACCCGCACTACTGACCTAGTTGCGTAGTCACGATGTCTGGTCTCATCCAGTGACGGGGCATCGCCTACAAAAACAAATAATATTAAATTTTAATTGTCAGTTTTTAAATATCATTGAACTACTTCGATAATATTAATAAAAAAAATTTCAATGAGATTATTTACCTGGTGCACCAGTTGTCGTCGTTGGGACTGTTGCCCTGTCTTCCTCTCTGGTGGTAAGATCCTCAAGGGAAACATTCTCTGTCATTTAAAAAAAAAACATTATAAGGACAACCATCAAGGTATAATTAGAAAAAATTATAAGTGGAAATTAATTACTGTCACGGCCCTCACTAATAGTAGCATTGTCGGCCTGGTCCCCACTACAATGATCAGGTTGCACGTGAGGATCATCTACATCTGGCTCTAAAACTGGGTTATTTGCCTCATCGGTAGTGTTGCTCCCCTGATTTAAACAAAGTTGTTAGACATTAAATTTATGGATGAAAACAAACATATTGAAAGGTTAATGTTTTACCTTATCAGGCATTCTGGATCTTGGGACCTGCCCCAAGCTTCTGCGACGTTCAACTACGGCTTGATAGCTGAAATGGAAAACGATATTTTTATCTTCCTCTGTAGTTTCTGTTCCGAAGTCATCACCCTACATTACATATGATTGTGTATTTTTAATCATATTTGATAGGATTACAAAAACGTTGGAAGGCGATACAATTAATTATAAGATGTTTAGCTACTTAATTACAATTCTTGTGACTAATTTCAAGTAGCCGCCCTGGCCTAGCTTGTGATGGCCCTTTTTTTCAATCCTAGCTTTGGTTGCCTTCGAGGTGTCAGGAAACCTAGCATCAAAAGATTGAAGTCAGATATGACGTAGCACACTTTTATTTTAGACATAAAGAAAATTAAAGCTATTGAATTAAAGTTGTAATTTACCCTGCGGGTCCAGTTGGCATTTTCCTTCTTTCTTTGCCCTTTTCTCTTTTCCGTCATGGATGAGTGCTCTCCACTCACTCTCTGAAACTGCGAGAGGATGCTCATATCTAGGGTTAAATTGCAATTGCGTCCTATAGGTGTCCCTGGTATATTTCAAATATTTGCCGGCTACCTGAGCCATCGTTGTTCTGTCAAATGTGCCGACCCCAAAAAGGGCTTCTAGATAATCTAGAAGTTCTTTTTTCAGGTTGGAATTCTAGGAATTCCACCTTGTGCGTATGGTTGGGCCAAAAATTACCAATGCATGGCTCTCCAAAAACCTGTAGAACTCATTGTTTCCTACACAGAAAAAAAGAAGAAGATATTATCATTAATTTAAAAATAAAAATCATGATAAATATGTTTTAGATAAAGTACATGAAATAGTTAAAATATTAAAATTTACTTGGGAGTTGTACATGCTTTATAGGGACACCTTCATTGTTCACCAACAACGTGCCATTAATGGTCCCTGTGGAGCTGACACGTGTAGCTCCAGGAAACGCAATAATGTAGTTGGCCATATCAGCCTCATCATTGCCAACACGTTCAGCGGTTGGCTGGGTGTCTGCTTGGGCAAGGTGTGTTTCTTGGCTGGCACCTAAAGGAGTAGAAGGTGTACGAGAGGGTTGTTGGGAAATATCTTGCCCTTGTGTCCCACTACCACCAACACCGAGTTCAGCAAGTGCCAGAAAACGCTACATAAAAAAGAACTTTTTGTTAGTTTAGTCAATATAAAATTAAAAATCAAACTATCACAATTCATCTCATGCAGAACAAAAAAAATATCCTTTTGACTTTTTATTATTACCTGATATGTTTCTAGCTGGGTCATAATTTGTTTTATCCTCTCTTCTGTTTCAGGTGTTTTAGGTATATCTATCAAAGTATTAAATTTCGACCTTGCATCTCGTGCCTTTTTTCGCAACAAGAGCGCTGGAGATAGGGATGAAGAAAGCTCTTCCTCAAAGAGGGAATCATCAGGCGTACCATGGCTAGGTGTCTACATATTTGAACAAAATTAATATTATTTCAATTATGTAAATAACTAAAATACCTGAAGATAGAGCAATGCTGGCAATTTACATGTTCTTCCGTTGGCCTCTTTCCGCGATCATCCCGTCTCGGGGTTGTTCCTGTACTGCCCTGATCAGTCTGCCACATTGAAATAAAATTATAAATGTAAAAACTTGAAAACAATATCTAACTTGAAAACACAAAATGAAAACTGAAATAATTTCTAATAAGACACCGGAAGACATAGTTAGAGTTTCAAATATGCCTTGCATTGAATTCAATCCTGGAAACATGTCATTGCACATTAAGGCACCCAAACAAGAGACGAGTTGACAATGAAGACCTTATTGAATATATTGTTGGAGCAACTTCTAGTAAACTTGTTGTGAAGACTTTGAGGACATTTTTGGAGCAACATTGTTGAAGATGATGGTATAGCATTGTTTCCGACGATCTTGAAGGGCCTTGAAGTGAAGCTTTTGGAGCAACTATTGAAAAATCCTTAGAGCATTTAAGTAAGGCACTTTCTATCTTCCATCACCTTTTTCCTTTCAATATCCTTTAAATGATTTTGTTGATATTTAATGTTTTAAATCACGTTATAATTCCTTGATTATATGTGTTTTGGGACTTTCCCTTTGAAATTACCCAAAAATACCCTGGCAATTTTATCTTCAGGATGCATGTCTGACCCTATTGTTCAATATTTTGATTGATAGTAGTAAACATAGAGAGTTAGGGGCTCTTGACTTGGTTTGGTTGGGCCATTAGATCCCTAACATCTACTAGGGAGAACCCCCCTTGAGTTGGAGGAGAGCTAGCCCGAAGTGAAAAGAGGTTGGTGAGGTGACAATGGGGCTATTGAATTACACATGGTATCACACTTTGGCTTTAGGACTTTATCTTGAGAAGTGCGAGATTTTTCTATATCAATTCTCAAATTGTTTACAACACTATTGTTAAGAACTAATAAGAAGTGATGTTGAGGGGTTTTTGGGTATAAGAAACAATACCATTTAAAACTAGGGTTCTCAGTCCTTGGCATTCCTTCACCTGGGCCTAGGGGCACACAAGAATAATTTCACACTAAACCATGCAAACTTAAAAGTAACTTAACAGATCCATAAAGTAATAATAATCATAATTCCTAATTTCCTATTGTACGATATGATGCAAATTATTCAAAAATGAAGCAATGAAGACATGCAATGTCTAAATTTCAAGATTGATGAACCAATACAAGAAGTTAGAAACTACAACTTTGATTCAATACTCTGTGTCCTAACTCCAGGAAGGAATCTAGTTTGTAGTACAAAACATGCATCGTGTATTATCAATTCTTAATTTACAACAACTAAAGGTCATCTACCTCATCAATTCCTTCCCATTTTGTGTTTTTATGTTATATTCCTTATAAAAGTGTCAAATTTCTCTCAAAGTAAGCAACCACTGAACAAAATAAAAAATAGTTGAGATATGATTGAGAAATGGTCATTTATTTCTTGAAAGGATCTTCACAATTTCTTTGGTTGTTTTTCATCTCAAGAAACAAGAAATGACCTAAGAAACTATCGTGATGTAATATAAGAAACAACACGTTGCAATGGCCATTTTCAAAGCCAAATGATGTACATTGAGGACATGGCCTTTATTTGGTTCCTGTTTCATAGGAGTTTCGGGTAGAAATGGAACTTTGTTGTACCATTTCCAATAGTAAAAAGGGAAAACCTTCTTTTTCCATGGGAAATAATTTACCTTTCCTTTTCAAGATAATCTAAATCACAAAAAATATGAACTATACTGCACACATTCTTGGATAATGTGAAAGTGGAAAAGGAATACCCTACACAAGTGATGCACACATGTACATTGAACACTAATAGATTTTTGTAGTTGAAATGCAATGCTTGTTTTCATTTAAATGTAGGGTTTTTAAAGCAGGGAGAAATAATGGCTGCCAAATTAATAAGCGTTTCTTTGGGAAAAATTTAAATCTTTTATTGGGTGATGAAGATAATAGAGGGTATTGAATCTTGATTCTTGACATTGTGTTTAACTTGAATAACTCAAATGATTATAAATATCAGTGGATGAGTTCTTTTTTTCAAGTATGTCACTCAAAACTCTTATGTCAAAGCATTGTATGATGGCTAGCATTTACTTGTTTCCCTTTCTTCATTTCAATGTAAAAATTATATTAATATATTGGAGCACGAATGATACTTAAAATTGTTTGCTCTGCAGTATATCCAGCCCCAAGATTATGAAAATTTTTCTCAAGTGGAGCTATTGGTTATTGATGAAGCAGCTGCAATTGCATTGCCTATTGTAAAGGCTCTGCTCGGGCCATATTTAGTGTTTCTATGCTCTACTGTAAATGGGTAATAATTATAAATGAGCCAACCACAATCACAGATTTTGTAACCATTCGGTTTCCATGGATAGTGATGATGATATTAACCCTATATATCAGTGACCTATATCTATATGAAAATGATCTCAACATTGACCTTGATATGGTTGTATGGATGTGACCTTTGGTATGTCATCAGAAAATCCCCAAATCTGGAGAACTAAAGCTCATCACTTTCGACTGGAGTACTACCTTTGTGATAAAGTTGATGACTTTCGATCTCCCATTCTCTACCACTTTGCACTTCACCTTCAATATAGATCAGACCAAGGGCAATTCGTTACTGGGTGTTGAGATGGATGAGTTTGTCGAACTAAAATCCATAGCTTAAACTTCATGAAACTGGTGGAGTCAAATTCATGCAAGCACAAACACATATTACACATCCTCTTTGAAACTCATCTGAAAGAACATTGGAAGACATCTAGAGAGAACCCTATAGCCTAACACAATGCAATGGAATTGACCAAAAAAACCAAATAGAGTCAACCCTACTATAGGAGGAAGGGCCTGCAGTAAGAACTTACTATTTTGCAAGAGCTAAGGGTGAATGTTGTTCTGCAAGAGATGAGGGCGAATGCTATTCTGCAAGAGCTGAGGGTGAATGCTATTCTACAAGAGCTTAGGGCGAATGCTGAGGGCGAATGTTGTTCTGCAAGAGCTGAGGGTGAATGCTAAGGGCGAATGCTGTTTTGCAAGAGCTGAGGGCGAACGCTGAGGACAAATGCAGGGAAAATGCTGTTCTGCAAGAGCTGAGGGCGAATGTTGTTCTGTAAGAGCTGAGGGTGAATGCTAAGGGCGAATGCTATTCTGCAAGAGCTGAGGGCGAATGCGCGCGTGATATCAGACATTAATGTAGTTTTTAATAAAATCATTTTTATGTAGCGCGCATATAAGTCTCGCAATTTTTAATAAAATAATTTTTTATGTAGCGCGCATATAAGTGTTGTTATACCGACGGTGCAAAAAGCGTCGCTATTGCGACGGCTGCCTCCAAACGTCGCAATTGCGACACTTATACATTGTGTCGCACTTGCGACGTTTGGAGGCAGTCGTCGCAATAGCGACGCTTTGGGGCATAGTGTCGCAATTGCGATGTCTTCCTCCAAACGTCACAATTGCGACACTTTGTCTAAGTGTCGGTATTATGACACTTTTCTCTAAACGTCAGTATAGCGACAGTTTTGGTCGGGATTGAAAAATTTTGGGGAAATTTCTGACATTTGGTCAAAAGCGTCGGAACCAAGCGTCGGAATTTCCCCCAAATGTACTAGTGATTATAATGTGTGAAAGATAAGAGGAAAACATAGAGGTGAGCCACAACTTGATAGATGTAATATGTATGAAATTTGTATATTTTCCTCCTCTTCCTTTCCATCACTATGGAGTAAATGTTATCAGTGAAGGCCCTATGAGGGAAAAGGATTGGAATTCCATGTTTATGTTGGGTCTATCCATTTTCAAGTACCCTTAATCAACCACTGGGATAATTTTCACCTCCCATAGCTAATTTACACCTCCTGTAGCCCCAAGGGGATAGACAAGATGCTTTAGAGCCTTGATGGTGATGTCACCATCACAAATTATGTCATTGTATGCATGAACTTATGTAAATTTCATATTCTGAGAATATTCTGGAATATGATGGTCAAAAGAGAGACCAATTATTTGGCCTCTCATAACCATTAGATTCTAGGTTACTCCCAAAATATGGAATCACATAGGATGTCATAGTGTAACAACATTCAACACATGGATGAGGAAAATCAAATTGAAAATTTGATGGTAGAATTATCATAGTTAGGATTATGAGATAGGAGATGGGACAATGTGGGCTGAAGTTGGTTTGTCCTTTGCAAAAACACACCATGGATTGTTGTTGTTTTCAACCACCACAACGTTCATGTGAGAAATAATGATTTGCAAAGTTGAAATCATCAAGATTGGCCATTATGGTTGCATGATTTTGATGGAAAATCAAAATACATTGGTGGCCATAGATCCCCAAACATTTTTTTAGGCTTTGATCATACTCGCAATGCCCTTGTCAACAATAGATCATGTTTACACATTTCCAACTGTCATGTGGAGAAGCACGTGGTGCAGTGCCATGAAGAGATAAGCCCCTTGTCGATAAAGGGTGCCACTATCAAGAACAATATTTCATTCAGACATAGAAAATAAATTACCAGGTCATAATGCATATGGTTAGGATTGAATGCTCACTAGAAAATAACTAGGATGGTCCTATCTAAGTGTTGTTGTGCATACAATGCAGTGCTACTTACAAAAATTTGTTGGGTGGAGTGGGATGAGCTTCAATTGGGACACTGAACATGAGGTAAACAAACAATTTTTATTTTTTTAGCCTTTGAATAGAGTTTGGGTCTAGTGTGGTCATGCAATTATTGTCAAGATTGTGAAAAAAAAAATCATCATATATTTCTACCAAATTTGATTGTGACAAAAGAACATTGCAAAATAAGAGACTCATTGGAATTAGCATTCTCAAGGAACACGTTTTAAATATTGCAAGGAATATTATTGGAGATTCAAAGACCATTGATCATTGTGAAAAAGAGAGCTTCTACCTAAATTGGGTAGTGTGAATTTGTGTTGATGCATCTTTTAACGAGAGTAGAGGAAATGAAGACTTAGATCGTTGGTTCAAATTTTGGAAATATCGTTTTAAATTTATTAATTTACATATCGATACTAGGTAACTCAATATGTAGGTGAAGTTATTTTGTTATAATTTATGACTCTAAAAAATGATAGAGAAGTATATAGATCCAAGATTGAATCAATATGAATAAAAAAAATCCCACGATGATTTTAGAGAAAGAAGACCAGTGTGCCATGCATCTCTTGCAGATGTATTTAGTGTTCCAATGATTTTGGATGAAAAATCATTCCTAATTATACTTTTTAAATAAGTGTTGTGGTTGGAAATGAGTTCTAGCTACATGTTTTAATCCATGAATTATTTTTCAAGTGATGCACTATATGTCCACTTTGGCATGTGCGAATAGAATGTAATACTAATATGGATACATCTCATGTCCATACTAATTTCCTAGATAAATAGTGAGTATGGTGTTGGATATGTGCTATATTATTTCCACGATTAGCAGCACGCGTGAGGGGGTCATAGGGAGGCGATAACCCTCCTTGTACATTACATCTGGCGCCGCAGGGGGTCACAGGGGGGGCCCTGGGAAAAAAAATTGGACCATATTTTTTGATGGGTGGACCCGACCATGGTTTTGTGCATGGGTTTGCACATGGTTTTGGGGCATGATGGTTTTTGGCCCTTGGTATTTTGTAGATCCGGTCAAGGGAGCTACGGTTATGTTCTAATCCAGGGTTAATGGATTGGGGTTTATGAATTCTTCGGCATGTATATATGTGTTGTAACACTAAAAGGAATATAATGAAAAATCAAGATAGTAGTCCCGATTTTGGGATATAGGGGAAAATCTTTGTGTATATATGTTTTATGTTTTATTCTCTCGCTATTGTTTATTTTATATTTTTAAGATTCATTTGCAGATAATTTCTGTACAGAGTTAAAACCTGCATTTGGTATCATATTTGTTTTGACTTCAAGGGGACGCCTTTGCTGCTGAGGGGTTTTTTTCTTGGGCCTGTGGTAGACCCTGTTTAGTGGGAGATGTGCGGGATCGATTCTTGTGGTGAAATAAAATGGTGAGTAGTGGAAAGATAGAGATCGAGAAATTTAATGGTTAGAGTTTTGAGTTGTGGAAGCTCAAGATGGAGGATTTGCTGGTGGATAAAGATTAGTGGATCACAGTAGATCTAGGTACTAAACCAACGGCAATGTCAGATAAAGACTGGAAGAAGTTGGATCGGAAGGCAAAGAGCACAATACGGTTGTGTTTCTCAGATTTTGTATTGTTGAATGTATCTAGGGAAGCTACAATGAAGACTTTGTGGGAAAAGCTAGGGACTTTGTACCAATCTAAGTCTATAGTGAATAAATTGTTCTTGCGGAAAAAGCTGTATAACTGAGGATGATGGATGGAGACTCAGTGATAGAGCATATGAACGTCTTCAATACTATGTTAATTCAGTTTTTATCTATTGATATTAAAATCTCAGATGAATATAAGTGCATCAGTTTGTTGTGTTCTATACTGGATTCGTGGGACAGTCTAGTTATTGCAATAGGTAGCAATATAACTTCCTTGAATTTTGATGATATTGTATCATCCTTGTTTTTAGAGGAAATGAGACGGAGAAATATGGAGAGCTAGAATGGAGATGCCTTATCTATATGAGGAAGGTCCCAGAACATAAACAAGAATAAGGTTTTGAGTGGGAGATCTAAATCTCCAGGAAATTTTGTAAAGGTGTGCTGGAAATGCAGAAAGGAAGGGCACTATAAAAAGGACTGCAGATCTAAAGCTCCTGAGAAAGGAAAGGGATCTGATGATGCTCCTTCTGCTGAGAAAAAAAAAACCTCAGATGAAGGTGGGGATGTGTATTTGGCTTCTTCTTCAAATACACATGTAGATCATGAGGCATGGTTGATTGACTCAGGTGCATCCTGTCACTTCACTCCCCATAGGGAGTGGTTATGCGAGTATGAGAAGTATGATGGTGGTGATGTCTTCTTAGGGGATGATAGGAAGGCCAAAATCGTTGGACGTGGAAAATTCAGGCTGAAGCTGCAAGGTGGAAGGACTCGAACACTTCCTGGCGTTCTGCATATTCTTGCATTGGCTAGAAATCTGATTTTTGTAAGCAAGATAGATGATGCAGGTGTAAAAATAGTGTTCGAGAAAGATACCTACAAGATGGTTTGGGGATCACTGGTATTAATGGGGGGAGTTCGGATTGTAACTCTGTACAAGCTTCATGGTAGCACGATTATTGATGGGTGCAACAGTTCTATGGTTCTTGAAAGTGGAGCGAAAAGCCTAGTGGTCTATGGAGAAAAGACCATGTTATGGCATCAAAGGCTTGGACATATTGGAGAGAAGGGCCTTCGAATACTGCATGGAAATGATATGGTATAAATTATGTCTAATTTCTCTCTGGACTTCGATTTTTGTGAACATTGTGCATATGGGAAGCAGAATCGGGTGAGTTTTCCTTCTGGTGCTAAGAGGGTGAACAAGATATTAGAGCTTCTGCACAGTGATGTGTTTGGACCTATGTCGGTTCCATCACTAGGAAAATTTGTGTACTATGTCTCATTCATAGATCACTTATCAAGGAATACATGGATATATTTCTTGAGGAAGGAATCTGAAGTATTTGACAGATTTAAAGAATTTAAGGCTCTAGTGGAAAACCAGACATAAAAGAAGATAAAGGTGCTGAGGACAAATAATGGTGGAGAGTTTTGCAAGAAGGAATTTGAAGAATTATGTAAGAAGTGTGGTATAGCACGACAGAAGACTAATCCATATACACCTCAGTAAAACAGAGTTTCGAAAAGAATTAACAGAACGATGATGGAAAAGGCAAGAAGCATGCTCAGTGGTACCGGGTTAGGATAGGAATTCTAGGCAGAAGTAGTGGAGACTGCATGTTACCTGGATAACAGATCACCTTCATCAGTGTTGGAGGATAAGACTCCACATGAGATATGGACTAGTAAGAAACCCTCTCTTTCACATCTAAGTGTATTTGGATGTGATCCATATGTAAATGTTCCATAGGAGTAAATAACCAAGTTGGATAATAAATATGAAAGGTGCATCTTTATTGAGTATAAGGATGGTTTAAAAGGTTACAATCTTTGGAACCCAGAAACAATGAAGGTTGTGTACAACTGAGATGTGGTGTTTAGAGAGGTGAAATATGTTTCTAAACATGAAGTACTACCAAAGGAACTTGAGAAGATAGAGTTTGAGCTAAAGGAGGATGAATCAGACTCTACAATAGAAGAAGATTCAGAAGAGGAAGAGCCACAAACTCTAGCTATGAGAAGATTAATTCGAGAAAGAAGGCAACCAGAAAGGTATATTCCATCTGCTTTATGTTCAAATATTTATTTAACTATAACTGATGATGATCCAAGAACTATCAGGGAGGCAATAGATTCAGAGGATGAAAACTCTGGAAGGAGGCCATGGTTGATAAAATGGCATCCTTGCACAAAAACGAGGCATGGGATCTGATGGAGTTTCCGGCTAGAAGGAAACCCATCGGGAGAAAGTGGGTGTTTAAGAAGAAAATGAATGTAGAAGGAAAGGTGGAGAAATACAAATATCGATTGGTAGCAAAAGGTTATTCCCAGGTGCCGGGAATTGATTTTGGGGATATTTTTTCTCCTGTTGCCAAGGTTACTTCAATTAGATTAATTTTATCTGTTGTTGTTGCTTTTGATTTTTAGGTAGAATAGATGAATGTGAAGACATAATTTCTTCATGGGGATCTAGAAGAGGAGATCTACATGAAGCAACCTGAAGGCTTTATGGTGAAGGGTAAGAAAGAACCGGTATGCAAGTTAAAAAAGTCTATGTATGGGTTAAAACAATAACCAAGGATGTGGTATCAGAAATTTTATACCTATATACAAGGACTTGGCTTCACCAGAAGAAAAGAATATCATTGTGTATATTTTAAATTAATTGGTGATCGTGTTATTTATTTGGTCCTATATGTGGATGATATGTTGTTGATTGGAAATGACAAAGAAATTATCGAAGATTTGAAGACCCAATTGTTCTCCAAATTTTTCATGAAGGATCTTGGTGCTACAAACTATATTTTGGGCATGGAAATTAAGAGAGATCAAGCAAAAAGGAAGTTCTGGTTAAACCAGAGGAAGTATGTCGAGACAATATTGCAGAGGTTCAATATGAAGGATAGTAAACCGGTGAAGCTTCCTAGTCCTGTAGGTGTAAAGCTGTCTATTAAACAATGTCCCAAGACATAAGAAGAAGAGGAGGATATGTCCCATGTTCCATATGCAAGTGCAGTGGGTAGCTTTATGTATGCAATGGTATTTACTAGACTAGACATTGCGCATGCAGTGGGAGTATTGAGCAGGTTTATGTCAAAACCAGGGAAGGAGCATTGGACAACAGTGAAGCGGGTTTTTAGATATTTTCGTGGCAATAGTTATTATGGTTTGTGCTACCAGGGAAGACCAGTATTGGATAGAGTTTTGGACATCCGTGGTTTTGTGATGCAGACTAGGCTGGAGATCTGGACCAAAGAAGATCTACAAGTGGGTATGTGTTTAGCCTATTTGGAGGTACAGTCAGTTGGATGAGTAAAATACAGTCTGTAGTGGTTATTTCAACTACAGAGGCAGAATACATGGTAGCCACTCATGCAAGAAAGGAAGCAGTTTGGTTACAGAGATTGTGTTCAAGTATGGGGTTGGTGCAACGAGCTATAAGGATAGACTGTGATATCCAAAGTGAAATTTTCTTGAGTAAGAACCCTACTTATGTGACAATATGTGACACACCTTTAATTACTTTCCTATCAGATGCATAAATCTGTAAACTAATGCAGTTGCATAAATTTAACATGAAAATTTTAATGAGGTAGTTATAGTTGTCACTAGCCACCATTATATCGAGTTATGTGAAATTCCTGTCATTGTTCATTCGATTTATCTTCACAAGATTTCAATCTTCTTTCTTATATCCACGTTTAATACATGTATCTTTCTATGGTAGAACTTGGAATATTTTAAAATTTTAATGAATATGAATATAGTTATTTATTTGATTTAATTATGTTTATTATTTTTTATAATATGGTCAAAAATAACTAAAACCATCTCATAAACAAATAATTCCAATTTAAAAACTTTTTTTTTTTTTTTTCTCCGGAGATCAAAAAATATTTATTTGATTGATCTTCATTTTAAGTTCTTCACATTTGAAGTACATTTAAGCATAGTTAATTTCCAATAAAAAATTTATAATTAAATTTAAATCATTTAATTTAATTAAATAATATTTTTTAACAATAGAATTATAATTATAATGAATTGAGAATAATATTAATATTAATATTTTTTTTCTGAAAGTAAAATATTATCTTTTATGAGAAATATACACTTTACTGCATGTTGGTAATGTTATTTTTCGTTGTTAATAACTACCAATACAATTCCAAAAAAGGAAAAAAATATAAATTGCCTTATTCCAATGCAAAAAATTATTAGACCAGTAAGAAAAGAATGGCACTATACCTTAATGTCCATTGCTTATTAGAGAGCTCCAACTCTTTATTATCTTAGTAATTTAATTCTCTAAAAATTTGTTTGAATAAAAACCACTTCGAAAATTGAAAATATTCTTGAATAATTTAAATGAAAACAAAAAAAAAAATCAATGCACAAGTTTTTATTTAATAGCTGTATTGTGAATTTCTCAAAATTTCCTAATTTTTTTTCTTAACTACTTCCATAACACCAATAATAATAATACAACAGAATCAATGTTGAATACCTAGTCTGTGCAGCCGCTCACGCCCTCAGCAGTTGTTGCCCGATCTTGGTCGTATGGCCCCTCTGGAGACCATCTCGGAGGCGGCCGCTCCTCCTGATCACGCCTCTCCATTCTCTGCACTGATCAACTCTCTGAATCCGCCTAAACCAAAACCAACAATCTCCACGTTCGTAAAGAAATTGGATGGGATACAGGAAGTCACACTGCCCCCTACTATTCATCGAATGGTTGATCTCTCCCTCGCAGAGAAAGGACTCATTGGGAAATTCACGGGAATATGGCCCTCGCCGAAAACAGTCTAGAAATGGGTAACGCAACTGGATGGACAAAATCAAAGGGAAAATATCTATCAGATTCTGTGGCAGGGGATTTTACACCTTCCACTTTGAGACAAAGGAAGACAAAGACCTGATCTTCAGGAACGGGCCATATTTCATGGGTACCACAGGGCTCTACCTAAACAAATGGACACTAAACTTAAATCCTAAACTCGACGTTCCTAATGTTGTCCCGGTTTGGGTTCGTCTTCCACATCTTCCTCTTCATTGTTTAGGGGACGACTTAGTAAGAGCAATCGGGAATGTTGTTGGTAATTTTATTGACAGAAGTGAGCCGAAGGACAACATGCAAGCTTGTGCAAGAATCTACGTAAAGGTAGACTTGGGGAAATGACTTTTGGAGGCGATCAAGTTGAAGGTGGACAACTAGACACACATCCAGCAGCTGGAATATGAACAACTTCCCTTCAAGTGCAAGGTATGCCACGAATACATTCATTTTGCTAATAGATGCACAAAAGTAATAGAGGTCAAAAACACTGACCCTGAATCACAATGGGAAGTTAGAAAAAAGAAGTCTGGCCCAAATCCTAGAAATACGGTTATTTCATCTTCCCATCCAACCTCCCATTCTGCTAGCCCCAGCATCCAACCTCATCTCGAACCCTCTCCAAACCTCCTCCAAACCCCTGATCCCCCCCTTACCTCCTCCAACCCTTTCTCCTAGACCTTCACTCCTGAACCCCTAATTCAACCCTCCCCCTCCAAGGACAACATGCAAGCTTGTGCAAGAATCTATGTAAAGGTAGACTTGGGGAAATGACTTTTGGAGTTGATCAAGTTGAATGTGGACAACTAGACACACATCCAACAGCTGGACTATGAACAAATTCCCTTCAAGTGCAAGGTATGCCACGAATACATTCATTTTGCTAATAGATGCACAAAAGTAATAGAGGTCGAAAACACTGACCCTGAATCACAATGGGAAATTAGAAAAAAGAAGTCTGGCCCAAATCCTAGAAATAGTGTTATTTCATCTTCCCATCCAACCTCCCATTCTGCTAGCCCCAGCATCCAACGTCATCCCGAACCCTCTCCAAACCTCCTCCAAACCCATGATCCCCCCTTACCTCTTCCAACCCTTTCACCTAGACCTTCCCTCCCTTTCTTCACTCCTGAACCCCTAATTCATCCCTCCCCCTCCAAGTCATGTCCTCCTTCTTCCTCAGCTGAACCATCATCAGTTTGGATTGTCACCAGAAATGCAGCAAAGGAATTGGGTTCAATTTTGGAAACCTTAAAAAAAACAGACCTGGAAGAAAGTTAGTGAAACACCATAGAGATGAAGAAGCTCAAAAAGACATTACTCTAGGAACGCAACACCCAATAGAAACTTTCATTGGAGGGCTTAGCAGCAAATATCTTAATCAGCATGAAGTAGGAGGGAAGACAGGGTCTCAACCTGCATTCCTGAAATAATGAAAGCATTTACGTGGAACTGTAGGGGATTAGGGCACCCTTCTAAAAACAATTACCTAAGAGATATTTTCAAACATGAACAACCAGACATAGTTCTCCTTCAAGAAACCAAGCAAGGAGAAAAATACATGGGAAACATCATAAACAAAATCATACATTATACAGGCACTATGGTATAATCCAGAGGTGCTTTGGGAGGAATAACTATTATTTGGAACGAGAACTCATGGAAGCAGCTGACAATTGTAAAGGCTCACGATTGGATAAAAGTCGAATTACAAAACATCCATGAGGATGTTATGATAACATTGTACAACATTTATGGTCCAAACCATTATAGAGACAAAGAATCTTGTTGGCGCACTTTAAAATCCGATATTGAAGGTGAGGACAGTATCAATCTCATCATTGGAGGGGATTTGAATTTGATATTGCATGCTAAGGAAAAAAGAGGGGGTACTTTCAATCCAGACCCTTCAAGAGAACAGTTGGAGAATATCATACAAGAACACGATCTGGTGGAAATTATTCCAAAAAATATAATTTTCACATGGATTAATCGCAGAATTGGGCCAGGGAACATCATTGAAAGACTTGACCATTTTTTAGTAGATGTCCCCCTTATCTCCCATTTCTCTGTTGCAACCTCATCCATTCTGCCCTACTCGGCTTCAGACCATTATCCTTGGTGATTAGTCCTCCCTTGGGCCTCTTCCTTTCCGCTACAACCCTCTTTTGTGTGACTTCCCTAAGGCTAGACTCATAGTGGAAAGAAATTGACAGTAGCGTGTTGAGGGATCTCCAATGCACATTTGGGAGACGAAACTGAAGCTTGTGTGCACTGTTCTCAAAGGATGGTCAAAAGATCACTATAGCGAACCAGATATAATTAAGCAAGACACTAAGATAAGGCTAGAAGAAGTCCAAAGAGACATAGATATTTAAGGGGTGGCCAAAAAAAAGCATGAACAGGAAAAAAGAGCTTCATTGGACCTTATATAACACAAAAAAAGAAGAAGAAGAAAAATGGATACTTAAATCCAGGAATCTCTGGCTTCAAGATGGGGATAAAAATACCTCATTCTTTCATAAGCAATCCATTGTCAAAATATCGAGAAACAATATTATAGCTATATCAGATGAAGAAGGTAATATGCACACAGAGCAAGATGCAATAAAATCAATAGTCCATAGCCATTATAAAATCCTTCTATATGAAACTATGGAGTTGGAGGATTTCATTGATTTCTTGGTCCACACGCCTAAAATGATCACTGAAGAGATTAACTCCTCCTTAACCAAGGACATTGAAGAGTTTGAAATTATTAATGCAATCTGGACTCTCCATCCTGACAAATCACCGGGCCCAGATGGATTCTCCATCAGCTTCTATTTGACCTTCTGGGAATTCATTAAAAAAGACCTCATCAAAATGATCATATGGGTTCAAAGGAAAAAATAGATTGGGGGCTTCACAAATTCAACATTCCTTCCCCTCATTCCTAAAAAGACCCGCCCTTCCACCTTTTCTAGATTCAAGCATATATCCCTTTTCAACTCCTCTTCTTAAATTATCACCAAAATCCTTGCCACCCATATCAAAACCTTCCTCCCAAATCTCATCTCTAAAAATCAAGGTGGTTTTATCTCGAATAGGAAAATTACTAACTCCATCTTGCTAGTACAAGAATCCATTCATTCTAGCATGATGAGATAGGAGAAGGGATTTTTCTTAAAACTTGATCTTACCAATGCCTTTGATAGAGTGAGGACTCTTTTCTCCTCTCTGTTCTTCAGAAAATGGGTTTTGAAGCAGACTTTATATCCATCATTTATGCCTGCATATCCAACCCTTCGATCTCCCCTTTGGTCAATGGAAGACATGGACATTATTTCCAATCTTCTAGAGGCTTAAGACAAGGTTTTCCCTTATCTCCCTTTCTCTTCATTCTCATGGCAGAATCTTTCAGTAGGGCATTGGAACACAATCGAAGAACTGGCCTAATCACATGTATCAAATTTATCAATGGGGTCAAAAACATGAATCATTCTGAGTTTACTGATGACGCCCTTTTGATGGGAGGAGCTACTAGCATAATAGCCAAGAGATTTAAAAGATTGCTATACAAATTCATGCACTATTCTAGAGGGCATATAAACTATCACAAAAGTTGCTTTTATGGGTGGAATGCAACTATGAACACCATACATAGTATAGCTCAAATATTTGGGGTTTTCTACAAGTGGAACTGGACTCATTTTAACTATCTTGGGATGCATGTCAGTAGAGGATAGTTAAGAACTGAGGTATGGAGC
The DNA here is from genome assembly GCA_034641835.2 of Pinus albicaulis. Lineage (NCBI taxonomy): Eukaryota > Viridiplantae > Streptophyta > Pinopsida > Pinales > Pinaceae > Pinus > Pinus albicaulis. The sequence goes on along the minus strand of CM076580.1, from coordinate 1,103,654,106 downwards.
ATCACCATCGACAAGATGAAAAAGTAACTCTAGCAATGGGGAGCCTCTTGGCTTAATATGGTTGGGCGTATGATACTCTTAAAATTTGTCCTCTCTGCTCTGCCTCTTTACCATTTCTCATTGCTGCAAGCTCCTATTAGTATTCAGCTCAAAATGGAAGAAATTCTAAGACAATTCTTATGGCAAGGCAGAAAAAGTGAGAAAAAGAAGTTCAATCTGACCATATGGAGACAGGTAACTCAAAATTATGAAAATGGTGGTCTTGCTATTCGCATACCCAAACTTCTCAATATTTCCTTTGGTGGGAAAATAGTGTGGCGCTTAATTACTGGGCAGAAAACTTGGTGGAAGCAAGTGCTGGAAACAAAATACCTCTCTACTGCAAGGCAAAACCTTTTATATCAGCCCATACCCAATAGACCTTGCTCTTGCATCTGGGCTCTTTGCAAAAAATCCATCCCCTTTATTCGCAACAATATCTCCAATGTTCCACAAGGAGGCTGCAACATAAACATTTGGGAGGACAAAATAATTGGTAAGCTCCCTCTTTTAAACAATCCAAGAACTCTGCACATTCAAATGTATCTTTGAGAGCATGGGATTAACACCCTGGAGAAAATATACAATTGGGAAGAGAGCACCAATAACTGGAAAGGATGGACCTTTCCAAACTTACCTGCCCACGTTGAAAATGAAAAAGCTTCTCTAAAGGGAATGCTCCACGGAGCAACTCCTCTTGCAAAATACAAAGAGGATAGCTATAGATGGGATCCATCTGGGTCGTCCTACACTTTAAAATCACGGTATGAGACTCTTGACAATGAGATATTTCTCACTCCTCCTTGGGAAATGTGGAAACAAGTCTGAAAATCAGAAGTTCTCCCAAAGATTAAAATTTTTATCTAGACCTTGGTCAAAGGGAAGATCTTGACAGCGGACAATTTAAAAAAAGAGAGGCATTCGGGGAGCATCTAGATACCCCCTTTGCCTCATGGCCGAGGAGACAATCCTACAACTTTTCACTGAGTGCTCCTTTGCTAAAAATTGCTGACATTCTCTCTCGGATCCTTTCCATGTTGAGATGGGTGCAAACAAATTTGTCTTGGATATAATTGCTAATTGGAAAAAGAGCTACCCTTGGGGGAAAAAAAAGAAGAACGTGGCCAAAAGAGGCTAGGACACTCTTCCTTATGTTCTACTATGGAACATTTGGCTTACAAGAAATAAAGCCAACTTTCAAGATCACAAACCTTACATCAGAAAAGTGCAGAGCAAGGCCTGGAGCCTTACTATTGAGACCATTCTTGCCAAAAACAATAGTCAACTCAATCTCAATGATCTGCGGGTCGAAGAAAGATTTCTTCTCGGAAGAGCTCTTGACACTCCCCCGAAGTACAACAAAGCTCTTGCCTTCCAACCTCTCCACAAGGATCAGTGGAAGATCAGACTTAAAGAAAAATATTTCATCGATTGGCTTGATGGAATCAAAAGTCCCATGCTCTTCTTTGACGTTGCCTCAAAGGAAAACCCAGGAATAGCAGGAGCTGGAGGTTACATTGTGGACGAGCAAGGAAGTAGCATTGCTACCTTTGAATGGGGATTAGGAAGACTATCAAATAATAGAGCAGAAGCATACACCTTACTAAAAGGCCTCCAAATCACAAAGAGACTTAAGATTCAAAGGGCTATGATTTTCGGTGACTTGGCAATAGTCATCAACATGATGCTAAACTTAGCCTAGACCCCTAACATTACTCTTAGTCGATTGATCACAAGGTGTCGAAATTTGAATAATGAAATTGGAGACATCACATTCTACCATTTCCTCAGTTCCAACAACAGGAAAACTGACTCACTAGCCAACAAAGCATGTTGCACACCCCCTGGTCAACTCCTTTCCCAAGATAGCATCTCCTTCTCACCTTTACCATGAATTTTCCCCTTTGAGTAACTTTTGTCTACATGATCCTCTGTGCCTCTTAGATTTTGTCATGGCAGGTCTGCCATACCCATACCCCTCCCTGTGTTATTCATGTGATCCTATCTCCCTGGGATTCCCGCCCTCCCCCTATCCCCAGCCTGCTTGATTATCCCTCCTCTTCTTTAAATCCCGCTTCTCCCTTCTCTGCTGATCACCAGATGTGCAGTGCTTACTCTTTGTCTCACGATCCCGAAGCTTCTTGTTGTCCTCATGTGCCCCCTCGAATCCACTCTCCCCTCTCTTCTCATCATGTTCCCTTAGTTGTTGTTCACTTGCTGCGCAATGCATACTTTTAATCCTTGTCTCTTCATTGCTATCTATTCCACTATCCTCGCTGCCACTCTGTTTCATTTGTGCCTCTGCAATTTACTGTCATTCACTGCAATCTTGATCCCTTCTCATCAGTTGATCTCCTGCAATGCAACGCTCTTTCCAGCCTTTCTGATCTTAGCAGCTCTCTGTCCTTATTCCTTCACTACCAAATAGTTCCTCTATTGCCTCCCCGAATTCATCCTCACATGTTGTGACTCTGCCCTCCCCTCCTTCAAACATCATGAGGAACGAGAACTTCTTTCATTGTGCTAATCTACAAGCAGAGATGGAGTTGATTGGAGCATAGTTAAGGATAATGGAGGATAAACACCAGGCAAACACCATCTTCCTCAACATCAATCTCAATCCCTCATGGAGCAGCTGAGGGGAGCTAATAATCGTTGTGCTCACATTGAAGAGTCCCTGGAGATTCTGCGTTACATGGTGGACAAGGATCTGTTTAGAGTTCAAGCTCCAACAATGTTCCCAATTCCAATCTTGACAACAACCATGGCACCACAGACACTTCAAATGGTCGTCAAGGCAACAAGAACTAGGCTCTATTCCTCCATCTCCTTCATCTATCATCAGGTCATTTAAATTTGCATTTATGTTATCTCAGTTTGTTAGGATTTACCAAGAATCAGATATGCAACATAATAGCAATAGTCATCATAAAGGAGGCTCTTAATAGGTCACATGTTCAAAACTAGAGAGATAGAATATGTTTATGAAGTAAAATATGTTTGCCTTGTGTAAACTTAGCAATCAACCTTAATAAAATGTACTTGAAAACCTTTCAATGATAATTTGATTATTTACCCATTTCATTACTAACTTCAATGTCAAAAGAAATTTCATGATTCTTTTTTCTGAATTACCTCCAATAAAAATCATAAATCCAAAAACTCTATTAACCATAAATCCAAAAACTCTATTTTATTATATATAACAATATTAATATTAATAAATATACTATTAAAAGATGTAAATTTTTACAATGTTTGCATGTCGTTTCCTTCCCAAACGACATCAAGGATAACAACATTCTTAAATATGCAATATTGTATTAATCATAAATCCAAAAACTCTATTTTAATATATATAACAATATTAATATTATTTATTAATAAATATACTATTAAAAGATGTAAATTTTTACAATGTTTGCATGTCGTTTCCCAAACGACATCCAGGATAACAACATTATTAAATATGCAATATCGTAGTAGCTGTTAATGTCCGAGGTTCTTGGTCATGAAAACGTGGCAAACTTATTTATTCTTTTATTATAATGCCATTATCCTTATACCTTTTTATCATAGACAGTAGTTGGGATTCTAGATTATCTTTATATTTTTTATTAGAGGTATTGATTGGGATCCTAAGTTACGGATGCTAATGGATATTGTTATGTATGTGGAATATTTCTATTATTATTTTTATAAAGTTAAAGTTTTATAATTTTTTTTAAATATAAACTAATTAAAAGTTAAATGTATTCGGAAAGGTAGGTGTGAATTTAATATACAATTTAGGTGTGAATTTAATATACAATTAATGTAATTAAGCGGGCATATATTAGATTTATTTTAATTTCAAATTTATTAAATATGTAGAAGAATAAAAAAAAAATAGTGTATTTTTTTTAATATTAAATTTGTAAAAATATTTATAATTGTAAAAATATTTTGGTAAATTTAAAATTATTTTTTTAATATTAAATTTGTAAATATATTTATAATTGTAAATATATTTTGGTAAATCTAAAATTATTATAGTTATAAGGTTTTTTAATATTAAAGAGTGAATTGCAAGTCTTATTAGCACAACCAATTGAGAATGGGGCTCTTGGTTTTTTTAGAAGAGCGATCCAGGATCAAACCTTACAGAGGTTGTTGCACTTTATTAGGGGGAGGAGACAAGTTAAATCATGTTTTCTTAGTGTTGATATGGCCCAAGTCAATGCAATCCCTCTGATTTTAACGGCTTAGATAACCCTGAGTAATGATTTCTCAAACCACAAATCAAGTCTAATATAATCTCTCATAAACTCAAATCATTTAACAAATAAAAAAAATATTAAACAATGTAATAAATAAATGATAATATTATAATATTTTGTTCTTGAAATTGTATTTTCTATTTTAATTATAATATATGAACTATCCATATAAATAGAAAATTTTCTATTTTATTTTTAAAATTCATTTAATTACATTATAATATTGTAATATTTTATTTTTGAAATTATATTTTCTATTTTAATTATAATTATAATATATAAAATATCCATATAAATAGAAAAGATTCTATTTTATTTTTAAAATTCATTTAATTACACAATTTATATTATTGCAAATAAATTTTTAAAAATAAATTTTCTTCATAATAATAAAAATTCAATTTTTTCATTATTTTATTTCATATAATTAATTATATATGATCAAAACCTACTTTAAAACAATATTTATACTCTTTTTATTTGTAACACATACAACTATAATTTCAATGAATGGTTAGTATGTCGTTTGTGATGTTTAAAAATGGTAATATTTATAATTTTTTTAACCTAATTACTTTTTTACTCTTTGAATTTGTAATACATACAACCAAAATTTTAATTAATGGTTAGTATGTGGTTTGTGATGTTTAAAAATAGTATTTAAGAATTTGAATAGTTTTATGAATTAAATCAATATAGTTGTTTTGTATAAATGTGTTATTTAATAGATGATGATAAGGTTTTGTTAATATATCTATGGTGAAAAGGTTATGAGTTTGAAATTTTATAGGAATAAATTTAGTCATACTAAGTGTTGTGTGATTCACGCTAAATGCAATTTTTAAGTGATTTTAACTTAAACAAGTTAGATACCTCTAGATTATAGAGGATAATGATTAATTAAACATGTAAATCATCCTAAAACTAACTTACCAAAAAAAAATGTATCTCTTAAATTTTTAATTAAAAAAATATGATGTATATTTTAAATTCCATAGATTGTTTAAATATTATAAATGTATTAATTATAAATTTTTTGGATATATATAAAAATATGTATATGATAATAATAATAAACATATGTATATATAATTATTGTAGGCGTTTAATTATTATATATTTAAGAGTTAAAAATCACAAAATTCCAAAAATATTAAAATTATAAGTAAACTTTCTAACTATAATATTTATTAAAAATATTGAAAATAAAATTAATTATCAAAAAAATCAATTTAAAATAATATCTTATTTAAAATTGCCAAAAACATATTTCTTTCTAATATTTAATTTATTATTAAAAATACAATACTCCCTATTTAAAGATTCTCACCTGTCTTACCATCCGTAAGTTGTTTACTTTATATTTATATTTATATTTATATTTATATTTATATTTATATATATATATATATATATATATATATATATATATATATATATATGATTCGCAACCTAACAAAAGAGTGGGAAAACAAGTTTTCAAAATTTTAAAAAATCATACATTTCAATTATAAGGGCTCGACAATATAGGTATCTTACTTAGATATGTTGTTTTATATGTTGTTTATTAATGGTCTTGTAAAGATTGATTTCTAGGTGAGTTTTTTTTTTCGGAAGTAGCCTGGAAAACCGAAAATATAAAAAAATAAATATTACCATTTTTTTTAATGTTATTTAAAATATTTTAATTTTTTTTTTTTTTAATAATTAGATATATATATAATATTTTTAGTCTGATAAACTAAAAATTAGTTTAGTGAATATTAATCATCATCATCATTATAATTAAAACAAAATTTGTTTTATAATAAAAAAAATACTATATATAATTAATTTTGGTTGATTCGAAACCTTGAAAATAAATTATATTGATTGGTTAGAATTTACAAAATCTTATCCCATTTGATTATCACCTAAACATTTATTTATAAAATTATGAATCATAAAAGACAAAATTCAAAAATTATTATATAATAATTATTATTTTTTTAAATATAATTAATTAAAATAAATATGGATAAAATTATCATACAGTTAAAACATAGACAAAAACTCACTATTCCTGAGTATTGTAAATAATTCACGGAGAAAATGAGGGACAGTGAGTAGGGAGTATTGAAATTGACAGAAAAAAAAAAAGGTTGAGTACAATAGCAACCTAAGTGATGGGCATATTAATAGAGTAGCTTCATATTTCAACAATGTAGTAACGTTTTTAGATTTCAAGCATGCATACACTTGACTGATTAGGACCTCATACTGATGATACTTATTACTTATTTATTATTCCACCAATGTCAATTGTATGGGATTCTGTCTTCTTTAATTACATCAATAATGGTTATTAAAAAAAAAATTGTATTTGAATAATAAATTTTGAAATATTTTAAAAATATAATATATATAAATTAAATTAATTATTTCACTCTATCTATAGTGCGTTTAGATAATATTAATATTATGTTATACATTAAGATTGTTTATAATTTTTTAAAAATTTTGGCGTTTTTATGGATATTTCTTTTTATTTGATTATTAAAATGGTATAGTTACTAAAAGAAAATCATTCCACTTGGAATGATTAGTTGATGATCTTTAATGGGTGGGCTTTCATGTTTGCCAAATAATTTTGGGCTTTTTCATTGAATAGTCTTTAGTGCGATTTTTTGGAGGCTTTTAAGGTGATTTTTTATGGTGTAATTTCAATAAATTCTGGCAGGAATTTATTGAAAAGAGAAGTTTGATTGCTAACTTTGCACAATCGAAATGCCCTAGAGGTTTTTGAGGGTGCTGAATCCATATATAGAGTCAAAAAACCAGTGTGAATAACAAAAACCAAAATTTTACTTCAAAAATTTTCACTAAATTCCGGCACTGAGACTTCAAAAAATCACACTAAAAACAACTCCATTAAACTCTTTATTTTAAATCTTTAAAAAATAAGTTTTTTAGTTAAAAAAACATATACATATATATATATCCTTCATACTCATAATAATATATTATATAAACGAGTGATAAACCAATAATAAATTAAATTTTTTTACAAATTTCAAAATACTTAAAATATCTGATCAAAATATAAAATATTTGACTTCACATATATGTCTATCGTATTTTGTAATATTCTAAAATCTGCTTATAAGTCAGCTTCCCTTCAAATAAAAGATTGTTCTAGTTGATTCTCGACCCAATGGAATGGAGCTATCCTCATTAATTGTTTCAAACACAATTTGAAGCACGTTTAATCTGACCCTGGAAGCTATATGTTTAATTATGGTTATATATATATATATATATATATATATATATAGTATTGATTAAAAATTATTTTAATATAAATTAATTATAAATATAATTTAAATGATATATATTTTTATTTTTATTTAAATAATATAATTAATTTATCTAATATTTTTAGATTATAATTAATTTACTTAATATTTTTGAATTTTAAACTATTATATTCTACAACATATTAATCGTTTTGTTATGGTTTTCTAATAATCACGTCAATGTCAAAGTCTTACCAACAAATGTTAAATATTTTTTATTGACATTAAATAATATAATTAATTCACATAATATTTTTAATATTTAATTATAAAAAATATTTAAATTATTATATTTATAGGATCATATTAATCGTTTTGTTATGGTTTTCCAAGTCAATTCCAAAGTCATACCAACAAATTTTAAATATTAAGTATTATAAGTTGAGGATTTTTTAAAGATAATTTGTTTTTCTCCTTTTTGGCAATTCTTTTATTTGAATGAACAAATGGGAATTTTTTTTTTTTTTTAACATGGAATTGTTGTTGACCAACGGTGAAGTTTATATATGCTAGCTTGGAGAAAGTATGAAGACTTATGGTTATAAAGCAAAATGAATTTTGATGTATTTTTTTTTAATTAGTGAAATAATAAAGAATTATATTTTAATTTTGTATGAGTAGATTAAGTGTTAAGTGGATTATTTAAAAATCATGAAAAATTAATTAGTTAGGACTATTTTTCATGAAAATGGTCATAAATGAATGACTTACTTAATGCAATTGAATCCCAAAATATAATATCTAATATAATTAAATTATTAAAAATAAGATTAAATTCATTTTTTTTAAATAATTATTTTAGGAAAATAAAGTAAAATATTTCCTAAATACTTTTGCTACTAGTTACTATAAAAAAAAAAAATTTCTTCTTGTTGAAAAAATAAGTTTCTTCTGGTTGAGTTTCTTCTTGTTATGGTAGAATGTTTTATTCCATAAACAATAAACACCACACATTATAAATACCATACATTATAGGGACTTATTAATTTTATTCAAGTTATAGGTGTTGAAATGATTATAATAACTTTATAGAGTGTTGAAATGTTTATAATAACTTTACGCTTCATAGGATCTTTGATTAACTTTACACTTTATAGGATTATTAATTACAAAATTATTGATTTACTTGTCTTACAGAATGAACATGCTTCGTGAAAAATAAATACTTTTTTCATATTCTTTTGCAACTTGTGTAATTGGATAGTATTTGACACTGGTTAGATATGTTGTATATACTCTAGTGATGATGGACTTTTTTTTCAAGAAAGAAAAAAAGTTGTATTATATAAGATATAACCAGTACATCATCAAAGATAGCATCATCATAATGAGTGGCATATATTGTTTCCACCATATCAGTTACATTTAACCATTCCACCGGATCAAGTGGAAACACATATGACCAGAGATAATTAACCATATACATCATATCATCCTATCTCAATGCTCCATGTAATGATGTTCGTTTGAGCATACAAAAGATACAATGTGGATAATACATCTTCCTATAGACAGAGTATCCCATCCAGGCCTGTAAAGATAATCCACCATATAATACCCCAAAACAGATTGCATATAAGAAAGGGTTTTGATAAAACAATATAATCCGGCTTGCTTGATTCACACACTTGAATGGCAGCCCATGGTATTTGTCTCGCTCGCTTGTTGGCCATCCAACAAGCAATGATGGACCTTTCAAATAGATATTGGAAAACTTATCAGTATAGGTTTCGATATGGAAAAACCACTCTTATCAACTACACAAGTTTACCAAATGAAGAAACCTAATTAGACCAATTTAAGGGCAAGCCTTGTTTTTAGTCTAGCTATGCATTTTTTGTAATGTAAAATATTCTTTTAAAATATCTAATTTAAACATAAAATTAAATATGAAAACTAAACTAATAATTGAATTCAATAAATAAGAAAAAAGATGAAATGGTTAAAAAGAATGAAATACATCCAATGCAAAAATGCAGAATGCAAGATGTATGTCACCAAATCCTAATTAAAAATCAAATAAAGAATATTATTCCATCATTTTTATTTGAATTGAACTTAAACTGAACTATCTCAACTGTCTCCTAAAATAATCCAAACACTAGGTTCACTCCCTTATCATAAAATTAGCTAGAAACCAAGATAAAATGAAAAGGAATTAAACATATAATAGTAAGTAGTATAGTCCATCAATCAAAGGACATGTTTAAATACATATTTTGATCAACAAAGAATATTCAAGAAGTTACCAAGAAGTTTTGTTTAGCATATAAGTTAAGTTATAAAAAACACCATAGAAAGATAATACTCCAAAACACAACATTACAAAACTATAAACACTCTACCTAGAAAAAATATATATTTATTACCATATGAAAATAGCTTACTATGTCAAAAAAATTTAACTCTCTATATAAGCGAAATGGTTATGTTTACATTAGAAGCCTTGGTTCTTGTGTTTCCATTATCCCATCTTTCATTTTCCCTAATGAGTCTTTAGATCTTCCCAAAGATCCAACTCATTTATAATTTTTCCCTTTCCAACCTTAAATATTCAAATGAGTTTTTGAAAATAGCAACTCATGACAATACATTTTATAACAATGGGATTAATCACTAAATGAAACTTAATCTTCCAATATTCCAAGGTGATATTTTTCCTTCACACTATCCATTATTGCCTCATCAGTTCTAGTAACTTGTACACTAGGTTACACACTCTTGAAATATTTCACTTCATTGAACATGCATTCATTTACATTGGATGGAAATTGGATTTTTTTCCTTAAATTAGTTGCTAAGATAGAGGCAATATAGGCACTCTTATGTTGATTGCAGACCTCGATAATATCTCAAAATATGATGGTCATGAGAGGGGTCAATTTTTTGACCCCTCTCTCTTAACCATTTGATTCTAATATATTCCTTGAATTTGCAATTGACATATGTTCAGGAAAGCAACACTAAATTTCTTATTTACTCTTATTATTTGAGCATGAAACATTCTTGAATTTCTCCTCTCTTGATTTGAGAAAGCTTCAAAGCTTGTGAAAGAAATGCCTCTATTGTTTTATAGTAGTCGTCTTCTTCAGTATTCCATTCATTCCAATCAAAAAATTGGACATGAATTTTCTCTATCAAAATATTGACAACACTCCCTTTCTCTTAAAAATTTAATAAACAATAAGAATACCTCAAATTTTATTAAAACGATGAAAAATAAAATGATAAGAGAGTACTTACAATTTAAAAATATATAACAAAAGAATAAAATTAATTTTTTACTACTTCCACAACTCACAATAATGCCTCCATTTTTTTTTAAAGTACCATATTAAATTTATTTGGATCGACATTTCAAGCCTTAAGCTAACTCATCTTTGATACAATAACATCCTTGGCCTCGAGCAATCCTCATCAACCAAAAACAAGTTTCTATTGAGTTTGTAATAAGTGATGTTACTCCCATATATTTAAAGTAGTTGATACACCTATTATGTTTGTTGTTGATACACCCAACTGGTAGTTACTGCTACTCCATTAGCTACATTTTATCAAATTGGCCATTTCTCTTGAGTTGTAGGCACTCCCAATATCGCATGTTGATACTCTTGTTGCATGGAGTTGCTGACACAACCAAAATTTGCAGTTGGTTAGTTGCACTATTGAAAGAAAAACCCTTTGAGATGTGTTTCCATAATGAGATGTAAGTTACAATTTTTTTTTCTTCATGCTAAGAGGAGGTGAATTAGTTTATTTTGGAAGATAAAGAGGTCAGTGACCTCGGAAGTGATTTGTTTTAGTGGAATACGAAGAGGTCAATAGCATGAGGATAAATGGATGGAACAAGGAAGGAAATTGACCTTTTTTGTCGTCATTCAGGATTTTTCTTCTGCCTCTGAGCTCTTAGACATTTTCATATTATATTGATGGCGTTGGTTTGGCTACTGCATGATTTTAAGAGACAACGACTAATTATTGTACGAGTTAGGAAGATGTCTAGTTGTTGTGTGTGGTGTTACTGTGTAACATCGTAGGAAATTCAAGCTCTATTAGGGCATTGTTCTATAATCTAAATTCTTAGTTGTAACAACACATTTTGAATAAATATAAAGTAATTGAATCATTTATGTGTTCTCGTGAGAAGACTTGAATTACTCTTTGTTTGCATTGTGTGATTTTTTTATTAAATTAATTAATTTTGTATCCAAATTCCAATGGCCTAGGTTGTGCACTCTATAACAAAAATCCATATTATGTAGGTTTTTTGAAAACTATAGAATCTAGATTGTGTCAAGTGGTATCATAGAGATATTTTTTTTTGGATTTACACCTTGAATTGTTTCATGTAATAGTGTACTAGGAAACCTTGTCGGTGGTTGTACAACAGGAGTGTTGAGGTACAAGTTGGGTAACAAAACCTAGGTTGAGGTCTATGGATGTTGGTGATACATTTACAACTTGTAAGGATTCCGCCGACGAGAACAAGAGAACGATGAGGAGGTGCAGGAAATTGAGAGCTAGAAGAATTAAGACGAAGAATAAAAGAGTTAGAGCATAAAATAAATGGATATGCAAAAGTAGATTCAGGTCCTAAAGAAGAAATCGATGAATAATAGGAGGACAAGGAGAGAGACCCAACAATGAGGTTGATTTCATATTTGAGAAATAGAGGCAGTCCAAGAGTTGAAATTTCATATTATGACGACAATCAGAGAGTTGATGTGCTCATCGATTGGATTAGAGAACACGAAAGATACTTCGAGTATGGAATTGTTCAGGTGATCCAAGTGGATATTGGTGGCCACCCACCTATTCCACTTGGACCCCCACCATTGTTTCTTTTAGTTTTTCAATTTTCTTAATTGTAGCACAATTTACTATTTTTGGCAGTTTTCCAGGTCCTGAACTTCTGGAGCCGTTTTGAGGCCCTAAATGACGTTTTTTTGAAAAATCACCTACGAAAAAGGCAAAATATCTAATAAATGTCTTTGAATTGACATTTTTCAAAGGTGATTTTCCAAATAATCGTTGTTTAGGGCCTCAAAACGGCTCCAGAGTTCAAGACCCAAAAAACTACCAAACATAGTAAATTTTGCTACAATTAAGGAAATTGAAAAACTAAAAGAAACGATGGTGAGTCTCCAAGTGGAATAGGTGGGTGGCCACCAATATCCACCTAGATAATTCCTCCATGTTTAGGAATCAATGGTCCCCATTGCGTTGGGTTCCTCCATGAGATGAGGAAACTTTTATTGAACTTGGTCCCTTGTGAGCCACTTGCCCTAGTGAAGGAGTTGGCTTGCTTTGACAACTCGATATAGTTGGATCCTCTGCTGGAGGGTGTTCTTGGTTTTTGTATCCATGATATAATCATTTGTGGCTTGTTCCATGCAGTCCAAGTTTAACTATTTTGGTGTGATTTTTTCTACCATGTCATATGCGTCCAGTAGAGGTGGAAAATAGGGTCGAAGTTGGTCCACATTGAACACTGGGTGTAGACCAAGGAATAGTGGAATATTGAGCTTGAAGGCATTATCCCCTATAGGCTTGGTAATGGTGTATGGCCCATATCAGAACGGGAAAAGCTTACGGTGGGGTCCAACGAGGTGATCCTTTCACAAATGTAGCCACACTTTGTCGCCCTCCTAGAAATTGTGTGGCACCTGATGCTGATCATGTCACTTCTTGTACCTAGCATTAGATCTGTCCAATATGTCATGAACCTATTGGAAGATGTGTTGAATGCTCTCAACAATTTTTTTCGCCTTGTCATCTTCACACTGGACATGAGTCGAATGGGCCCGAGTAGCCACAAATGGCATGGCTACATCAATGGGTCATAGTGGCTGGAATCCCAAGCCCACTTGAAAGGGGTTGTGGCCGATTGATCTGTGGAGATCCTGATTATAGCTATGTTGTGCATAGGGGAGGCTCTCATCCCATGTGCATAGATGCTTTGAGTTTTACATGCGTAGAATGTGTACGATCATCCTGTTGATGACCTCTATCTCGCCATCAGTTTGGGGATGGAAAGTTGTGGACTTGTTGAGCTTGGTTTCAAGCATTGACCAGAGGCTGGACCAAAATGTACTAAGGAACCTATTGTCCCGATCTAAGATGATAGAATTTGGGATCCCAAAGTGTACCCACACTCGTTCAAAGAAGAGTTTAACAGTGGATTCTATTGTGATATTCCTTTTTCAGGCCGCCATAATGGCCATCTTCGAGAATCTTTCGACAACCACGAAACAAAGTCATTTCCATGCTTATTAGAAGGAAGGCCCAACATTTAATCCATGGATATGGATTCTGAATGTCTACTAGGGGTATGCAGTGGAGTATAGAGGCTTTTCTTCTTGATTTGGAAATAGCACAAGCAGTGCAAGATCTGATGTAATTCCCGACATCTTATCGAAGGTTCGACCAATAGAAATACTTCTTCAGTGTTGCCACTATTTTCTCGACCTATAAATGCCCAGTGACCCAACTGTAGTGCACTTCCCAAATCATCTTGGCATGCTTGCTTAAAGGAACACAAAGGTGTCCCATGTGACATAGTAGTGCATCCTAAAGGTGAAAATTTGGAACTTTCTTACTCTTTAAGAGCGTCTTGTATGTGTGGCCAAATTATGGATCACTCTTATAAAGAAGCAACCAATCAAAAGTCTCCTACGCACAAGAGTTGAGAAAAATGGTTAGCGCCACGATCGGTGGTTGGCTGAGGCAGTCTACAACATTATTACTGTTTCCCTTCTCGGTATGTCCTATTCACTATAAACGATGATGCATTTGGGCATGTCAATACTTGGATTTTGTTTAATCATGGACTTATTTTTTTTAATTGTATGTATATTTAGAAATTAGGCATGGGTGATGATGATGACGATGATATTAATGATGAGAATGATGGTGAGGTAGATGATATATCATTATATCTCTGATAATAGATGTTTGGAGCATGATATTGTAGAAATTAGCTGAATAAATCACTTATTCAATGGAGATTAACCCGATTACACATCAATTTCGAATTGCATGCATAACACATAATCTCATCTACAATTAATTGTCACATGCGGAAATAATAGAAGCAATCTCACATCAAATCAATCACACATTAACTCAGTATGTATGGGGAAAGCCTATAGCTGAAAACCCCGCAGCTATTGTGCATATTATAATGGAGAAATCATGTAACAAAACAAGTACAATACTCTTCACAAGTACTCAGTACTTTCTCATAAAGTCACACACAATCTAGCTTAGTTTTGAACAGGTTACTGGTTCAAAACTCCCCGCCAATTGCCTTGCCTCTATTGCGCAATCATGGCCTGTATATGAAGAGATCCAAGGTTCGAATCCCCTTGGTTTGACTGCGCAATTGTCATGGACAATTCCTCCAAGTGTAATGCAAATCCCATGCAAAACTGATCCTCCAACTGATAGCTTTACTCACCCTTTCATCTACCGCTTCCACTGGTCTCCACTGAACTGATCATGCACTGTAGTGAACTGAAGTGTTCTTGAGTTGACTAATGAGTTAATAATTAATGAATTAAATAATATTTAATTCACTCCACTCATAACTAATTGATTAGCTAGTTAAACTAATCTCAACTAGTTCAACTAAGATAAACAGAACACAACTCCACTATCTGTCTCATTAACTCCTCCAAAACTTCTGCCACTGAAGTCCAACTGAATTCAACCATGCAAGATGCCATCAAACCCTAGGAACCACGTGATTCCTCTGTCAGTTGCATGAGCCACCTCCATGACTCAAACTGAAGTGCTCCAAGAGAGTAAACTGTTGTTTATAGTCAAAATATTATTAAGGGTAAATAATACTTGACTTTCATATTTTTAGGAGAAGCAGTCTAAAAATAGCCTAGGTCCTAAAAATAAGGGTCTCATCTATTTTTACCAACATGTCGCATACTTCAAGAATCTCCAACCGGAATCTCTGAATTATGCTCCGTATGTCTAAAAATAGACATTGCACTAGAATTTGCCTGCGGGCCCACTTAGTGAAGGCGACTTCATTTCACTAAGCTCCATCATCTTGCTGCATTCTCAACACTCCCTCTCAGCAAGATATGGATTATCTGCAATCCCTATCCTGCCTCTGTGGAATTCGAACTTGCTCCTGGTGAGCGCCTTCGTCGGGATGTCGGCATCCTGATCCTCCGTGGGAACATATGAAAGCATCATGATCCTCCGCTGAACACAATCTCTGATGTGATGGTACCTGATGTCGATATGTTTGGACCTATCATGAAATACTGGATTAGCCGAGAGCTTGATGCAGCTCTGGTTATCACAGTAGATCACTGTAGGCTCCAAATGCAACCTGAACAAACCTGTGAGGATCTTCCTCATCCAAATAGCCTCACATGCAGCCAAGCTTGCTGCCATGTACTCGGCCTCTGCTGAACTGAGTGCCACGGATCTCTGCTTCCTGCTGTACCAGGAAACTGCTGTCGACCCAATGCTGAAAACTCCTCCGGAAGTGCTCTTCCGGTCTGTTGGGCTCCCTGCCCAATCTGCATCAGTGAAACCAGAAAGCTTCACTCCATCCTCCTGTCTGTACCATAGACCATATCCCGATGTGCCTCTGATATAGCGCAATACATGCTTGCCCGCCTTCAAAAAGAGCTTGGTAGGCTTAACCATAGCTTGCGAAAGCTGGTTAACTGCATAGCATATATCGGGTCGAGTATTGACCAAATACATCAACGACCCCACCAACTGTCGATAGACGGTGGCATCCACTACCTCCTCCGAAGTAGCATCTCCCTTCCTCCAACCTCCAGGAAGAGGGGTATCAACAGGCTTGCAGCCTTGCATGTTGAACCTCTCCAGAATCTCCCCGGCATACTTGCCCTGAGAAACAAACAGTCCTCCACTGCGCTGCCAAATCTCCAATCCCAGGAAATAATGAAGGATGCCCAAGTCCTTCATCTCAAACTCTCGTGCAAGATCCTCCTTGCATGAAAGTATCAACTGCTCATCGCCGGTCAAAATCAGATCATCTACATACAGTACGATGATCAACAGCTTCCCCTCCACCACAATCTGGTACAGGTTTGGATCCGCCTCACTCTTGGAGAATCCAAGCCGGGTGAAGTAGCTGTCTATCCGAGTGTACCAAGCACGAGGTGCTTGCTTCAGCCCGTACAGTGCTCTCTTGAGTCGGCACACATGCGACTCACTGCTGAAGATCTCAAAACCTTCAGGCTGCTCTATGTACACCTCCTCCTCAATAACTCCCTTGAGGAACGCAGTCTTCACATCCATCTGATGAATGTGCCACCCCATCTGCGCTGAGAGAGCAAGGATCGTCCGTATGGAAGAGTACCTTGCGACAGGTGCAAAAGTCTCCTCATAGTCAATCCCCTCGATCTGTGAGAAGCCACGGGCGACAAATCTCGCCTTGTGCTTCTCCACACTCCCGTCAGCCGCCTGCTTCACCTTGTAGATCCATCGCGAACCTACAACTGATTTCCCAACCGGTCTTGGGACAATCTCCCATGCACTGTTCCTGATGATCGAATCATATTCTTCGATCATGGCATCGACCCATGCAGGTTCCTCCACAGCTTCCTCAAAAGAGGATGGCTCCGTCACAACACATTGACTCACAAGAGCCATGTATCCAGTGTACCGATCCGGTGACTGCCTCTGTCTGCGTTGTGTTGTAGGTGGTCCTACAACCTTCTCTGCATCCCGAGCCAGTCGCTCAGCTTCTGTAGTGCGCATGCGCCCTCTGATGGTTGGCGCTGCATGGGTAGTTTCTTCCACCTCCCGAACCTCCTCTTGTGGCTGATCCACATCCGGAAGCTCCTCCTTAGGAACTAACAGCTCCTCATCTGCATGCAAGTGTAGCTCCCTCTCAAGCGAACACTGCATGGCTTTCTCCTCCTGGAATTTTATATCCCGTCGCACAACAGTCTTGCGACTGTCTGGCACATACACCCGATAGTTGTGAGGTGTATAGGTGTACCCCACAAATATTCCAACTTCAGCAGTTGGATCCAGCTTCCTTCTTGCATCCTTCGTCACATGCATGTAGACAGGAGATCCGAAAATCCGCAAATGGGAAATATCAGGCCTCTTGCCAGAATAAGCCTCCTCTTGTGTACTCATGCCAAGAACCTTGTGAGGACAACGGTTCTGCACATACACTGCTGTATTGCATGCCTCAGCCCACAAGTGAAGGGGTAGGCCCTGATCATGCAACATCGCCCGTGCAGCACCCACGATCGTTCTGTTCTTCCGCTCGGCCACCCCGTTCTGCTGTGGGTTATGGGGTGCGATGAGCTCTCTCCGAATCCCTTCTGCGCTGCAGAACTCCTTGAATTCAGCCGAGATGAATTCACCACCGTTATCACTCCTTAGAGCAATCACCTTCTTCACCGACTCCTTCTCGACCAGTGCTTTAAACTCACAGAACTTCGCGAATGTATCGCTCTTCTTCTGCATGAAGAAGATCCAGCACTTTCGAGAGAAATCATCGACAAAGATCACATAATACTTGTGCTTTGCTGTCGAAGCAACTGAGAAAGGACCACACACGTCTGTGTGAACTCTCTCAAGGATCGTCGTGGCGCGACTATCCTTCTCGTGAAAGGTGGCTTTCACATACTTCCCTAAGGTACACCCCTTGCACTGATCTGACTGCGCAAGAGTGCCCTTAGGAAGTCCAGTAGAAATCTGCTGCAGAATCTTCAAAGCTCCATGGTGAAGATGGCCCAATCTCCTATGCCATAGTTCGCCCTCATCATCCCGGCTCACCACATCTCCAGCCTTGCATGCCATAGCTGCGCAGTCATCTACCTGCAACTGATAAAGGTTCTGAGTTCGAACCCCTATCTTCCGGGTCTCTCCTGTAGTCTTACTGCGCAGGAAAGCTTTTCCTTCGCTGAAGACCACATCATAACCCTTATCCTCCAACATCGCTACTGAAATCAGGTTCTTCTTCAATCCAGGTACATGCATGACATCCTTTAAGACAAAGGGTTTACCAGACTCCCTCTGAAAGGATACGGTACCGATACCAGTCGCACTGTATCTACCATCATCGCCCATCTCGATGTGCACACCCAAATCTTTGTTCTCCAAATCTGAGAACAACTCCCGATCTCCCGTCATATGAAATGACGCACCGCTGTCCAAGAACCACACCGATCCCATCACACTTGAAACCAAGCATGCAATCAGTGAAAAGTCAAGCTCGAACTGTGAAGCCTGTTATCACTCAGGTTTTCCTAGAAGTTGTGTAAGAGGAAAGTATACCCGAGGTAACCACAAACCAACCTTTTAGATGCAGAATCTATCCAATCTGCATCCAGAGAGGGCTCTCTCTTTATGATTTATCTTTGTTTTTGGAAGGTTTTAGGCTAGTTATAGATTCAAGGGTTTGTTTGAAAATTGGTGGAATCCACAAACTAAGGGCAAGGTTGAGAGCTTTCAGTCCATTGGGCTATGGAGTCAAAGGATGGCTTTACTGGATTTCTATTCTAGGCACAAGATGGTATTACAGGGCAAGATAGCTAGACAGAGAACAATCCTTAAAATTTAAAGTGGATGGGATGATCCTGAAGGGATGAAAGGCAACTAAGAATCTTTCATCATGTTCAGAAGAAAGAAGTGAAATGACTACAAACAAAGAGAAATGAAGGATTCTTTATTATAGTAATCAATAATGTTTAAATTAGCAAAGCAGGAGCATTTAAGAATTCATGCTTATAGCTAATTTAGAAGAAAACATTAAGAACAATCACATTTGAAAACAGAGTACAGTTAAGCAAATTCTGTTTCAATCTTTTATGTAAATTATTCAGAAATGGATATGATGGTATTAAAAACTAATATAAAATTTCAGACAAAAGGTAGAAACACTTATTGAACTGTAGTCCAACACATGAATCCTGCAACAAGTCCAGTGCTTTCAAATCGTCATCCAGCAAGCCACAAGTAAATTTCTCCAAAAGCGTTTATTCCGAAAATCTCAATGTTACAGCAGAGTAATAGAATCCACCCTCAACTCTCTCTTTGAGGGTTTATTTATACAAAAAATAATCCTAACAATCTTACTCTATCCTAGCCAATAATCCAGGCTAACTTAAAGCATATTTACAAACAAACAAGAGACACATGGTCTCGTAAAATAGAATAATGAGTAACGGCTGATGTGTTGTTCCTTTCTTCATGGACGTGCTAAGGATAAGTGCTTAAAATAGGGCTCTGTGCTGTCCTTTGCGTATTCCTTTGACTTGTTGAATACTCTTTCTTCTCACGGATACTCTTTAACCTTTCTTGCTGATACTCTTTCATCTGCTTTTCTGTTTTTTCCCATTTACTCAATAGTAAAGATAAACTTTTATCCTGAAAACATTTTTTACAAAATTTCCAGCATTTCCTTCCACCACTGATCATCTGGTATCATTGTTCTTCTGAGTTTCCTTAAAGTTTCATCTGCTTCAGTAAGTTTATAAAAAGTGGGCTCGTTCGGAAATAGATACTTTAGTTCATGCTCCAGATGAAATAGATTCCTCACTTTTCATAAATACTTTTCCCGGTTGGTAATACAGGTTCTGATGAGCTAGTAGAACCTATAGCTGTATTTTTAGCATGAGCTTTTATTCTTTTCTCATATGTTTCCAAGTCTACTATTTGATCCTCTGTGAGCATGGGACTTGGCAATTCACTGTCCAACAAAGCTTGAAACTTCTCTCTGAAAACGTTGATATCGACCAAAATGTCAGTACACTTTCTTTCTAGATTTTGCATGAAAGTCCTCTTGGTGAAAACTCTCTTTGCTTCCAACACTACACCTGTTCTGTCATCAATTCCTAACAATGCAAGCTGTTGTTTTGTTCTGGAATTCAAAAATTGAATGATCTGCTGGGCATGCTTCGGCTTGCCCCTTAATTCATGTCTAGTTTTATTTATTTCCTCTTGTGCTATCTTGACTAACTCATTTTGCTCAAAAATAGCTTGAATGGAAGGCCAAATATCTCTTATTAATTCAATGATGTTGCTCCAAAGAATATCATTTATTTCGTTCAGAGGCTTTTCCAGTGAAAGATCTTTTTGCAAAGCCTCAACCAATTTCTCCAATCTTTTTATTTCCCTGAGGTTGTCAGCAGCTGTCTTTTTGGATGTGTCATATTTTCCCTCCAATTTTGTTAATTGTAGTTTTGTTTCTTGGAGTTCTGTGACCTTTAGCTGCAAACTCTCCATTTGTTTAATTAAATCCTCAGAATTCAAATTAGAAATGTTCACCTGAGATGGTTGTTCCTGCTGTCCTGTAGCTGTTGTTGAAGTCTGCTTGATATTTTCCTGTTCCTGCAATGCTTTTTCCAACTCCTTCTCTGTTTCATTTAGTCGCTCTGTCAAATTCAAGAGCAACTCCATCATTTCTTCTTGTGAATTTCCTTTTATAACTTCCTGTGTCTGAGGGTGCCTCGAGGCTAGTAATTTCAGTTGTTTTCTGAGTGCAGCTATATCATCCTCTTTCTTTTTTACCAATGCCTCAATACCTTTAATGTCTTTGGGATTGTGACCCAAACCAATAATGATCTCTTCTAGAGATTTTATTCTATTGTCCTTGGCCTGTGAGGAGGCCCTCTCAATCTTTAATTGTGCAGTAGTATTATTCAAGGAATATTGCAGTGTTAAAGCTGCCATGGCTTTGTTGGTGAGAGTAGAATAAACCATTTCCCCTGTTTGTCTATGAAGCTCTATCTGATCCAAGGGATGGATATCTTTTGCTAAAACTTCAAAATTTGTTCTGATATAATCTGTTGCTGAAGTTGGCTTTGGCACCTTTGCTTTTAAGTGGCTCATTTGCATTTTACCTTGTGACAGATCAAATGCTGACATCAACCTTTGCTGATTGTGAGGAGCCATCTTCATATACTGATCGTATACCTTCATTTTCAATGGTTCATTCTTTGTTTTGATATTAATGAAGGTTTTCTTAATGTCTCCAGTATCTGTCTTTGGTGGTCTAAAAGAAGATACTTCAGTGCTTAATTGCTTTTGTATCCCTTTCTGGCTTATGTTTGTTTCACTTGCTGTACCTGTTTGCTGACTATCTTCCCTACCATCATCAAATACTTCATCTATAATCTCTACATCTGGAGGTGGATCAGACTTGTGTTTTTTAGCTTGATAAACTTGTGGGGCTCCTTTTGAAGGTGTGGTATCTGGAGCTAGCCTTTTTTTCCCTATTTCCACATTCAGTGGAGTTTGCATCTCTGGAACTTGGATTTGCTTTGCTGGTGTG
This sequence comes from Pinus albicaulis, assembly GCA_034641835.2. Taxonomy (NCBI): domain Eukaryota; kingdom Viridiplantae; phylum Streptophyta; class Pinopsida; order Pinales; family Pinaceae; genus Pinus; species Pinus albicaulis. The sequence goes on along the minus strand of CM076580.1, from coordinate 1,103,632,177 downwards.
TGAGAAGTCTGAGATAGTTCTGGTGCTTTGGAACTTTGTGATTTTTCTGCCATGACCAGGGTTTCAATGACCTGAACTATAGGTTCTTTTCCTTTACCCTTGGGTTCTACTGCTACTGATGGACTATCTTCCTGTAGAGCTTGTTGTAGAGTGGCTGCTGATGATGTGCCAATGTAGGGTACCTGCATTTGATCATATGTTTCTAGGTCAAATTTCTTCTCAACATCTTTCATAAGTTTATTCAATTTGGCGGCTCCACTTCCCTCTTCAACCAGTGTTCCTTTAACCCATTCATCTTGATTTGCATACTGTTCTATGTCAGGAATTCTGTGATGTACATAAGGAGATGACTTATTTTTTAACCTTCTTTCACAAATGAAACCAAAGGGGTCATAAGGGACCCAACGGAAAGATGTCTGGAATTTTCTCTCTAATATAAGTTCTGCTTCTCTCTCGGCTTCTCTAGAATTGCAAATGAAAGGACCTAACTGGCTTTTGATCCTTAACTGTGCTTTCTTCTTTACATTGCAGAAATGGATTACATCTGAGTTATTCATCTGTCTAAAGTATTCCAAAGCAAAAATTCTCATTGGTACATATCTGGGTAACTTGAATGGATGTAATTCACATCCATAAATCCTGATGACTGTATGGTTTTGGTACAAATACCAATCCCCAAATTTATAACTCTTTGACAATTGCAAGGTCTTTCTAATTTCAGTACTGAGTCTGGGGGGAGAAATTCCTGTTAACAAAGTTGTAGCAGGATGTACAAACTGATCAATGAATTCTGAATAGGAGTAGGGAGAATCAGAGGAAAAATGAATGATGGGGGACCAAAAAATAACAGACCTGGGATTACCCTTAGCATCAAGTTTCTGAACAGGGAAAGGGAATCTGTCTGAGTGATAGAAAATTATGAGATGATAGATAACTGAGGAGTACTTGAAAACCTTTTCATCATCTAGCCTTAAAAATTGATCATGGATTTTGTTGGCAATGAAGGAAGCATAATCATACTTAATCTCGGGAGGCTGCCCAGGGGTAAAGATAGATAGCAAAGCCAGAGTTATCTCATCTACATACTCACTGGTATTGAATCCTAAGACAAAGGATATTACATTCACAATAAGCCTTCCCAATTGATTGAAAAAGTAAAAACCATAGGGGGGAGTCCCTTTTGGCTGATGCTCAGGTAACATGAAATACTGACACATTGCTTTTAATTTCTCTGGGGTTAACTGCCTGGTTTTCTCAATCAACCCTTCCATGGATAGAGGTGCTAATTCTTGTTCTGGCTCAAATTGTAACATAGCATTGATAGCCTGAGGTGTGATAGGGAACAGAACACTTTGATCAGGAGCTAATACAGCTCTTTGTGCGGGATCATAATTTGCATGACAATAATGAATGATTTCAGGGAAAACGTGGACTGTAGGAATAAAATACCTTGGGAGATTGGATTCCCACAACCCTATAAGATCTTGCCCCTTTAAGTGTTCGTCTCTGCAGCGACAGAAGCTCAAACGGGGACTTTCATCAAAATGTAGGTCTTTTATTTGGAAATCTTCATCTATCAGAGGTAAATAGTCCAAATCTCGGTGAGGAGCATTCAAAGGAGTGATATTTAGAGCAGTTGGGGTCTCCATTTTGGTTCTTGTGGATTCAAAATGGAGGTTTTAGTTTTTCTTGCAGACCGGGCGGGATGTCTGATAAAAGAGGAAATTGGAACAATTCGCAGGTTTGGGAAGCAAATTCACAGGTTTTAAATCTTCAATGAGGACTCAGAGAGGATTTTTAACCATTTTTTCAGAGAAAAAACAAAGGAAACTAAGCTTGACTTGCAGTCGGGGTGCGAAATGATAAATACCTGTTTTTAGATGGAACTGGTTCTTTAACAGGTAATGAACAATGGCGGGGACGTTCTTCAACACGGGCGCAGCTGAATTTCGGAGTAAATTGGTGTATTTGCAGTGGAATTTGAAATTGCAGCGGGAGCTCTATCTCTTTCAGAAACTAAAAATAACTGAAAAAACATGAAAATGGCTTATTTACAAGTCAAAAAGGGTTTTTGTCTTTTTCGAGGTGATGACGTCATTGACGTACGGGGTGACGTAGGAAAGTGGGGCCGGCGGTATGCGGTAAGCGGTAAGCGGTGAGCCCACACCGCTTATGGACGAAGGCGGTAAAAGACGCGAGGGGAGCGATTCCATAGCTCTAACGCCACGTGGATGGTCTGACTAGTCAAAACCACCCATTCCCCGCTGGCTAAATAACTCACACGGGATGGACAGCGGGATTGATCATGACCGTTGATCAATGGAGGGATGATCCGACGGCTGAAGGAAAGGGAAACATGCGGGGGATTGAAAAGTGGGCCCGGCGGGATTTACATTCGTTTAACTGTTATTTAATCGCCCCGGGAGGATTTCGATTGGTAAGTGAAAGGTTATTAATTAGTTCAAATAACTAATTAATCCCATATGCAAAGGTAAAGGGTCGAGGCGGAGTTGACTTGAGAGGAAGGCCACGTGGACGGACCACGGTGGCGCAGGACTCCGTCGCATTTTATTCTTGTTTTTGGTGTTAAACACATATATTACATGTCTAACGCTTTTTATATATATTTTATTATACGATGAATTAATTAAAACACAACTAATTCACCATAGGGCGGGGATTAATGTATAAGGCTATAGTTTTAACCAAAGGGCTTTATAAAGCGGGGTGTTTATTTTCAACGTGTGGGAATATATACTTTGGTAAAACATTATAATAAAGGGTTTTTTGGGGATATTTATTAGAAAATGGAGTTATATACTTAGGAAAGGGGATTTTACTAGGGATTTAATATAGTAAAATCAAATGTTAATATGAAAAAGGACAAGGAAAATCAAAACATCTTTGTACATCTAAGAAAGTGATAACTTATGAAGTAAATTGCAACATTTTATCTTCAGCACTTAAACTTAGAATAACAAGTTGTTTTGAGGAATTTTATGGAATATTGCATCAGTTTCCTAAGTAAAATAGGATTTTACTTAGGAAAAAGTTAAAGATGGAAGATAATCAATGATGGATTATTTCAAGCGCTTAGGTCTTTTGATCATTAGGCCGAGGGTCCGGTCCCTCCAGAAGTCAAGGAAATGCCTTGAGCCCCTTTGATCTCAAATTACCTTAGTACTTTTGGGGAAATTAGTAAAACTCTTTGAGGGGGAAAAATGATGGGGGAGGTTAATGAATTTGACTTTGCTTGCTGTGATTTTTCAGTGTATTTTCTGCTTCAGTACTTTTGATGAAAGTAAATGATTAACTAACATGTAGCAGCACCATTCATCAGATAACATTTTGCAGCACCATCTACCTACCCTATCTACTTAACACTACCATTTTGTCTTCTTTATTAGGGTGCATTTAGACTTGCAAACCCTGATCAATCTTTTCTTTTACATGATGAATCTATCTATTTCTACCCTTATTACATCCAAGGGCTCAGATTAAACTGTTGAGCACCTTTTATTCACTCTACCTAGCTACTTATCTGCCAAGATTAAAATGTTTGGCTAGATATTTATTCTCTAATCTATAACATGAAATTGAAATATGACTAAGCCAAGTTTAAACAGTTTGACTTATTCATGAATTGTGGCAAAAATTTCACAAGCTGCACACAATTGATTTATTTCAACAGAGTAAGAAGTAGTGGCATTTGAATTTGCACACTTTCCTTGGTCTATTTTTTGCTTAGGGTTCATTTCTTTCTCTTTTTTGACCATTTTATTCTTTTTACCCTTTGATCTTTCTTTTAGGGTATACTCTCTTTACATTTTTTAAATTTTTTGATTTTTTGGTTTTTTAAGAATATGGAACACCTTTGCTCAAGTAAGAAGGTTTGAACATATTCCATAATTCAATCAAGACAATCATGAAAAATGACACCTATTGGTATAGGAGACTAACAAAGCCAAAGCTTCTCCATCTGCAGATCTTCCCGCTTGCTTGTTCTTCTTCTTCTTTGGACAATTTGTAGCATAATGTCCGTGATCATGGCAGTGAAAACACTTCACTTTCGCCATATCCTGCTTCTTGCCCTTAGCACCAGAATGAGAGGTTTTCTTACCCTTCCCCTTCTTTTCTTTGGACACCAAAGCGCAATTTTCTTCATCAGCTCCCTTTGATGAAGATCCATCTCGAGTAGTCCTCCTTATCTCCTCCTGCATGAGATCCGCCCAAAGGCGCTCCCATCCCGACAACTTCTCCCGACCATTGACACTATCTTGATATGAGTGCCAAGCCTTCGGAAGACCAAGGAGAGCCAGGTCGACCATGTCCTCATCTTCGACAGTCACCCCCACACTTCCCAGCTCATCTCTGCACTGAGTGAACTTCGTGAGGTATTTGGCGATACTATCGCCCTTCTCCATCTTGATGTTCCTGAGCTTATCTTTGAGCGCCAGCTTCCTTTGGTCTCTCTTACTCTGGAATAGATCCGTCAAAGCTTTCCACATTAAATATGGAGTAGCCTTTCCATGCAGGCTGGATACAATATGATCCTTGACGCCCTCCAACAGGATCCTTCGACATTTCGCAATCTTCTTTTGCCATGCTTCGACCGCAGCTGCATCAGTGGGCTTTTGGACATCCGTATCTACGAACTCCTTCAGACCATTATCTTCTAACACTGCTTCCATGCGATCCTTCCATGCAACATAATTCGAACTGCCTTCAAGAGCATATTCGAGTCGCAAACCGTTGAAAGAAGACATTTTCAACACCGGCACCAAGAAAACAAAGCTGCTGCAAAATTCGAATTCCAAACTCCAAGCTCTATCGCTTCCGATCTACACTTGAGAACAAATTGTTTCCAAATCAGAGATTGACTGCAAGGGGCGTTTACCAGACCTTTCACTTTCCGAAGAAAGATGAATCTGGAGGCTTCCTGGCCCGTATGCAGACTCTGTCCGAGGAAATAAGTTTGCAATCACCGTAATAGATCTCGACAATTAATCTTACTCTGATACCATGTAGAAATTAGCTGAATAAATCACTTATTCAATGGAGATTAACCCGATTACACATCAATTTCGAATTGCATGCATAACACATAATATCATCTACAATTAATTGTCACATGCGGAAATAATAGAAGCAATCTCACATCAAATCAATCACACATTAACTCAGTATGTATGGGGAAAGCCTATAGCTGAAAACCCCGCAGCTATTGTGTATATTATAATGGAGAAATCATGTAACAAAACAAGTACACTACTCCTCACAAGTACTCAGTACTTTCTCATAAAGTCACACACAATCTAGCTTAGTTTTGAACAGGTTACTGGTTCAAAACTCCCCGCCAATTGCCTTGCCTCTATTGCGCAATCATGGCTTGTATATGAAGAGATCCAAGGTTCGAATCCCCTTGGCTTGACTGCGCAATTGTCATGGACAATTCCTCCAAGTGTAATGCAAATCCCATGCAAAACTGATCCTCCAACTGATAGCTTTACTCACCCTTTCATCTACCTCTTCCATTGGTCTCCACTGAACTGATCATGCACTGTAGTGAACTGAAGTGTTCTTGAGTTGACTAATGAGTTACTAATTAGTGAATTAAATAATATTTAATTCACTCCACTCATAACTAATTGATTAGCTAGTTAAACTAATCTCAACTAGTTCAACTAAGATAAACAGAACACAACTCCACTATCTGTCCCATTAACTCCACCAAAACTTCTGCCACTGAAGTCCAACTGAAGTCAACCATGCAAGATGCCATCAAACCCTAGGAACCACGTGATTCCTTCTGTCAGTTTCATGAGCCACCTCCATGACTCAAACTGAAGTGCTCCAAGAGAGTAAACTGTTGTTTATAGTCAAAATATTATTAAGGGTAAATAATATTTGACTTCCATATTTTTAGGAGAAGCAGTCTAAAAATAGCCTGGGTCCTAAAAATAAGGGTCTCATCTATTTTTACCAACATGTCGCATACTTCAAGAATCTCCAACCGGAATCTCTGAATTATGCTCCGTATGTCTAAAAATAGACATAGTCTAAAAATAGACATTGCGCCAGAATTTGCCTGCGGGCCCACTTAGTGAAGGCGACTTCATTTCACTAAGCTCCATCATCTTGCTGCATTCTCAACAGATATTATCTCTAACCTATTTAAGATTCTATATTGATTCTATATGTTTATTATAATAATTATCTATCATAATTTTTCAAATCAAGAGCCACCTGTAAAAGATAACCAGGTAGTGGAAGAACCAGTACAAGAATCAAAGAAAGAGTCCCACATAGAAGAAAGTGAATCTGATAAAGGCAAGGAAGTGTAGATATTATTAAATATTTTACTCCATGAATAATCATGGATAACCCACCAAAGGGTGTATGAGATATAGAACATATTTCATTCAAAAAGTGTTAGGATGTTGGATGGGGAAACATGTGATTGTATCATACGTTTTCCTATTAGCTAAATCACTTCATGACAATGCTAAAATTTATGTGGTGATATTGGTGACTTATAATCTTCATGTATCTATTGAGAGTATGCATAAAGTGTATTTGGAGAATGTAGAACTCAACATAATTGTAAATTATGGCATGAGGTTGATCTTGTAGTTTTGTTTATATGGTTGTTGTGTATCTTCTATTGGGAATTAGCTATTTGTTAATGATTTAGAAGGGGTCCCTTAAGAATTTAATGATGTGATTTTTGAACCTATGATGTAAGCAAAAGCTTTGGATTAATTTCCATTTGATAAAAGTACATTTTTCTCTTTCTCTTTATGTTTTTTATTTTAGATTTTAAACCTACAATTGGCATGGATGTAATGACTCTTTTTGTCACCAAAGTGTGGATACGAGCCATCAAAGAACTCGATTGTATATTTGATTTCAAACCCGGGTAATATGCATCGAGGATATCGGGTTGCAAGAAAAACATAAAATTACCATTTTATAGATATAAAATGGACAAACTCCAAGGGGTTAATCGAGAATTTTACAAATGATTTGGAAGTGTAATTGTACTTAATGATAACTATGTGCATGTTATGCAAGAATAAGTTGTAGGGATGTTACTAAATCTTGGGTTTTAGCAGGAATTTTTACATACATAAAGTATATCAATTTTAAATTTTGTAGAGGGGTATGCTAGCATTTACACAAGAATTTACACTTGAGAATTTTCAGATTTTATGTATCTTCCCCTTGCTTAATGAAGGTAGGGATTTTAGTCTCTATAATTTTGTATGATTGACTACATCTTTGCCAAATCTTTATAGTGTGATTATAGCTCATTGGTCTAATCCATGTAACCAATGTTCCAGGGTTGAGGTTTTTATTTTTTGGGATGATTTTATTTTTGTTTTTAATTAATGGGTAGGGTTTAATTTTATGAGTGGATTTTCTATAGGGAGACATTTGCAGTGATAATTGGAGTTATTTGTAGTAATAATTGTATTTGGAAAGATTATATTACATGAATTTATAACAAGTGAATACCTAACATTATATGTCTTTGTGTTGTAGCTTAATTCATTTTATAGATTTGTATTTAAATTCTATAAGGAATAAATACAAAATATTATGAGAATCCATGACTGTCTTCGTTTCTCATGTGAGTTCTAAGGCTTCCAAGCCTTCCTCTTATTATTTTTTACTAAGTTGTGTGTGTCTTCAGGATAAGACTTCATTATGGCTATTCTGCAATAACACATTCATGTATCCATTTATATCTAAAGAGTGTGATCTCAATTCATTTAATTCTAAGTTTCTTGACATTTGTTTGTGCATTTGAATAGTTGAAAATTTAATTGTTTGATAGTATTTTTTAAGTGCATTTAATTAGATGAAGTATATGGAGACTCTTTTGGTTGAAAACTGCAATGTCTGTGTAGTTTTTCTCTCTGGTAGGGAAAAATAGAGTCACGTTTGCGAAATATATATTGATCCTTCTCTTTAATCTCATTATGGAAGAATTTCCACGTACGTAAATGAGAATAACATGTGGTATCTTAGAATGTACTGGACACTTGGAATCAATTTATAATTCCAAACTTCTTATTTAGGTATGGGTAGCTCTTTTTTATAATAAATTTGAGTATCTATTAAGGTTTTTCAAACCATTTTCCAAGTTATAGCATTGATATGGAAAAATATTTGTTATATATTCTTTATCAACCTCTTTTATCTTACAAAATAAATTTTTGAGTTTTTAGATTGATCTTCATCCCTGTAACTATACCAAACAACTCAATAATTTCCTTGACTTTAGGAATGTCCCTTTTAGTTCCATCACAAAAACAAATATATCACAACAAAAAAATGTTGAGTTCCCACTCCACAATTTTAGAAGCTTATCCCTTAAGTAGAAATATGTATTATGAACCCAATCTTACGTTCTACGGACCTTATTGACCAAGGAAAGAAATCAGTCACATTTTAAATTCATGGAGGTGTATTTTTTGGAATTTGACAAGATTGCAGTACAAGTTGGACAACAAATTCTACAATAATTTATTATGCTTCTCCTCATGTCAGTTAGCCACAATGAATTCCTTTTTTTTTCTCTAGATAAATAAGTTCATGGAGTTGAGGTATTCTCAGTCACAAGTAAACTAGGCTAGGACACATGAATAGTTATCCATGTGATAAAATTTCTAGAGTTGTTTATGTTTGAAACAAAATGATATGAAATTCTCAATCCCAATGCAATAAATGCAACATATTTTGAACTAATGTCTCTCTTTAATCACCGAAAATCCCCACAAGATCACAGTCCCTCCTTCAAATGATGAAAATGATTAGCAGCCCTTACAATCAATTCTCTTCCAACAATATTTGAGATGAAATTGATTGTGGAGTGGCATCCACCACATAGGTGGAGGTTTTTGAAAAATTGGATAGGTGTCCAAGGTGGTGTGCTTATAAGGCCAAAAGAAATAGACAACTTCTCATTATGGTGGAAAAATTAATATTTTTTTTGTTCTCGGTTCACATCATGTAGCACAAAGTTAGTGTCTACCACATATCTTTCCTTCATTACCATAAAATATATCCCCTTGTCTCTTTAAATATTCTTTTTATAAAGGCTTCACTTCATCATCAAATTTTATTTCATGTGTTGTAGATGACCTTGATGTTTTTATGTGCTGTATAAATAGATGCCCTCACCTTCATGACTCTTACAAGGTTATATATCCCTCTTTTTAGATCTATAGAAATTTTAATACAAATTATGTATTGCCTGGATTCTCCTGATCTAACAATTATATGCCATTGTTAAATACATAATCGCTTCGACAAAAATTCTTGCGGAATTTAAAACACAATCACCAATTGCAATATCAAGAAGAAAGATCAATCACACATAACACAGATTTTTTTACTGAGAAAGCATAAAGTTAAAAACCCCACTATCATATATTATGTATATATTGTGGATCATGAAACAATTTCATACAAAACTCGAATCCAATAGCTCTCAGTACAATATACAATCATCTCACACTGTCTTGTAGAAATTAGCAAATGCCTTAGCCAATTTCCTTCCTCCCAACATCCTGCCTCCACTCCGTAATCCAAGATGATTAAAAATACCAATTCGATGCAATCATGCCCTCCTTGACTATGCAATCCTCATGAGCATATCCAATGTGTGTTTGGCTTGCTTGATTGCAACCCAATATAGTACAACTGATAGTCAACTGTCCCTTTCACCTACATCTCAACTGGGTCTCCACTGGATCTGACATGCATGTAGTTAACAATAGTAAATATTCAGTTGCATGTGAGACCATTGATCATAAATTAATTAATAATTAATTCACTGATCTCTCACTAGTGTATCTTCAGTTACAACTAAGCACAACTGAGTTTAACTCACTTAACTGAGTTAAACTACTTTACAACTCACATAACTACACATCCAACTCTGTTACAACTTCGAATCACTCAGTTACAAATAAGTCCACTTGCATGTCCCACCAACCAACCTTTGAACTCGAAATTCCTTTAGCTAACTGGTTTGCCACGTCATTTAACTGATTCCAAGTGCTCCACGAGAATAGATTAATATTTATTGTCCAACTATTATTAAGGGATAATAATAGTCGACATGCATCTATAGATAGACATGAGATCTATAAATAGAACTTGGACAGATATCTAAAAATAGAACAACATATATAAATATATTTTTCTCACCATTTATAAATAGACATCATCTATAAATAGAATTTTCTCACCCATTCTAAAAATAGACTTCCACCTAAAAATAGGCTGAGGCTCCATCCTAGTGTAGATGCTTAATTTTCACTAGGATCTTCTTGCTGAATCTCAACACTCCCTCTAAACAAGAAAGGGATTATACTTCACCCTGATCCCATCTTTATGGTATTCTAATTTTCTCCTAGTGAGTGCCTTCGTCAGAATATCTGCATCTTGATCATCCGTAGGAATGTGCTGAAGCAACATGATCTTCCATGGCACACAATCTATGATATGATGATACCAAATATCTATATGCTTAGATATATCATGAAACACACGATTAATCGAGAGTTTAATGCAACTCTGATTATCACAATGAATCACCTTCGGATCTAACTGAGAACCAAACAAACCAACGAGGATCTTTCTCATCCAAATTGCCTCACATGCAGCTTGACTTGCTGCCATGTATTCTGCTTCAGTTGAACTAAGTGCCATGGATCTCTATTTCCTGCCATACCAATAAACAACTGTAGATCCAATACTAAAGATCCCTCCTGATGTGCTCTTTTTGTCCGTTGGGATGCCCGCCCAATATGCATCCATGAAGCCATACAACTTCACTTCATTTGTCTGTTTGTACCACAAGCCATACTCAGATGTGCCCCTCAAGTATCTCAATACATGATTGCCCGCCTTCCAAAAGAGCTTGGTAGGCTTAACCATCTCTTGACTTAGCTGGTTAACCACATAGCATATGTCCGGTCTCGTATTCACTAAATACATTAGCAAACCCACTAATTGTCGATAGACAGTAGCATCCACCACCTCTCCAGATGTAGCATCCTCTTTCCTTCAGTTTCCTGGAAGAGGAGTATCCATAGGTTTGCAACCCTCCATGTGAAACTTACTGAGTATCTCCCTTACATACTTGCCTTCAGACACAAAAATTTCACCATCTCGTTGCCATATTTCTAATCCAAGGAAATAATTAAGGAGGCCCATATCCTTCATCTCGAACTCCTTTACAAGGTCCTCCTTGAATGAGTGTATCAGCTGCTAATCACCAGTCAGTATTAAATCATCAACATAAAGAACAATGATTAAAAGCTTACCCTCCACCACAATTTGGTATAGGTTTGCATCTGCCTCACTCTTGGTGAAGCCAAGTCCGGTGAAATAGTTGTATATCTGAGTGTACCAAGCATGGGGTGTTTGCTTCAACCCATGTAATGCTCTTTTGAGTCTGCACACATGTGACTCATTGTTGAAGATCTCAAATCCTTCAGGCTGCTCAATGTACACCTCTTCCTCAATGATCCCATTGAGAAACACAGTCTTCACATTCATCTAATGAATGTGCCAACCCAACTGCACTGAGAGAGCAAGGATGGTCCTTATGGAATAATACCGCGTGAAAGGCACAAAGGTTTCTTCATAATCAATCCCCTCGATCTGTGAGAAGTCCCGGGCCACAAATCTGGCCATGTATTTCTCAACACTCCCATTAGTAGCTTGCTTTACCTTGTAGATCCATCTTGAACCTACTATTGATTTATCAACCGGCCTTGGAACAATTTACCAAGCACTGTTTCTGACAATGGGGTTATACTCCTCCACCATTGCATCTACCCATGTGGGCTACTGCTCTGCTTCCTAAAAGGAAGATGGCTCACTCATAAAACATTATCTCATGAGAGCCATATATCCAGTAAATCTGTCAAGAGACTATCTTTTTATGTGTTGTGAAGTAGGGGCTCCTACATTCTGCACAGTATCAAGTCTCAGTGTGTCAGCTTCTGTGGTATTCCTTCTTCCAGTTCTGATGTTTGGATCTACATGGGTGGACTCCTCCACTCCATGAACCTCCTCCTGTGGTTGATCCACATCTAGAGACTCATCTTTTAGAACCAATAGTTCCTCCTCCGCATGCAAGTCCAACTCCCTCTCAAGCGAAAACCTGATGGCTTTCCCCTCATCGAATTTTATATCCTGTCGCATAACAATCATCTTACTGTTAGGCAAATACACACGTTAATTATGGGGTGTTTCTGGGTACCCCAAAAATATCCCAACTTCAGCAGTCGGCTCCAGCTTCTTCTTGGCATTCTTGGTCACATGCACATAAACAGATGAGCCAAAAATATTAAAGTGAGAAACATCTGGTTTCTTACTAGTGAAAGCTTCTTCAGGTGTACTCATGCCAAGTACTCTATGAGGACAACAATTTTGCACATAAACCATAGTGTTGCATGCTTCCACCCACTAATGCATTGGTAGGACTTGATCATGTTGCACCCATGAATGTTTTGTTCTTCATCTCCATGACCCCATTTTGTTGTGGGTTATGAGGCGCCATGAGTTCTTTTCGAATTCCTTCTTTGCTATATAAGTATTTGAATTCTTTATAGATATATTTTCCACCATTATCACTCCTCAGAGCCTTCACTTTCTTCCCCAACTGTTTCTCCACCAATGCCTTAAACTCACAGAAATTTGAGAATGTTTGATCCTTCTTCTGCATGAATAATATCCAACATTTAAGAGAAAATTTATCAACAAAAATAACATAATACCTATGTTTTGTTGTTGAAGCAACCGAGAATGGTCCACACATGTTTGTAAAAACTCTCTCCAGGATCACCGAAGCACAGTTATCCTTTTCATGAAAGGTGGAATTTACATACTTCCCTATGGTGAAACCTTTGCACTAATCTAGCTAAGCAAGTGTTCCCATTGAAAGTCAAATAGATATTTGCTACATGACTTTCAAGGCTCCATGATGAAGATGGCTTAATCACCTATACCATAATTTGCCCTCATCCCAGCTCACCACTCTTTTTGTCTTGCCCATCATGGCAGCGCAGCCATCTACCTCCATATTGTAGAGATTCTTAACTTGAATCCCTATCCTTTTGGCTTGACCCATTTTTTTATGTCGTAGGAAAGCTTTTCCATCGCTGAAAACAACGTCATAGCCTCTGTCCTCCAACATTGCGACTGAGACCAAGTTTTTCTTCAGACCTGGAACATGCATAACATATTTCAATTGAAATGGTTTACTTGAATCCCTCTTAAAGGTAATGGTACCAATTCCAGTCGCACTGTATCGTCCATCGTTTCCCATCTCTATATGCATTTGGAGATATTTCTCCTCCAAGTCACTGAAAAGCTCCTTATCTCTCGTCATGTGGAAGGAAGCACCACTATCCATATACCACACCGATCCCAATGGACTTGACACCATGCATGCGATCAAAGAACAATCAAGTTCAATTTGCGAGGCAAGGGCCTCACCAGCTGCAGCTCCAATAGCCTTCTTGTTCTTCTTCTTCTGCGGATAGTTAGTAGCAGTATGCCTATGTTCGTGACAGTGAAAACACTTCACCTTGGACAAATCCAGCTTCTTTCCTTTAGACTCGAATTTTGAATGGAATTTCTTCCCCTTCCCTTTCCTTGCCTTGGTAGCCAAATCACAATTCTCTTCATCATCATGCTTTGATGAAAAGCCATCTCTGGTGTTCCGCTTGAACTCCTCCTGCACTAGATCCGACCACGGTCGTTCCCAATTCGACAGTTTTTCCCGTATGTTGACAGAGTCTTCATAATTTTTCCAACTCTTAGGAAGTCCCAAGAGAGCCAAGCTCACCAAATCATCATCAACAATAGTGATTCCCACACTCCCCAGTTCATCCCGACATTGGATAAACTTTGTGACATACTTTGGAATATTGTCGCCCTTTTCCATCTTGATCTTCCTGAGTTTATCTTTCAGCACCAATTTCCGATGGTCACTGCTGCTTTGGAAAATATTCATCAAAGCCTTACATATAGCATATGGTGTGGATTTCCCATGAAGGCTTGAGAAAATGTGGTCTCGTACACCTTCCAATAGAATCCTTCTCGCCTTCGCCACTTCTTTTTCCATGCATCAAGTAATGCAACATCCGTTGAAGTGGGCTTAGGAACATCACAGTCGATGAATTCCTTCAAGCCATTATCTTCAAGCACCGCCTCCATCTTGTCCTTCTAGGCAATGTAGTTTGAGCTACCCTCGAGTGCATACTCTAGCCTTAAGCCATTGAAAGCCATTTCGATTTTTACTCAACTGTAGCACCAAGAAATTCTTGCATCAAATTCGAATTGTTTCCACCAACAAACTCAGCTCCTAATTCAAAATTGAAATCTTATGCGCTCCGATACCATGTAGAAACTTTAATACAAATTATGTATTGCCTGGATTCTCCTGATCTAACAATTATATGCCACTGTTAAATACATAATCGCTTCTACAAAAATTCTTGCGAAATTTAAAACACGATCGCCAATTGCAATATCACGAAGAAAGATCAATCACACATAACACAACTGTTTTTACTGGGAAAGCATAAAGCTAAAAACCCCACTATCATATATTATGTATATATCATGGATCATGAAACAATATCATACAAAAATCTAATCCAATATCTCTCAGTAAAATATACAATCATCTCACACTGTCTTGCAGAAATTGGAAAATTCCTTAGCCAATTTTCTGCCTCCCCACAACCTGCCTCCACTGCGCAATCCAAGATTATTACAAAGACCAATTCGATGCAATCATGCCCTCCTTGACTACACAATCCTCACGAGCATATAAAATGTGTGTTTGACTTGCTTGAGTCCAACCTAATATAGTACAACTGATAGTCAACTGTCTCTTTCACCTACATCTCAACTGGGTCTCCATTAGATCTGACATGCATGTAGTTAACAATAGTAAATATTAAGTTGAATTTGAGACCACTGATTGTGAATTAATTAATAATTAATTCACTAATCTCTCACTAGTGTATCTTTAGTTACAACCTACACAACTGAGTTTAACTCACTTAACTGAGTTAAACTACTTTACAAATCACATAACTACACATCCAACTCTGTTACAACTTCGAATCACTTAGTTACAACTAAGTCCACTTGCAGGTCCCACCAACCAAACTTTGAACTCGAAATTCTTTCAGCTAACTGGTTTTCCACTTCAGTTAACTGATTCCAAGTGCTCCATGAGAATATATTAATATTTATTGTCCAACTATTATTAAGGGATAATAATAGTTGACATGCATCTATAACTAGACATGTGATCTATAAATAGAACTCGCACATACATCTAAAAATAGAACATCATCTATAAATAGAAATTGCTCACCATCTATAAATAGACATCATCTATAAATATAATTTTCTCATCCATTCTAAAAATAGACTTCCACCTAAAAATAGCCTGAGGCTCCATCCTAGTGTAGGTGCTTAATTTTCTCTAGGATATTCTTGTTGAATCTCAACAAGATCTAGTAATATAAGGAATTATTTGGATTTCATTTGTAAAATCTCGGTGATAATATTTTTTTTTGTTGAAGAAATTTTCATATGCATCACTCTCATTATGAATTTTCTTTTGATTACTAGAGTGAGGAAAATGTTGGATATGGAAATTCTCATTTCCAAATTTTCTATAACCCCAAATTGTATTTCGGTAAATTCGATGGCACTTTGCTACTTGAGCTTTGAAACCTTTAGGTGCTTAACAAACCTAAGTTTACATGACCCTAAAAGTTCATTATACATAATAAAATAAAATAAAATAAATAGATGTTAATGCAATATTATGTAGGATTACATACAATGCACTTTATGGTTAGACACACATAAATTTGATCTATAAATTTTTTCAACTTTATTCTTCCTAAAATAGTAACACAAATGCATTTCATTTTGTCAATAATCTATCAATATAGATTTCAAGGGATAAGAATACTTGGACCCTGATAAACATTGCTTAATAGTGGATACAATACTTTATTGAGAAGCTATAATATTCAGATCTTATCCAATAAGCAACACTTTATCACAGACATAGACTATAATTGTTGCTTTAAAAAATTTAACTAGATTTTTAAAGTAAGGTACAATGGCTTCTTTGAAAAATTTAATTTAGAGATGGTTTATGAATTTATGTGGAAGAACGCTACTTATCCAGGTTAGCAAGCTAGTAATGTAGTTTTCCATCTCGCTTATATTTGTATACTCCTTTATCATTACAAACTAATGAGTTTGTGTAATGAATTCTTAGCACCTTCTTAGATCACTATGAAATCCATTCTCATCCATTCTTTCTTTGTATCCTAATGAAAATCCTTTCTTTTGAGTGTCTATTCGTAGGAGACTTGCTATCATTTTAGGAGTTTAGAATGGATGTTTTGAGATGGTATTGAAGTTTAATTATTCTATCATGTTTTTATCTTCTACATAGATATATTATAATTGTTGCATTAAAAGTTTTAACTACCTTTTAAAGTAAGGTGTATTAGCTTCTTTGAGAAATTTAATTCATCGATGTTCTATGGATTTTTGTAGAAGCATGATGCTTGTTCAGGTTGGCAAGCCAATCATGTTTTTATGCTCTGCATAAGTAGATTCCCCTCACCTTCACAAGCATTATATCCTTTATTTTTTATCTATTAATATTAAGAATTATTTGGATTTATATCGATCATGCAAAAAAATAGTGTACAAAATGTGATGGCACTGCCAATATCCACCTGGATGTGGATTTTGGCTATTACTCTTAGTGTTTGATATATTTATCCATAATTAAATTTCAAGAAAGAATAGTCTTAGTGTTGCACTGAAATTAAACATCTTCAAGCATATCCTTTGATCATAATAAGTGGCTTTTTGTAGGATACCCAAATTAATTTAAAATCACTAGCGATTTAGTTTGAATCATTCTTGATGGTTTGTCCAAGCCATAAGTGAAAACCATATTTCCAAATTATATGCCCTTACAAGTTTCTATGAGATTGGTGGTCAGGGAAATGGAAATGGACAATTTGGTTTTCAAGAGAAACTCAATGAAATCTAGTCAATTCTAGAATCATAAAAATCTAGCATAGATTTGAGGTGTCCATGAAATATACAATTGATAGGGTCACCTATCGTGACCACACCCCTCTTATTGCCAAAAAAATAGTTGAACAAACTCATTCCTTTTGATCCCCACTTACCAAAGCCAAAAAATGATAAATGATGGCTCATATACATTGTCTTCAAGTGTGTTTGGAGACAAATGTGTTGAATCTTAAATTCAATAATTGACACTAATGCATATTAAATAATTTATTTAAACATGATTGAAATATTTGTTCTTTATATTTTTCCCCACTATTATTTAAAACTGTATTCATTTACACACCATGTAGGGCTACTAGTACTTTCCTTGTCTAACTCATAATCCTATGCTTTTGTATCTCTTCCAATGAATTGAAGAGTTTTACATGATTATGTTTACAAACCAAAATTGTACTGTCTTTCTATCATGGAACCAACCTTGACTAAGAATTCCATTTCTATGCTACTGAATGACACTACGAAGATTCAACAATTTCTCCAGATAATCAACATCGGCTCCATTACCTCGATAAGTACTACATCCTCACACTTCCACATTCTAACTCCAATGGAACACATCAACACCAGAATTTGCTACCATCTGCATAAATTGGACATGTTGCATTTGGAGACATCCAATTCATCTCGATTTTTCTACTAAAAAAGGTCTCTTGCATGGATTTTCAACACTCTTCGTAAAGCCTAACTTTTTCCTTCACTCTCTTTCAAATTTGTGTTTATTTTCACTCTTAATTAATTTATTAAGAAGGCTAATGGATTATACATTATTTTCTTCTTCATTCATTTGTGCAAGGTCTATAAGAGTGCATGAACTTGATGTTGTGAATTGTAAAGAAATGTTGATAAGGGACTCATCAACTCTTCTACATGTAAATGCAGGGAAAATCCAGGCTAGTTATTCATCGACACAAGAGGGGTTGTCCTCTATAGAAACTCCAACAAATGCTTCCATAACTACAACTATCCCATTCATGGCACTCAATCCTTACCGAAACTATTGGCCAATCCGGGGTAGAGAAATGGTAAAAACAACACTATAGACTTACAGCAACATGCATGTCTCATGAAAATTATTTTATTTTGACCCCATTGATAGGAAAAAAATTAGATCCATATTTCTACATTTGCTGATTTGGCTGAGTCCTTTTATGATGTAATCCAATTTGGGAAACTATACATTGTTTCTAATGGCACAATTAAGGAAACAAACCCAAACTAAAACCACCTTAGGAAAAAATGGGATATCTTCTTGTTCCTTGCATCCAATATCAAGTTGTGCTTGCAAGATGATCAAATATTTCCTTTCTAATGCTTTGATTTAAAAACTGTCAAAGAAATCGAATTTGTAAAACTGAATTCCAATGTTGATGTTATTGGTGTGGTTAGTTCCACCTTGCCTTCCTCGACTATTCGATGGAGATATGGAACTGAAACACTTTAAAAAACTCTCATATTAAAGGACATGTCAGAATTTAGCATCGATGTAACACTATGGGGAGAGCAATGTAAATCTGAACTAAATAAGTTTGTTGAATTGTGCTCTTCTGCCAACCCCCCATTACTTGCAATCAAAGGAGCATGTCGTATCTGAATTGAACAAAATCACCATAGGGATTATCTCCACTAGAAAAATCATCATTAATATAAACATTGATGAAACTCGACAACTTCAATCATGGTTCCATGAAAAGGGCTTTAATTCTTCATCTCCATCATTGAGAAGGAACTATAGAGGTGCTTCTAAACAAGCCCAACCATAGAAGATATTTCATGACATTACTTGCATGCAAATATCTAAGAAATCAACATGGGTTTTTGTACGTGAAACTATAACTGCTATTCACAAAGACGATTTCTATTTTGCCGCATGTCCATTGAGTTTCAATGGAAATCAATGCATGAAAAAAGTAATGCATCATTCTAACAATATGTTGTATCATGCTAAATGTAACGACGACTTCCCAAAATGTGACTACCATTACAAACTTAGAATTCAATTACATGACCACACCAGGTATTTAAAAAATTTCCCAACTTTCAATGATCATAAAAAATGAGCTCACGGGTGTTACAACAACAAAAAAAAATCTTCTTTCTATCGATCCATCTGATGTCCAGGAAATTTGTGGAAGAATTTTAGGTTGGAATTTCCTACTAACACTTTCAATCAAACCACATATTTTTGATAATGTTGAGCACTTGCAAACAATTCTCATTAATTCATAGAAACTCCATTATGACTCGACATGAAAACATGTCCTTAGAGACATTAAAAAAATGTCAGTTGTACAACAATCTATTGTTCATCACCTTTGAGCCTTCCTCGAGGCATCCAGGGCCCATGCCATTTTTGATATGGCATATCATCTCTGTAGATATTATACTTTCATAGTTCTGTGAAATATCTTCATGTTGTTGTAGTATATAATATTTTTAAACAAAACTCCAGTTCAAAATTTTCAAATTATGTATACATTACCTCATGTAAATTATCTCTTGCAATTACCTCATATTCAGTATTTTAAATAATTGACAGAGTCGTCATCATATTAATTAAGTAGCTTAATATTTCACCAACCAAGTAACCTTTTACATTCTCGAGTATATATGTACACCTGCTATGTGCATTGATGACCACATTATGCTGATGATACCCGTTAGCTTGTGATTTGACAAATTAAATCTATTTATTATTTGGCAATCAATCAATTTATTTTTATTTGGTAGTAATTTAATGCAATGACTTTTTTAATGAATGTTCTAAGAAATTGTTTTTTTAAATGAAAAATTAGTTATAAAGTTTTTATTGTTAAATTATTAATTTTATATATTTTAAAGTTTTCTAATGTATTTTTAAAAATGTATTTTTATATTTAAAATATAAAATATTAATGTATTTTTATATTTAAAAATAAAAATAAATAAAAATGATAATTTCCCAAAAAAATGCATATGGTTAAATTCTCATAAAATGACCGAAAAATATTACTTCCCTAAACATTATTTCAACTGATGAGATGAAGATGGAGGTTCAACTTCGCCAACTGACATCGATATGTTCTAATTATGTTATACTGGCCATTGCCCCAAATAAATCCAACAAACACTCTCACAACCAACAGTGACAATTAATGTTGGGGTGACTTTGTTTGGCTCCTTTTGGAAGAAGCTCATAAACATTAAAATTTGATAGTGACTGTTGAGAGTGTTTCCAGGTTTCATGGGTACCACTGACAGTGCCGTGAAAAAATAAAAAAGTCATCAATAAAGAGAGTATGAAAATAGAGGCTTATAAAAAAACTCCTCGCTATACAAAACAAAAAAAAAATCTATAATAAAAAAAGTTACAATAGACTTACAAAATTATTAAAAAAAAGAAAAAAAAAAAGAAAGAAAATAAATATCAATAAAGAAACTTGAAGGAATGCCTAGAAATAAGGAGAGAGACACGATATTTATAATGATATGAAGCACCTCTAAATTATTGCCATATGCTGACACCTCTGATTTTCACGCTGCCGTTGGTATGGCCTTTCGATTGCTTAAGTGGGATTATATCCGAATCTTGTATAATTAAAGCACCGCGAGCATTTTCAAATTCATCTGTCTCTATCTGAAATATTTAACCTGATTTAAAAATGGCTAAAGTACAAGCAGAGTGTCTTCTCTGATCTTAAATGTTTTGGCTGCTTCTTAATATAAAAGAATCTCTTGTTCTGACTATATCTGTTTTTTAATTTAACAGAAAATAAATATAGAAAACATTGGTAACATTATCTATAAAAATGGTTTTTAATTAATTTTAAGGATTAGTTTAATTGGTCGAGTTTTTATTTTTGAAGTATTTTAGTAATGAAAGGTCATGAGCCAATTTTTCTAGACACTTTTGAGGTTAGGTTTTGCTAATAAACTAACTAAAAATAATCCTTTTGAATAAATCTACTCAAATAATTTATATTATTCCATTCCCATAAAATCTCTAAACAATACTACTCTTCACACTAAAACAAAACTTCAATAGCTTTATCTTTATTTCCTTCTTTCTATATATCAACAAATTATACAACAACCTAGTTATTTTCAAAAAGACCAACAAACAAAATGTATTCTTGACCGATGAACTGAAATTGGAAGTTCTATTGAATTCTTCTACTAACATAAAAACGATATGCTAACAATATCAAAGGCAGCCAAAAGAATTCATGATTTTATTGTTCCTTAACTTGAAATCCGACGAACAAATTACCAGCCAACCATGGCCATCAAGGTTGGGTAAATTTGCTTGCCTCTTTTTTGAAGAAACAATAAATTAAATTTTGATAGTGATCGAACATGGCGGTTCCAGGTTTCATTGGTAGCAGTGTCCTAAGAAATTAAAAAGTGAACAATAATGAGAGTGTCACTACATTTATCTTTATAATTCTATGAAGCACCTGTGGGTTGTTTTGCATGCTGACAGCTTCGATTTTCACGCTGCAGTTGGTATAGTCTCGGATTATGAAGTCGCTGAATAGTTATTAATAATTACTCAAATTGTTTTTATGTATTTAAATATTAATGATGCATATAAAAAATGTATAAATTAAGAAGATTTATTTCATTTTATTATGGAGTTTTGTAAGTTAGAAATAGGTATTGTTAAAATACCATGGGCTAATATCATGATTTACCAATGCCATATGTCCAAAAAAGTATAACTCATTTCATACGTTTTCTTTTAATTGATGAACTTAATAAAAAGTGAAAAAAAGACATAATTACTTTGAAAATAAATTTTAGCGTTTGATTTGTGCATACTATTAAGATTATACTAAAATATTTTATGGAGGTTAAATCTCTACCATCCACCTAATATATTATATTGGTAATTAAATTTAGAATTGTGGAAGCCTTATTCCAAAATAGACATGTCTATCTACATAATTATTTGATATAAAATAATTATATTGATAGGCATGAGTTTTCATAATTTTAATTTATTTATCGGCAATTATTAGGTGGATGGTAGAGTTTTAAGCTCCACAAAATATTTTAGAGTATTTTTAGTAGCAGTGGCAAATCAAATAATGAGATTTATCCCAAAAGGGGTTAGGTTCTTTGTGTCATTTAAATTAAATTGATTAATTTAAAAAAAAATGCCATATGAATATGATTTATGATTTTTTGGCATATGGTATTAGTAATCCAGATTATTTATCCATGGTATTGTAACAAAGCCTATTTAGATATTAATAATGTTGAAATTTGCAACAAGAAATAGTGAAATTGGCATCCAGAAACAAAATCTAGAAAATGCGCACACACTAATGTGAGATCACAAGTCATACATGAGTGAGGGATCCTAGCAACACATTAGTGTGCAACAAGTTTTTAAATAACTTGGAAAATTAATTGTAATCTTATCTCATAACAAATTGTAATAGTTAATTAAGTGTGATAGACTTAGTTAGCTCAATAATTTCGAGTTGAGGGTCAAAGGATAGACACCTAGAATGATTCTATTATTTACAGGGTCCAGTAGTAGTTGTAGCACTAGTGTGGTGTGAGTGCAATCAATTAACTCACATTAATTGAGTTAAAATCAGTTTAACTAGTTCTAACTGATTGATGAGCTAGTGGAAGATTAAGTGAATTAAAATAGATTTGATTCACAAGTAGTGATCTACCAAGTAACTGATGATTCACTATTAATAGTTGCATTCATGTCAATTCTGATGGAGATCCATTTGAGACAGGTTTAAGACAAGAAAACTATCAGTTGTATTTTAGGCGAACTGCCCAGGTGCAATTATAAAGTGAGAGGAAGGCTCCATAGGGATTGAGTAGTCAAGGAAGGCTAATTATCATGTTTAATAAGGATTAATTTCCTAGGGATTGTGTGAGCAAGGCTGGGCTAAGGAGGGGTTGAGAATTGGACAAGTGTTGGTCAATTTTGCCTAAGAACTGCTAGATAGTTTTGAGCATGATTAGAGTGAGATAGTTAGGATAGTGCAGGAATTTCTCGGTGTGAGAAAGCATTGTATTGTTTTATGATTCTTTGACTATGTACAATATATGATAGAGGGGTTTTGAACAATTTCTTTCCCCGAGAACATCTTGTGTTGTGTGATTGATAATTTCCTTTCTCTTACTTGCATGTGATTGAGCGATAGCATTTTATATTCCGCAAATATTGTAGAAGGATTAAGTATCTTGCTTTAGTACATTTCATGATCGAATTAAATCCATTGATATAATTTCTACATGGTATTATATCTGTGTTAGAGATTTTCTACAAATAATCTCTATTGTTAAATGGGAGTGAATCTCCATAGTTAAGAATCTTGTTACATGTTTTTTCAAAATGTATATATGTTTATAACTCATATATTAATTTTTTTTATAATTAATAACAATAATAATTTACAAAATAAAATAAAATAATGAAGTGTTGATAGATGGTTATTACGAGCATGACTAGTATAAGGATTGTGATGTTGAATAATGGTCTAAAGGACTTAGCTAGTCCTATGAATTATTGGTATAGTTATTTTGTGTATGTGTTGTTTTATTTCTTTAATTAAGGGATTAGAAGAATCATGTGTATATTATTAAATTTTAGAGATTGTACAATAATTCTAGATGTTTCAAGTTACAAATATTTTTTAATGGAAATACTTATTACATTGATGTTTATTTAATCTTTATAATTTATTTATTTATAAATTAATTAATATATGATATAATAATAACATTATATGGAAAATGTTGGAGATAACAAAGCAATATGGTATCATGCCTCTAATGCCTTCTCATGGATGAGGAACTTATTGACTTCTCAAATGATCCTTTGAAGGGGGTTATGATATGGAAAACCCCCTGTATTATCCCCTCTTCAACATCATCCCCTTGGCTTCCTCTCTATCATATTCCCTATCAAATCAAATCGTATCAGGATCCATGTTGACAATTGACTCATTTTGCAAAGCGTCTTATCAAGAAATGATAGATCTAGTTGTCAGATTACCTGAAGTGGGCACCCTATTTGAGGCAGGGTATCCTCTCCAAGTTGGCATGATTTACCCTCCTTTGTATTGTTAATAAATCCTTGTCCCTAGTGAGGTTTTATCTCCCCACTTGTCCTTGGATTTCAGAGTCTCGATCTATTCTGTTATGCAACCTCCTTTCCCATCATCAATTTTTTTACCCTATTCCTTCCCATTCATATAGTCGATCAATTTCCTAAGTACTTTTCTCACAGTGGATATGCTTAATGGTGGAGATCATCCTACTCATCCTATTGTCACCTAGGCTCCACCTGTCAAGGAGGCTTCTAGACAAAACCACAAATATGTAAAGTGCAAGGTAGAAGAAGTATGGTACTAAGGTAGGATATCTGATTGCATGAAATTGTTAATATGGAGGAATAATCCAAATGGGTTGCTTTGCAAGAAAAATCATGTCATTGGTGGTCCTTCAAAAATGAACGAAACAAATTTCTCAATTTTGTTAGGATACACTCCTCAATACATTATTTTAGAAAAAGTATGGATGGGTTTGATAATAGCAACATATGAAGATGCACAAAATATTCTTCAAGGGTGATGGCATTGGGCTCTCAATCCTTCTTTACCAAAAAATGGTCTATTGACTTCGATGCTTAATCAAAGAAATCAGTGGTTATTGCAATTTGTGTGAACTTACTTATTCTTATTCTTGTTTTATGGTTGGAAGACATCTTTAGAGAAATGGGAAACATCCTATGGTTATAATATGAGGATGATTTCTCTTTCTTTAGTATTGTATACATGGGAATGGCTTGCACTCTAGTTGGCCTTAATCTCTCATTAGGTCTACTCGACATGTTTTCAATTATTTCTAGTCATTTGGTTCATCTATAAGCCCTATATTATGAGGCCATCCCCTACAAGTGTGGGTGCTACCCTATTTATAGTCATTTGGGAAAAGATTGTATTTTGGGGAAGCCAAAGCTAAAGTGGGTTTGAAAAGAGTCATAGATCTTAGATATAATTACATTCATTCACCAAGACATGCATGCTACATAGATACCATTGGTGGGCATTTCCTCTCTAGAGGATACTCCTACCCGAGAGTTCCACTTCTCTAACTATGGAGGGTCCTCCTTACACATGTATGTTTCAGATCCACCTCTCCCTAATTTTTATTTGTGATGTGTCTCTCTATTTAGTTAGCTCCCCTCCTATTTCCCCTCCTCCTCTCTACCCCCAGATAGTTATATGGCTTATCTTATAGGTCTTTCCCTATTTACTTTCTCCCTTATCCTCTCATATGTTCTTCAATAATATCATTCCCTACCTCCTTTCCCATCCCAACGATTTCCCTTTTTATTAATAGTGATCAAGGGATCTCGATTGCTAATTCCTCCCATCCCTCTCATTACAACCTCCACTCAAAATCTAATTTCCTTACTCCCTCGAACCCTAAATATGCAAGTGACTTCATTACAAATTAGGGTAGTACAGTTGGTCCACTTGATATAATAAATCCAAAGCCTT
This sequence comes from Pinus albicaulis, assembly GCA_034641835.2. Classification (NCBI taxonomy): domain Eukaryota; kingdom Viridiplantae; phylum Streptophyta; class Pinopsida; order Pinales; family Pinaceae; genus Pinus; species Pinus albicaulis. The sequence goes on along the minus strand of CM076580.1, from coordinate 1,103,606,477 downwards.
CTAGTCAAGGATGAAAATCAATTCTTTCTATTGCACAAAAAAAATGAAAACTTGGAGATTCAATTCAGAAAATAGAATCCATTATCAAGGCCCTTAAATCATCAAACCTTTGAGGGTTTCCCAATGAAAATTGTGTCCTTGAATTACAAGGGATTGGCCAAACCCCCATAAAATTGTTTATAAATCATTTGGTTGAGGTGCACTCATGTAAAATTATTTTCCTTCTATAGAATATGATGGAGGGATAAAGGGTTGAAACCTGCTTCAAAAGTCCCTGCTAAACTGGGATTTCTTAGTTATTGATGCTTCTAGCAGATTTGGGGATTTTATCAGTGGATGGAGACAAAATAACCTAAGGGATACATTAGTGTGGTCAATCATATTAGTATTGGCCATGGAAATCCACTCCACGGGGTTGGATATGTCTCTTATATGTTTAAATATGTATTGGCCTTATTTGGACATGAAATACTTTTGGTTAAAAACTTTTTAACAATATTTATTTGGCTCTGAAAGAATCATCATAGGTGGGGACCTAAAGTTTACTTTATGGGAAATTGAAATATGGTGTTCCATGGTACATCCTCACGCCCTCTTAGAATTCCTAATTGAAATACTAGAATAAGCTTGTCTCATTGAGATCATACCCCCAAAATTAGTGTGCACTTGGAACTACAAAAAAGAAGGTGAAGCATAAATAGAAAAAATATTATATCGTTTTCTCATTTATGAAGTACTCCTAGAAACTAACCTTTTTTTTGTCAATGGGTTTCAATGTTTGGTGACTCTAACCATCATCCTATCATCCTCGACCTAGACTCCTCCCCCTCAAAACCTCCAAGCCCTTTAAATTAAACCCACAATAGTTTGAATATTCTTCCTTGCATGAAGCCATAAAAAATATTTGGCATCCATGCAATTCAAATTTGAGAAAATTACCTCTTATTAAAATCCAAAAAAAAATTAAAATATTCGAAAGAAGCCATCATTAATTGCAAAAACCAAAAAGATAACATGAATCCAAGTTTTTAGCTTTTTTGGAAGCCAAATTAAAACAACTCCTTAACTTCTATGGAAATGGGCCTCTCCTTAATGACCTTGAGGAGCACCTAAAAGCCTTGGAAGATCATAGAAGACAATTTTTATTAGGAAAATCAAAAGAATGGAGAATGAAACATAGAGTTCTTTAGCTACAAGTTGGAGATGATAACACAAAATAATTCCACTAAATCACCAATCATGGGAAGGCCATCAATATAATATGGGAAATTAAAATGTTTAATGGAAAAAGAGCCCCCTCCTTTCAATATATAGCCAAAGAGGGATGCAGATACTTCAAGGATGTTTTCCAGTAGGAAAAAGGAGCCACCATAGATCAAATCCTCAAAGTGGTGGGACTATTTCCCATTTTCTTAAAGCAAGAAGGAAAAAAACATATCATGGAAGAAGTTAAAATGCTTGACCCTGAAAGAGTCCTACATAGTTTCCAAAAAGAAAAAATCTCTAGTCTGGATAGCCTTCCCATTGATTTTACCTTGAATTCTATAATTTTACTGGAAATGATCTTTTGAAGGTCATTGAATACTTTTGAACCATTAGTTAAATCCCAACCCCTTTCAACTATACTTTTATTTTTATCAATTTTTAAATTTGATAGCATAGCCTCTTTTAACCCTTTTAGAACCATATCTCTTTAAAACTCCATTTATAAAATTTTATCCAAGATCATTACTCTTCACCTTAAAAAATTTCTCTTTGAAAACATTTCCCTCGATCATTTTGGTTTCTTGGAAGGTCAACAAATTCATGAAGCTACAGGGCTTGGACAAGAATGATTGTATTGCATTCACTTCAACCATGAGAAAGAAGTGCTATACAAAGCAAATATATATAAAAAAATTGATAGGGTTAGTTGGTTATATATTAGACTTCTTTTGATTAGTTGGGTTTTCTCCACTCCTTCATCACATCGATGCTCTTTCATGTCCTAGCTCTTCCTCCCTAACCCTCTTGATAAATGGAGAAACTAATACATTCTTCAATGTTGAAAGGTGACTTAGCCAAGTTTGTCCTTTCTTCCCTCTTCTCTTCCTACTAGTAGCTAAAGGGCTTAGTAGAATCATTGCAAATGAAAAGCTCAAAAACATATCAATCAACATTGTTTCATTACCATTTACTTTTTTCAAATGATATTATGATACTCTCCTATGGCGATATTAGAGATTTAAAAATTCTAAAGGACCTCCTGAACACCTTCTCTTTGGCCACAAGTATGGTCATACACCATATTAATTCACCCCTATATTGGTGGGGGATTTCCAAGGAGGAAAAATTAAAAATTGAATATCTTCTCTCTATCCAAACAGAAGTAATTGATGGCAGTCTAAAATACCTAGGTTTCATTCTAAAACCCAACCATTATCTAAAATCCTATTGGAAATGGTTACTCATAAAAATAAATAAAAGGATTTAGAAGTTGTGTAATAAATGGCTCTCACTTTCTCATAGAATAGTCCTTCACAAATAAGTGCTTGAAGCAATTATAGTATATTGGGCCTCTCTTTATTGAATTCCTATTGGATTTTTACATAAAATAAAACAACTCTCTTTATGCTTCTTATGGGTCAATAATGTAAACTTTGGAATGGGAACTATAAACTCAAAATAGGAACTCTAGCCAAAAAACTCCAAAAAAACATGAAAAACAACCTAAAAACAAAAAATATTGATGCTAGAATACTGTAATGTTGGAAAACCTTAAAATTTTGACAATTTTTCAACCATGACATTATGGAAAATTCTTTTACTAAAAAAACTTTAAAAATGAACACCTAAATGAAAGAGCCAGTATTCTAGGAGTAATTTCTTTTTTAAATGCTAAAAATATGACGACTTTAAAATCTTAGCTTAAGACAACTTGACATATTGCAACAAACATTTAAAATACAACCATCAAATTGACACATAGTGTAGGAAACTCGACTTATTGTAATGAAAACTTAAATATCAACCATGAAATTGATAAATTGTAAAAACTAAATATCCACCAATGGGATTTCTAGATCCAACAACTTCCTTGAAACTAGTAGCTCCACTCATGGGGTTTCTAGATCCAAAAACTTCCTTGCAGGATCTGGAGGCATCTAGTTTCCTAGTACTCATAGCTCCACCACAAATCCTCGTAACCATCACAATCATGGAATTCCTTATAAGACCATAATATTGTAACAAAGTAATAGGTGTTGCATCATCACAAGAATGCTAATCCAATGCTCTATCTGTTGTTTTACATCCACCACATGATAAGATGCAGAAACAAAAAATAAGATTGAATTACCATTTAGGGTTTTAATGAATATTTTAAATCCCTCGATATATGATTTTTCCTTCTGGGAACCTTCGATTAGAGGGAAGAAAAAACATAAGAAACCCTGTCAAAAAATTAAAAGCACAAATTAGAAATAATGAAAGCCCAACAAAGAAACTTCACTTCAATGGAGTCACCTTCTCATGACATATACCAGATCCATGAGATATATATAAGAAGAGAAACCCCAATAAGATGGCCCTGCATGATTATTCAAGTTGCGCCATCCTCGGTTAAAAGTGCCACCATCCATATTACGAGTTAGGAAAATCCATTTTTTATCTTATGGTGTATAGAGGAACCCTTGACGAGTGTGCTCTGTAGAATAATACATCCATATTCCCTCAAGGGACATATGTGGCTAGGATCAAATAAGGCACGTTATCCTCCAACATGTATCTTCCCCATGGATGGTAAATATTGTGCAATTGCAACGTTGTATGTCTGAAGGGATCCATTGTTGCTCACCTTCACTCCAATGCAGGCCCTTGATCCAATTTACAATCTCTGGATCGATAGTGGTGCATAGGAAAGATGTAGAAAGTACCTAGCACTGCACACACACTCCATCCTTTCCTCCCCTTGTTGTCATATAAAACTCAATACTACATTGAAACCCAAATTTTTACAAATGAATGGAATAAAAAAATATAAATTATAAAGCAATATATCCTAACTAGAATTATGGTAGCTTATTTAAAGGGAGATGTAATTTTTATGTTCCAATATCAAGAAGACATTATAAGAAGCAAAAACTTCCTTCTAACATAAAGTATGATTTCCTAGATTGTAAAAGCATAAAGATCCAAAACTCTAATCCTACTAGTTGATGTAGTAAAAGAATGTGCACCCGAAAGAGTATAGTTAACATGGATACTTTTTTTTTAATTATTATCTAGGGTAATCGGTAACTGGTGAGAGTTTCCTGAACAAGGCCCAGGATCAAATCCAATTGGCTACCACTATAAACCTAGGCTAGGTGCAACAGCCTGCAAGCCACACACAATAGCTATGAAAATTATGCCTCAACAAGCGCCAAGACGTCCGCTCTGGGGTTGCCTACTCTTCTAGGCAAGACACAACAGGCATACATCTCCATGGAGATTTGATCCTGGGTGGATTGGATGAAAATCATTTGACTCCACCGCCAGACCTCCACTTCATAGTTGATATGGATACTTACTAGGGCCAAAAAAATTGCATATAAGCTATATTTAAATTACTTATTAGACCATTACAAAACTTAATCCATGCCCTATGTTTCTGATAAGTTACACTGTAATTTAAAAAAAAAATGACATGTAAAGAAAATTCATTAAAAACACAATGAAAATTTATAAATCTAATAATAAAAATACATAAAAACAATTTAATAATTTCTTATATGTAAAACCATTTTAAATTGGTAAAATAAATAAATAGCTATCTAAATTTACTACTTCAACAATTTCCATAAACATCTCTATTTTAATATTTTTTTGTTTTTATTTAGAAAAATTGAAACCTCTATTTACACATATTAATCTTTAAAACAATATTAAATAAAATATTAATAATAATAAATATATAAGAGTAATTTATGAACTTTGGGTTTAACTCTATAATAAAGAAAATGGTTTCTATTTACACATGCTAAGACTAGTTGTTCATTGAAACAATAATAAAAGTGAAAATGATATGTTTCAATTATATATATTACTTTAACATTTAATTAATTATTAAAATATAAATTAAAGTCAAAATGATATAAAACATACATATTTATCGTTTTTAAATTTAATAATTTGTATGGAATAATTGTTTTTTTTCAAAATTTAATATAAACTATATTAATCTTATCACAATAGATTAACATATCTTTTTGCAAAAACTTATTTCTTTGCATATTTAAAGGTGAGTAGAAAAAGGTGGAGAAGAAAACAAATTGTACTTTGGCTAATACAATTTATACAATCACAACTTCCATCTCTAAGTCCGCTAATCAAAACGAATAAAATTTACAATTATATCTACATGCCATATAACTAATAAAGATTTACAATGGACATCACATTTGCACGCCATATAACCTTTGGGATTTATGCCTGGATTATGGATATTTCTTCTCTACTTTATATTATTTTAAATTTTATGATATCATCATTTTGAAAATTAATATATCATAGATATATTCATCAAATATTTTTTTGTCTTATTGTAAAGAAGTTTTGTTGAGACTATAGATGTATTGGACAAAATCTTGTTTGCCTTATTGTATAGAAGACATTTCTTTTCTACTTTACATTATTGCAAATTTTATGATATCGCCACTTTGAAAATTAATGTATCATAGATGTATCAACAAAATTTTGTTTTTCTTATTGTAAAGAAGTTTTTTCGAGACTATAGATGTATTAAAAAAAAATTGTGTCTTATTGTAAAGAAAATTGTTTGTTTTTGTAAAGAAATTTGTTTGTCTTATGCATGGACTATAGACATTTCTTCTCTATTTTACATTATTTCAAATTTTATGATATCATCACTTTGAAAATTTACGTGTCATAGATGTATTCAACAAAATTTTGTTTGTCTTATTGTAAAGAAGTTTTTTAGATACTTTCTAGTGTAAAATAAATGAAGAGTCACATGTTTGTTTTTTGAGTTAACCATAGACTTCAATCACCACCTCAATGGCTACTTTCCATGGATTTTTTTTCTTCTTCAGTTTTGACCACAAGATACTACATTCTAAGAGAATGAAAATGTTATCATCGATTTTTCATTGTGAGAGTAGAAAAAGAGAGTCCTAGAATAGTTGTCATGCAACTAACGACCAAAACCCTATATAGTTCATTTCATAGTTACCAAATTTGAATTCATATTCGGATTCAATTTCGATACGAAAAAAATTCGACTATATAAAATCTAATACAGACAAAATTCGAAAAGATACATCTTACAACATTTTTTTTTTTTTTACTTTAAAAAAATATATATATGAACTTTAACATGTAAATTTACATATTATTCCATTCACAAGTCTTTATCTACATCATATTGCTATTTTTTAATTTATTTTCAATATAGAAATAACATATAAATTTACTTACTATTCTATTTACAAGTGCAAAGTTATATTTATGATTTGTCATCACAGTTTGCTATTTTGTAATTATTTTTCAATATATAAATAATAAGTAAATTCATTTAAGACAACTTAAGTTTACTATTGCAATTTTCCATTTTCCACATTTTACAAGTGCAGACTTATCTACCATTTACAACTACAACTACAGTGCGAACTCTTGAAAAGGGTATATAAATATGCAACCACTAGAGTGAAAACTCGTGAAAAAAGTATATAAATATGCAACTAGTGTCAATTAGTGTTAGATATGCAACTTACCCACATTTTAAGTACAAGATAGTATATCCGGAGGTAGTTCTAGAATAAGCCAAAAACCTACATTTTAATCATAAGCTCATATAGACTATGGTAGTTTTGGAATTATTTTTCAATATAGAAATAACAAGTAAATGTATTTAAGACAACCTAAGTTTACTATTTCAGTTTTCCATTTTCCACTTTTTACAAGTGCGGACTTATCTACCATTTACAGCTACAACTACAATGCAAACTTATGAAAAAAGTATATAAATATGTAACTAGTGTCAATTAGTATTGGATATTCAATTTACCCACATTTTAAGCACAAGATAGTATAGCTGGAGGTAGTTCCGGAATAAGCTAGAAACCTACATTTTAAGCATTAGCTCCTATAGACTGTGGCAATTACAAAATCATTTTTCAATATAGAAATAACAAGTAAATTTATTTAAGGTAACTTAAGTTTATTATTGCAGTTTTCCATTTTCCACTTTTTACAAGTGCAGACTTATCTACAATTTACAGCTACAACTACAATGAAAAATCATGAAAAAAGTACATAAATATGCAACATTTTTCAATATAGAAAGGTTTTTTCTACCGCCACATATTTTGGTACTCTTGTTATCAGGAAAAAATTAGCTCCTCATGCCAAGCAATTTAGCGAGAGCTCTCTTCTGGTTGGTTATAGTTAAACATACTTAACCCACTGAACCTACTTATAATGCTAGTTTCACAAGTGGAGCATGATCGTTCTCTCTCCTTAGAGCATTACAAGTAATTCATGTTTTTCTTCTCTAAAATTCTTCATAGATTATGAATAGAGCTATGTTTCTCTTTAAATGATTGACACTGTTTATATATTTGACTCTATAGGTACCATTCAGTCTTAATTGCTGAAATTTATAGTTTCTCTCTTCTTCAAATGAGATTGATCATGTCTCGACTTATCTTTCGACTTTTAGGTTATAAGTTTCTTCAGGTTTTTATAGATGGCCCAGATGTTCAGCCTTATGTCTCTTTGAAACAGGAATTGAAACGAGTACTTGCTTTTTTGAGGTAGCAAAAAAGCAATCTGATTTCGAAAAGTTCTCATCCAGAATACACTTTTTTTTGGGAGCATATTTTTGACACTTTAAATTTCCTTATGTATCAAGTGTGAACAATTTTTTTTTTAAATGTTAGTGATTTTAATGTTGATTTTGAAAAGTGTTGATGCAATATCAACCCCTTTTTTTAGATGGCTTCTTTTTTATACTTTAGATTTTCTAATGTATTAAATGTCGATATTTTTTTTTAAATGTTGATGATTTTCATGTAGATTTTGAAAAACATCAACACACACACACACACACACATATTTTTAAGACATTTTCGACACTTTAAATGTTCTTATGTCCTAAGTTTACACAATTTTTTTAAAATGTTGATTATTTAACATTTTTTCAAGTTGTGGTATGTTCCCTCATGACTTGGAACATAATAGCCTTTCCCAAATTAGTCATAGAATGGGGTCCAAAAAATCTGGTATGGTTTTCTGAAGCAGTAGCAGCCAAAGGGATATTGAAACTTATCCAAGGAATGATACTTTGGGCTCTAGTAATCTATCAAAAATACATAAGCCTGTCATTTATCCTAGAATGGATCAAATCCCTTCATAAATCCTCAAAGAATGGATCCATCATATGAAAGGTTGCAATTCAAGATTTTTCACTAATTAGTCAAAGTCTTTACCAGAAAGTGGGAAATGGCTATGAAGTCTTATTTGGTAAGGATCCATGGATAGGGAGCCACCAAATTCATCTCCTTCTTAGGCCCTTGGCACAACATTTAAATGAAGATGGTTTCCACAATCTATATCAATTTTTTGCTAGAGACTATGTGAGAGGTCAATAAGACTGGTTATCCCCTATAAATTTGAACCAGGAAGTAGACTATGTAGTAGCATGGGAAAAATACAAAAGAGATCTAAAGTACTCTTTTGTCTCTCTCAAATTAAGAAGACCATCTTAATTGGGCCCCAAATCCACATGGACGATAATATCCAAAATATGAATATCTTTGTATGACTCATAGACCTTTGGATCCCCCATGGTTTTTTGGGGGAGGGTTGGCAGGGGGAGGGCGTGGAGGGTATGGAAGCTTAGATATCCTCTAAAAGATCTATCCTACTTTAGAATAAAGCCCCTACTTGGGATAACCTTTAGAATAAATCCTTTCATGGACTCAATAAATAATATTTACGCTTAACATTGTTTGAAACTATTAAACATATGTTCTTGAGCTATACTTTTACTTACTTGGTATAGAAAGAGATTAGATATTGAGATCAATCATATGTCTCAGAAGGCTCCTCCATAGCACATTAGCTATCATATATAAAAATAGTTCTTTTCAATTTAACTATCATAACTCCATGGTTGTAAAGTCTCTAGACCCTCCTACTCTTCACACCAAAATACAGTTTCAAATAGATATTCCTTGGTATTTTTTTGATGGGGCCACATAAGGTTCTCCATCCATGGGCGACACAGGGGTAACTCTTTATTTGACACCCATGCACTTCATATCTCTGTACAAATATTGGTTCAACCATGAACAATTATGTATAATTATTTGATCTTAATAGTGTTATTCAACTTGCTATAAAATAGAGAATCTCTTCATTTCTTATCTACGGTGACTGATAATTTGTCAGCAATGAGATTAAGGGCACAATAATACTTCGAAATTATTCCCTTCTGCTTATATATCAACAAATTCTACAATAAATTACTTCTTATATACACATCTCTTTGATCATATTTATAACCTAAATGAAATATATTAATTAGGTTTTTATCAATATCCAATGAGATTACAAATATTCTTTAATATCCCATAAATATAAGTACTGTTAGTAACCTATAAATATAGGATTCATAATTTTTACTTGACTGATGATAATCTTGTAAATATGCACATACTTTGCCTTCTGCAGGTTGTGTTCTCATATTTTGTAAAAAATAAAAAAAATAAAATAATAATAATAAAAAATAGAAAAGCAAAAAGAGGGTAAAAAGTCCTAAAAGAAAAATCAAAGGACTTAGAAAAAATAAGATGCCCCAAAGAAAAAGATGAAGAAAACATGAAAGTGTGCAAGTATAAATGCCACTACTTTTTGCAGTTGATTATGGCAGAGTGTCAATAAATGCCATAATCTGTGATCAGTTGAAAAATTTAATCTTGACTTATCACTTTTCAATTTCAAATGTTGTAGATAGAGAATAATGAATTGTCATACAGTTTAACCATGAGAAATTCAGTAGTTAGGTAGAGAATAAGTGAATCCAACAATTTAATCTGGATTCCTGGATGAGATAAGTGTAGAATTAGATAGTTTTATTGCTTTCAGAAAGAACAAATGTTGTAAAGAATGCTAGCTCAAATGCACCTAATCAAAATGGAAGAAAAAATGTTAGCAGTTAAAATTGGGTAGGTATAAGAAGGTGAGAAACATCATTGTAAATATTATTCACCAGTGCTGCAAATAACTAACTTCCCTTCCCCATAGCCATTTATCATTCTAAACTATCAGTCAGAAAGGCTCAAGGCATTTCCTTGACTTCTGTTGGGACCAGACCCAAGGCTCTATGGCCGATTAGTTGAAAATGTTAAATGTCTATATTAATCCTACAAATCACATCATTTTCCATTCATGTATCCATTTACCAGAAAAAATCATTAGTAAAAACCTCATTTTTACTTAAAGATACTCTAATCCTCATTTGATTAACTTCCCGCATCATTTGAAAGCATAAAACCCTCAAAATCACATTTTATCCTAAGTTTAAGTGATGAAGTTATTTTAATGAAAATTTGCCTTTAAAACTTCACTTTCTTAGTTATATTAATGTGTTTTGAGTATACATTGTCCCCTTGTCATATTAACTCTAACCTATTTAATAACTCCCTATAGAATAAAATTTTCCTATATTATATAACTCCTTTTTATAAAATAACCCCCAAAACGCATTAATATAACTTTAACCAAAGTTATTTATCCCCACATGTGTAAATAAAACCCACATTATACCCCCTTTAGTTAGAACTATCCTTATATATGAATATCCCACCCTCTATGGTTATTAAATCAACATGATTTAATTAAATATATAATAAAAATACTCAAAAATCATTAAACATATTTCAATATGTGTTTAAAACAAAAAATACCGAAGTTTCGTTTTAACTAAACTTCATAATAAACCCATTTCTTTGTTCATATTCCCTTTCCCGACTCCCTTAACCTATGGTTAAAACTATAACCTTCTCTATTTTTTCCGATATATATCTCATTATCACTATTGTAACCTTGGGTAACGCCCTTTTATACCCCTCTCGTCCACTTTAGTCTATGTATAAAGCATTTTTATACATAAATCTTACTAAAATCCCTCAGCGCCATCGGATTCAATCTTGACCATTAGATCTCCAACATCCCATTGATTCAACGGTTCTCAACGAATGCGATAATCCTATCCCCAACTTCCTTCCCTATCGTGTTGAAACCCATCCGTCTGATTATCATCCCATTTAAAATCCAACGGTTCTCATCAAACGCAATAACCTTATTTCCTTCCCATCCTTCCCGCGCCTCGATGAATAATAACTGTTCGTTCTTCGATATTTATTCAATCTAACGGTTTAAAATGAACCCGATAAGTCTTTACCCCCATCCCTACCATCCCTATCGCGCTGAACTACAACCGTAGATCTCCATTTACCAGATGTACGGCTCACATTCAAAGCGCTGGCCCCACTATATTACCTCGCAGCTTTCAAGTTAATCCCGACTGTTCACTCCACTCTGCCAGATCCGATGGTGCATGTTCCATTTCGCATTTTCAAAATGACCGATCAAAGTTCCAAAAATATTTTGCGAAAAAAGTAGTTTTGAGAAATCGCCGCCCGCAACGTGTCCAAATTATATTGGATCGCATTGCTCAAACTCAAAACCCCTTACTTCTCAAAAATAATGCAAAAACCATTTCTGGTTTCACCTTCAAAGCGCACAAACCACTCCCTCCATTCTTGCAATTAATGTAATTGAAGGTGATTAGCTAAGGTTTAATGCATTAAAACTTAACCATTTTCCATCGCATTTCACCTATTTGCCAGTAAAACCTTTGGGAACCTTTGCAGAACCTCCCTTCACCATTTTCAAAGCTGTTTCTTAAACAATTTTCCATTTGAATGACCATTTTACTATGAAATTCATTCCTGAGAAACTCCATCACCTCTGATAGCCAAATTCACTTGAATTGAAGACTGTGACACAACTGCAAACTTCATCGACCGCAAATTATACCTTTCATAGGTATTTTTCACTATTCGACCTACAAAATACTTCAATTTTAAAGGAGAATTCATCTATTAAATTGTCATTGCCTAAAAATTAGTTGAATTATCCATATCATAAGTCTAAAAACCTCCAAAATACAGGGGAAAGCCTGTCAAATTTTCTCCAGGATCTGCATTTTCCATTTTAGCATGTTTTAAGCCATTCCAAGATCATTTTCACTGTTGAACTTGATCTAAACAATCCTCTATGCATAATAAACTCCTTTTATCTTCCAGAACTCCACTCAGATTTTAATTTTTGCCAGAAAAGTCCTTCAATCGCCTCTTGTTTCTAAAGAAGAACTTAGAAAACTGTTTAAACTTGCTTTGTTCATCCGAAATGACTAAGAAACAAGTAATTCCCAAGTCTAGGGGACCAAAATCCCAAGGTCATATTCTACTATTACCTTAGGCTAAAAAAATCAGATATCAAAGTGTATCAGTAAAAGCAAATTGTTACCGCTGGTGATTTTTCAATTACAGCAGTAAAACAATGAAAAGAAGAGATAAAGAGTATCAGAATAGAACGTGAAAAAGAAGAGTATTCTGCAAGTCATCTTCCATGAGATAATGTCTAATTTGATAGCAACGCTTCCAGCTAATCTAAAAATCAGTTTGATTAGGATAAATAGTTCTATTTTTCCTTATAAAAGAGGACAGATTGCATACTGTTTTGCTGTTGTCCCTCTTCTTATGTAATATTTCCTATTTTGCTCGAGATATTATGTCAAAACTTTAGATATTTTGTAATTAATTAAATTGTATAAATACTTCATCTTTTTAAGTTTTCAGGGTGGAATAAAATTTATCAAGACTACTATAGTCATTTTGCTGGATATATTGAAGTTTGTGTGAGTCAATCAGTAAAGCATTAGACTAGAATTGAGATTAAATACATCATAACTCGGGATTCTTGTGTTGACCAGATAAGTCTATTATTTTCTTGTTTTCATTGTTTTATCTTTCAAAAGTTTCCATACATTCATTTAAATGTGTTCTATCTTTAATGATTAACTAGGAGAATTTAAACATGATTAGTGATAAAAAGCTCCCTGTTTTTTACTAGTTGTTCATTATTATGTTTTCTGCTTCATAACCGGACTATAGAATTCTTAAATGCTCTTAGTCCCTATTTGATTCCCTTCTTCAATCTTCATTTCTGTAACTTAAGGATTCTTAATTTTCCTTTTGTTCATATTTCACCCATTCCATCAAAAAATCCTATTCAAAACCCTTTGAAGGTCATCTACCCTACCCTTAGTATATTTCCTAGCTATGATTGCCTATAAAGTTGAATCCATAGCCCAATGGTCTGGTAGATCCCTCTATGGTTTACCTTGAAACACCTTTTATTCCCACCACACTTTCAAAACAAGTCCCACTATCCACTCATAGCTAGCCTAAAATCCAATTACAAAACAAAGTTAAATCTTTATGAGAGATCTCTCTCCGGAACTCAGGAAGGCTAGATCCTGAATTCTAAAAGAGGTTCTTGGTTACCCTTGGTTTTCTTTAACTTTAAACCAAAATCCCATGACCTAAGAATTACTAGGGTGATAACATATTGGCGACCATACTGGGGACTAACCATTCTCCAGTTTTAAATGTAATCTTGGAGGAAGATTTTTAAATATATATTTTCTACTTTAAGATTAAGTTTAAAGGTTGTGGGTATTTACCCAATAAACATTTTGGCTCCCAAGAAAGTCTATTACACTAGATCCAACCCTGATCCCAATCCTCCAGATATAGTAGACAATCTAGACTAGATAGGAAAAAAGAAAAAGAAAACTGTTAGTTCAGAAACTGAAGTACCCCTGAAAAGAGATGATTATTTACCCAAATAATTAGTAAGTTTATCATACATTGAATTGGATTTGAAGTTTGAAAAATCACCATTTAGAACCAAATCTGAAACTGATTTAAAGGAAATTGTTTTAGATCCCGTTTTTAACTCTTATGTGAGTGAGAAACATAAAATTATTTCAGTACCTACTAAATCAGACAAAACTGAAAGTCAAAGTCCAGTAAAAAGGGTAAGTGTCAAAAAAATTAAAGACATTAAAGAAGCTGTTAAGTTAGCCAATTTTTTGTCTCAATTCAAACCTCCAGTTTCTCAACTATACACCACAGTCTTTCCAGCATCAAATTCTACTCTGTATGCTGCCACTTCATTTACTGATTCTACTGTTAGTTCACCTCAAGAGCCTATAAGTCCTGAGTTTCCCTTGGAGCATAGGATCATATATTCATCATATCCTCAATCCACCACTAGTTCATCAATAGATCCATTCATCCCTAAGCAGCCCTTGCAGCCCAAAGTAGTATTTCCATCATTTACTATGTCCACTACATCCACTACCGCTATAAGCTCTAGTGATACTACTTTTTCATTTCCTTTTCCAAGCTCTTCAAGTACATCCATTGTTGTAACCAGCACTATCCCTTCCACTACTACTGTACCTCCTAGTTTATAAAAAATCCAAGCCATGGCAGCCAGATATGCTCCCTTGGTCTTACCTCAAAATCTCCATGACATGCCCCAAAATTATCAAAAACATATCCCATTGTTTGATAATCTTTCACAAATTACTACACAATAACATATCACCAGAATGAAATATTTTTGGGAAATTTATGAGATAGATGAATCAGATGTCCAAATGAGGTTGTTTGCACAAAGCTTAATTGGAGAAGTGAAAACATGGTTTATAATTTTAGGTGTTGGTAGTATAGAATACCTAGTTGCATTCCATAGAGAATTCCTAAATAAATGGGAAAAGAAGAAAAATCCTATGCAAATACTATCTGATTTTGATGCTGTTAAGAGAGTCCCCAATGAGTCTGTCCAAGATTTTTGCACCAGATACAACAGTGTGTACAATGCTATTCCTGTAGACCTTAAACCCACTCTGTATTCTGTGCTACTCAAATTCCCTATTTTTTTTTATGTAGACATGGCTTACCAACTTAGAGAAAGAGATGTAGATACCCTAGAACAAATGCAACAAAACGTTGTAGGTGTAGAAATCAACATCCTTGCCAAAAAAGCCAGAATGAGAAACGAGAGAAGGGTTACTATCAAAGAAGAGGCCTCAAACTTAGATGGTAAATTTGATTTTATCAACAAAACATTAGAAAAATTGGTTGAGACTAGATCACACTGAAATAAAACCACAATGGGAGAATCAATCTGTTAGGTCCCTATATTACTAGTATAGTCCCTTATTGTTGTTAGTGTAACCCCCTTATTGTTATTATTGTACCCTTGTAAACCCCATTTTGTTATTATTGTGCCCTTAAATTATTATTGTTAGGTCGGCTAGGATTACATTGTGGCTCACTAGGATTACATTATGGCCCCATGGACTCCTATATATAGAAAGGAGGTTTTGTAAATTGTATCATCCAAGAATTGTTCATTCATGTAATGTATTGGAGGTTTCTCCCTCGAAGTGGCTTATTTCTAAGGCGTTTATATCTCTTTTCTTCTATTTTTGGAACTGGTTACACAACATTTGGTATCAGAGCTTTGGATTCTAGGAATGGAAAGTCCCCACAACCATAAAGCAGTTGCAAGGATTTCTCGGGTTAACAAGGTATTATCGCAAGTTTGTTAAGAATTATGGGAGAATAGAAGCACCTATAACAACATTATTGAAGAAAGATGCATTTTCATGGACTCCTGAAGCAACTAAGGTCTTTGAACATCTTAAAGAGGAAATGTGCCTAGCACCGGTCTTAGCTAGGCCAAACTTCACAAAAACCTTTATTGTGGAATGTGATGCCTCAGGAAATGGAATTGGTGTTGTTTTAATGCAGGAAGGAAGACCCATTTCTTTTGAAAGTCGTCCAATCAAAGGAAAGTATTTATAGAAACCTATTTATGAGAAGGAAATGTTAGCAATACTACATGCACTAAAGAAATGACAAACTTACCTAATGGGAAGACACTTCAAGGTAAAAACTGATCATGATAGTATTAAACACTTTTTGGAACAAAGAATATCTTCAAAAGAGAAGAAAAAATGGGTCACAAAGATGTTGGGTTATAACTTTGAAATAATATACAAAAAAGGAAAGCTTAATGTTGTTGTAGATGCACTCTCAAGAAAGAATGAAGAGGTGGAAGCATTGCTTTGTGCCATTTCTATTATCCAACCAGATTGGATAACCGAAGCAAGAGATGAATGGAAGAAGGACGACACTCATTCAAAAGTTGCAGCAAGATCCTAGTACATCTAATACATTTAGTTGGAAAAATGATTCCTTATGGTACAAAGATCACTTATATCTTTGTAAGAATTCCCAACTAAAACAAAAGATTCTTCTGGAATTGCACACTTCTCCTTTAGGAGGACACTCTGGATTTTTAAAAACTTACCACAGGGTGAAGAAAGAATTTTTTTGGGATGGCCTTAAATCTGATATTCGAAAGTTTGTGGCGGAATGTTTGGTTTGCCAGTAGAATAAAGTGGAAACAATTAAGACCCTAGGACTTCTACAACCTTTATCCATTCCAAGTCAACGTTGGGAGGAGATTTCAATGGATTTTATCACAGGTTTACCTAAGTCCGAAGGAAAGAGTGTCATCATGGTGGTAGTTGATAGACTTACCAAGTATGCACACTTTTGTGCATTATCTCATCCACTTAAAGCAAGTACAATTGCTACTACATTTATGGACATACTTCAAAAGCTACATGGAAGCCCAAGGGTTATTGTGAGCGACAAAGATCCCATTTTTACTGCAAATTTTTGGATGGAGTTATTTTCATGTTTGAGTACTCAATTAGCTCATAGCTCATCTTATCATCCTCAATCTGATGGTCAAACTGAGATAGTAAATAAATGTTTGGAAGGATATCTTCGTTGTTTTGTATCTAATAAAAAAACACAATGGGTCAAGTGGTTATCTCTCGCTGAATGGTGGTATAACACTTCCTTCCATACTACAACAAAAATGACCCCATTTATGGCACTTTATGGATATCATACACCATCCATCACATCATCTTTAAGAGAAAATTCGAAGGTTCAAGTAGTGGAAGATCACATCGAGCATCAGCAAGAAGTTATCCAACTCTTAAAGGATAACCTGAATTTGGCACAAAATCGAATGAAACAACAGGCATATCAACATCACAGCAAGAGAAGTTTTGATGTAGGAGATTGGGTATTTTTATAGCTACAAACATACAAAAAAATGTCCCTCAAGCAAGCTAAGAAGGATAATAAATTATCACCAGAGTACTATGGTCCTTACAAGGCGTTGCAAAATATTGGTACTATGGCATACAAATTGGAGCTTCTTACTTCTTCGTGAATGCATCCAGTTTTCCATGTTTCATGCTTAAAGAAAGTTATAGGTGAAAATCTTCCAGTTCAAACAACATTGCCAGAACCTGATGAGGAAGGAAAAATCATATTGGAACCTGAAGCGGTCACGGAAACAAGAACTCGACAACTACGGAATCGAAAAATTTCAGAGTATCTCATCAAGTGGAAGAACTTACCCACTGAAGATTCTACATGGGAGGATGAGAATTTTATATAGAAGCACCCAGAGCTACTCAAGCATTGAGGACAACAATTTTTTGAAGGAGAGGGGCATGTTAGGTCCCTATATTACTAGTATAGTCCCTTATTGTTTTTAGTGTAACCCACTTATTGTTATTATTGTACCCTTGTAACCCCCATTTTGTTATTATTGTGCCCTTAAATTATTATTGTTAGGTCGGCTAGGATTACATTGTGGCCCACTAGGATTACATTATGGCCCCATGGACTCCTATATATAGAAAGGAGGTTTTTTAAATTGTATCATCCAAGAATTTTTCATTCATGTAATGTATTGGAGGTTTCCCCCTCGAAGTGGCTTATTTCTAAGGCGTTGATATCTCTTTTCTTCTATTTTTGGAGCTGGTTACACAACATAATCCCAAATTAGGAATCCCAATTATAGGAAAAACAACATTCCTGGGAAAGGTAAGGAACCTTCCCCAGATCAGAACATAAGACCCCCATTCCAAGAAAACTTAGCAGAAAGTTTACAAAACAATGTTGAAGAGGAGGAAGAAATCAACATAGTTATGGGGATTGATGAAAACAATACAATTTTCCTCACACAGGAAGACCAGGAACTCTTTGAGCTATAGCAGTTCAAAGTGGAATCTGGTGAATCCTTCGATTATAAGCAAGGTTATGATTTTGCAATCAATGAAATTCACAACGAATATAACCTTAGGAGCAAGAAAACCAATGAGCCTACTATAAAGAACAATGCTCCAACCCAGCAAAGCCAAAACAAAAAGAGTATTGATGCTCCCAAAACGAAACTTTTGCAGATTCTTCCCAACGAAAATAAACAAAATTCGAACCCACCCAGTCCTAAAAAACACCAAAGCCCAAAGATTGTAGATATTACTGATGAGGTGGCTCAATCCTCTAAAGATGCCCAAAAGGCTAATACCATAAAGACCACCAATTCAAAAACAGTCAATGAAAGAAAAAGGAATCTCGTTGACCCAAAATCACCAAATCCTAAATCTTCTATTGAGAATCCCAAAACTGATAAAACTTCTGCTAACCCTCAAACTGTTCCTGAAAAAACAATTAAAGATAGCAGAAACCAAGAAACTCAAACATAAGACAAAAGAAAACCTCAAACAAAAGGTAAAATTGTTGAAACACAGGAAAAATCATCTCAAACCACAGTTCCAAAAGATGAAATTATTCAAGCCATCAAATCTCAGTCAACATTTAACATGCAATCTGAAATATCCAAGTTAAAGATAGTTGTTCCCTTAGTTGAATTAGCTAAAAATGACTTGTATAGATCTATTATTACTGAAGCATTGAATGTAAATGAAAATGGGGATACCATTAATATGAGTGATGATAGACCTGAATTAATCTTTGGTCCAAATGTAGATGGTAAACATTCTGATGGGTCGGTACCCCCATTTTATTTAAGTCTTACTGTACATGATCAGATATTACACAATTCTATGCTATATACTGGAGCTTCCCACAACTTAATGCCTAGAGCAATAATGGAAACCCTGAATCTAGACATAACCAGGCCATATAAAGATCTATTTTCATTTGATTCATCTAAAGTTCAATGCATAGAGTTGATTAAAGATCTGTGTGTAAACCTAGTCCAATATCCTGGTAAAAGCAGTTTATGGATGTTGTGGTAGTTGATATCCCACCAAAGTATGGCATGCTTATTTCTCACTCATGGGGAGAAAATTTGTAGGGATCTCTACAACTTGACATTAGTTATGCTACTATCTTGATATTTGGACAGCCCAAAAAACTTTACAGAGAAACCTTAATGAAGTTTATGATCAGTAGTGTGGACAGACCGACCAATTACCCAATATATTCAACTCCTACTGATCTTGATTCCTTTATTCTCAGTAACTCTGATCATAATGACAATCCAACTGAACTCACTGATAAGAAACTTAAAATAATGGATGATTACATTGGTCATGAGGCTTTATGGCATTTAGATTTTGATGGGTCTGTAAATAAATTAGGAGCTGGAGTAGGTGTATGGATTACCAATATTGAAACAAGCCATTCTGAAGGACATGCCTTTAGATTGAATTTCAAATGCACCAATAACATGGTTAAATATAAGGCTTTAATCTTAGGTTTGAAAATTATTAGAAAAATGGGAGGGAAAAGAATAATGGCCATCGGAGATTCTGAGTTAGTCATCAAGCAAATAAACGTAGAATACTCTGTTCACAATCCCAGACTAGCCAGGTACAGGAAAACAACACATGATTTGGTTGAGGATTTATTAGAAAGCAAGTTTGCTATCATCCCTTGAAAACAGAACATACAGACCCATTGTTTAGCAACCTTTGCCAGCAGTTGTAAATTTCCATTTTCACCATTACAAAAATACAATGTTGAAATCAAACACAGACCTATTGTCCCGGATAATGTGAAATATTGGCAAATTTTCTCAGAAGATGAGAAAATCTATCACTTTTTGAACAATGAGCGAGAGTTTCAAAATTTCCAAATTGATAATGATTGCAATATAGATTCACCTTGTAACATAGATTCAAATTCTTGTCAAATAGATGATTTAGATAATTTAGATGTACATAATTTTGATAGACCTACTATATTTACTCAGAGTGACATAGATGAATTGGAAAAAGTAGATATAGAGAAACTGATGGAAAATGAACCATATTTGATTGATTTGAAGCATAATATTTTACCCATAGGTTTGACTCCCCTATAAGACTTATTCGATTCCAATGATGTGCCCAAAAGGCCAAAAATGGAACCAGATAGGTTTGATATAGAAGAGTATAACTTAGGGACAAATGAAAATCCAAAAATGATCAAACTATCAAAATCCTTTTCATCAGAAGAAAAGGTTAAATACATAGAACTTTTGAAAGAATATCAGGATGTCTTTTCCTGGGGTTACGAAGATTTAAAAACTTACAACGAAGACATTATTCAACATAAGATAACTTTAAAAGAAAATAAAAAACCTTTTCAACAAAAACTAAGAAGGATTAATCCAATCTTATTACCTTTAAGGGAGAAAGAAGTTGAAAGAATGTTTGATGCACAAATAATCACACCAGTCAGGTATTCTGACTGGGTATCTAATCTAGTGCCTACCAGAAAGAAAACAGGAGAAATCTGACTGTGTATAGACTTTGAAAATCTTAATAAAGCTTCCTTGAAAGAAAATTACCCCTTTCCCAAAATGGATAATATTTTGCAAAGGGTGGCAGGTTCTTCAAGAATTTCTTTACTAGATGGTTTCTCTGGTTACAATCAAATTCTAGTTCATAAAGATGATCAGACTAAAACTTCATTTACTACTCCTTGGGGCACTTTCATGTACGTGAAAATGTGTTTTGGATTAAAAAATGCAGGAGCTACTTTTAAGAGGGAAATGGATATTTCGTTTGCTAAAGAGATCCATGAATTTTTAGTTATTTATCTTGATGATATTACTGTCTTTTCAAAAAAAATTGATGAACACTTAGATCACCTGAGACAGTTTTTATCAAATGTAGAAAATATGGTATATCTCTTAATCCCTAAAAGACTCTTTTCGGACTGGAAGAAGGAAAGCTGTTAGGTCACATAATGTCCAAAGAAGGTATTAGAATAAACCCTGCAAGAATTGAAGCCATTTTAAACATTCAACCACCAAGGAACATAAAGGAACTTCAAGCATTCTTGGGTAAAATAAATTTTCTAAGAAGATTTATCTCTAATCTGGTTGAAATCATAAAAGATCTCAACAATATGCTTAAAAAGGACTCTGCAATAAAATGGACAATAAAGGCCAAACAATCTTTCAAATCCATAAAACAGGCCCTGACAAAAGCACCAGTCCTCATAAGCCCATATTATACAAAAGATTTTATAATCTTTTCCTTTGCATCTGAACACACCATAGCTGTAGTTCTTCTATAGAAAAACAATCAAGGTTTTGAACAACCAATTGCATTCTTTATTAAAGCCTTCAGAGATGCACCTCTGAAGTATAATATAATGGAAAAATAGGCTTTAGCCCTGGTTAAAGTCATCAAAGATTTCAAAGTGTATATACTTCATTCACACATCATTGCATATGTCCCCAATGTAGTAATTAAAGATATTTTGACACAAGATGGACCTGATAGTAGGAGAGGAAGTGGATAGCCACAATCCTTGAATACGATCTAGAAATCAAACCAAAAAAGCTCATTAAAGGACAGGGTTTAGCCAGATTGATGGCTGAATAAAATTTTAATGCTTTAGATATTAATTTCATTTCACAAATAGATGACCAGGAGGAGATGGTGACTCCATTGATCAGTGAGGCCTATCTAGACTCACCATGGTACTCTGATATTATCTTTGTAATAACACATTTACAAGCTCCTCCTGGGCTAACTAAAACCAAGGAAAGATTCATCAAACAGAAAGCAATGAGGTTTTGTATCTTAAACAATGCACTTTACTGGAAAGAAAAATACTGGGATTTTACTAAATTTTTTATTAAAGTCTGAGGCTGACAAAATTCTTGAGGAATTTCATGCAGGTGACTATGGAGGCCATCTATACTGGAAGAGTATAGCTGAAAAAATACTAAGAGCTGGTTTTTATTGGCCAACTTTATTTTCTGACATTAAAAAGTCTGTCACCTCTTGCCACAAATGCCAAAATTTTGAAGGGAAAAAGAAACTTTTTCCTTTACCCCTTAAGCCTATATCAACTGAAAAACCATTTCAATTATGGGGGTTAGAATTCATAGGTGAAATCCATCCACCCTCTTCAGGCCAACATAAATGGATTTTAACTGCTACAGATTACTTTACCAAGTGGATAGTGTTAGGGTCCCGTGATTTGGCCGATTGGTGAGCCAAATGACGATGTAACATCAAACCAAGCTTTGGAGCCCGAGGACCTAGCCTTCCTGGACTCAGAGAGGGCTCTCTCTAAATGTGTAAAAGATATCGGTGTGTTTGCTTATGGTGTTTATGATATTAGGCTAGTTATGAAGTGAGTTTTTTTATTTTTGGTTTTTTAAGTTTGTGAGGGATAAAACTGATCAAAGATATAAACTGGATAACAAGATGTAGATAAACTGGGCTATGGGGTCAAAAAGGTCAAGGAAGCTATCAGATGATGATGTAAGGCTGTTGTAGGGCCGATTTGATTCAAGGTAGAAAGGATCTTTGGGCAAAATGGAGTAAATGGACATCAAGTTTGTGAAAGACGAGGGATTTCAAGTCTAACTAGTTGATAGCAGACATAAACATGTTATAGCAAGCCATTAATCATGCTAAATGTAACTATGAGCTAATTAATACATAGAAATCAAACATTCCAGCCATGCATAGAAGTATAAGACCCTCTAACTTTGGGAAATGGCTATCAGACTTTGGGAAAAACACATAAGATGGACTAACAACTCAAAATACTATGCCGGAATGCCTAAACACAGTCTTTAAGTTATTGGGCACTTTGACAAACAAGCTTTCATAGTTTTAGGCAAAGGGCTAGATCGGGACTAGGCCTCCTTGGTTCAACAAGATGATAAACTAATCAGTCAAAGAGATAGTTTTATGGACAGAACTATGGACAATCATAGGTAAGCAGGGCACACCATACATCCTACTCAACATACATAGAACTTGTAAATAAAACTAGCAACAATACCCTAAGTTACTAAAGAGCAGTTAAGAATTCTTTAGTATAACTAAGGAAGAAGAAAACATAAAGCTATGAAGATTCAGGAATTTTGAGGTGCCTCTATGGGCATATCTCAAAACTAATCTCTACTGATCTATAGCAGCAAGAAGCATGTATCATGAATGAAAACTAGAAGACAACAACAAAGCAAGAAAACACTATACCATTATACCATGTCATGGAATCCATCAACAATCCTTCATCATTCATCAAAAGCATCCAAGAGGCAGTCCAAAAATCATAACTCAAATATGTTCTTCAAAGCTCATATGACCAATATATTGATTCTTCTCTCAAGTTCAGCCTCTGTTTTACAATGAAAACCCATGGAATAAATAGGCTTGAGGAAGGAAAACCTCATGGAGCAACTAGCTATCCCATTGGCCAAGTCAAAATATCTAAACTTGTCCTTGAGGCTTTGCAAAGCCCAAGGCACAAAATATCCCATAAAATATCTAAAAAACTCCTAAAAACGGAAATTATATTGACTTTACATCATTTCCCAAGTGTAAAAATAGCTTAACGCACATTTGGGAAAAGCAGATTTTTGAGGTTCAAAAATTACAAAAATACTTCATATTTATGTCTGAAAAAGGTCCCCTGACTTGCTGGAGGCAATTGGCAGCCTTCCCGATGTCGAAACGAGGCTCATGATAGCTCGTTGGAAAGCTCTCTGTGTCTACTTTCCGGCGCAACTAAAATCATCTCAATCTGATGCCTGGAAGTTCCCCAAAACTGTACCTGTGTGCAAAAAACCAGGAAATAGCAGACTGCTGATATGGCGGGCAGAATGTGCAAAAAGAGGGCATTTTTTGCCAATTTGAGGGGGCGAATGATCTCCAAATGCTCTAAAAATCTCTGGGGACCTGCTTATAGAATTATGGCATCCATTGGTATCATCCTTCTCCTTTGACAAATCTTCAAACTGAAATGGCGAATTTATGAGTTTTCGACCAAAAACCCCAAAAATGCCAAAAAACAAAAAGTTGTCGAAATGGGCCCAAACTTGGCACATATGACCCTCAGGGGTCCATAGAAACATGCTCCGAAGCTGAGGCCAAAATATCAAGGGCTGATATGCTTTTCTCCTCTTTTCGTGCCGGGTGCTTCCTCTTTGCCTTCTTCAATTTCTCTTGGGCTGCCTTTAGTTTGCGCCTGGCAAACTGATTCAACTTTTGAAAGTGATGAGTCCTCTTCCTTTGCAGCTCTAGATCTCTATTTTCCCTCTCAAGCTTCATTTCCAAGTGTTTGTTAGCTCTTTCAAGCCATGCCTCTTTGTTTTCTTCAATTTCCTGCTCAAGGAGTGCAGTGAGAGGAAAGGCTTGGAGATGGGCTTGTTCTTCTGCTTTCTGCTTTTCCAAGGCTCTTTTAAGCCCTATGGTCCTAGGCCTCTTCCGCCTAGGCTGGTATTCCTCTTCTTCCTCATCAAACTCACCAATGAGTTCTTCTATCCTTGCTTGCGCCTTAGCTGCCTCATTCTTATATTTGATCGCCCGTGCTTCATGAACAACTGTGTGAACATTCATCTGTTTGTTTTGAATCTCTAAGAAGTGGTTGAAGTTCCTTGCTCTTTGAAGATCCTCCTCTAATGCCTCAATTTGTCCCTCTTTATGAATTAGGAGGTTTTCAAGAAGGCGGGCCTCATTATCACTGTCATCGCTTTGGATAGGGATGACATCCGATGCACCTCCATGTTTTGTACCCTTTCCAACTTTGCTTTTCCCTTTGAAGGCCAGTCTTGCGCTTTTCCTCCTTGGCATGCTAGTAGGTGTTCTTTTGGGCAATTTCCTTTTGCTAGGAACAAACTTTGTCACTGTTAGAGTGGCAGCCTTAGACCCTCTCTTCCTTGCTGTGCTGAGTTTTTTTCTTTTGGGAGGAGGAGACATAACTGATTTACCTTTGACATCTTCCTAAACTTGCTGCTCTCCTTGAGGTTGCTGGATGTCTTCTTCTTGCTGTTCACTTGGCTGTCCCTGTTTTCCAACATTAGCTTGTTGTTCTGCTTCAATGCTTTGTTCAATTTGTGGCTCAAAAGGTGTCTCAATTTCCTGCCCAACCTGCTGTTCTTCCTCTTGTACCTGCTGCTGTTCCTCATCTATTGTCTGCTGATGTTCATCATTTTGTATCTGTTGCTGTCCTTCATCTTCTATCTGCTGTTGTCCTTCATCTTCTATCTGCTGACCTTCACCTTCTATTTGCTGCTGTTCCTCATCTTCTATCTGCTGCTGCTCATCCCTTTCCTCTTGCTGCTGTTTACTACCCTCTCCTTCTCCCTGTTGACTTGGCTGTCTTGTAGTCATTCTGAGCCTTCTAGGAGTAGGCCTACTGGACAAAGGTATCGGGCGATGGATAGGCTGAGTGGGAGACACATGGACATGAGGAACAGTAGAAAAATCTGGATTACTGATGAATACATCCCATGGAACCCCCTTTTTCTCTAGCTGGTGCAGGAAGATAACCTTGATCAAAGAATGATGAAAAAGGGAAGGGATTTGCAGAGGTGGGGCCTTCTTTTGGACAGTAGATGCCATTTTCTCTATGCTTTTGCACAAAAAGTAAGGGAGGTTTAGTTGCCTGCTTCTAGAAAAGTGCATCAATAATCGGACATGGTAGGCATAAACTCGATCAAACCTCCCTTCACAAGTGAAATATTTCATTATGACTTTCATAAGAGGAGCATAGCTGTCAAGGAGACATGAAAAAGGGAAAATAGCAGTGAGAGCATCTCTATGCTCAGGCTTGGTGAAAGGTTTGTAATCTTCTAAGTCAATATGAGCCTGTTTGAACCATTTTTCGCCATGATATGGAATCTTGGTGGCCTTGGACACATACCTTGGAGAAATCTTGAAATCAAGACCTGCCACTTGGAAATGTTTTTCTTTGAATCTCAGGGCGCATAAGTGTGTTAATGGCGAAAAACTCTTGACTTCTTGTATTTTCTGGCAAAACTCTAGGCAACCTACTTCATGAAAGTTGAAAAGGACAGATGGATGAGCATTAACCTCTTCTGTAGAGATTGGCTCGTATCTTTTATGCGGACCGCTCCTGCTGTCTTGCCTTGGAGGCATTTTGACCTAAATATGCTTTGGAAGAAACAAACTGCCTCACTGTGTGTAAACTGCCCTGTTGGAGTCAAACTGTGTCAATTTACTGCTTTGACAGAGAAACAATGTGATTTGGATGGTTTGCAACAAGTTTCTTATAATACACAACCTCTGCTCTCTTTAGAAAATGACCTTCTATCTTGAATGTACCTTCAGCCAGGCAGATTTCTCAATGGGATACCATACAGTAAAGAAGAGACAGACTGCTGGGTAATTTTCCTGTGCACAGTGTTAAGAAATCACTTTTTCTTGTGAATATGTTAGAGGTCAATCAACACACTTATATCTGTGTCTTCAAGATAAAATTCCCAATCATTAAAAACCTGCTCTTTCAGAAATTGGCCTTCCACCTTGAAAATATCTCAGTCAACAACCTTTCAATATGATATAATATAGTGGAATGAAGGACAGACTGTATGAAGAAGGATGTATACAGTGTCAAAATTTCCCTGCTTGGTGATCTTTGGAAGTTAACAACACACCTTTGTATCTTGGATCAATAGTGTACTTCTCAATTATTCCAAAACCTGCCTTGTCTAAGTGTGCCAACACTCAACAAACTTGCATATATTGCAAACAACCATAAGTATGTTTAGACAGTCAATATCATAGTCCTGAGCAAAGATGACAGAGTTTGAAAAGACTCCAAAAGTTTTTAGGTAGAAGCTATGTGAGTTTTCTCCTCTCAAAACAATCAATGGCCCTTTATAAATGTAACCCTCTGGCTTTGGCAGAAAAAGACTTTTACTCTATAAGCACATCCATTTATCAATCTGAAGATAGTGTGAAAGGCTTTCCTTTAGATATAAGCTCTATTTCCTCTATAACAAAACTTTCCTTTTCTTTACCTCTTTAGAGGTTTCTTGAGGTGGCAATAAATATCTTGCAACCAAAAAACTCTCTTTAAGCAAAACACTCGTTCTTTGTAGAAAAAACCTCTCACTTATCCGAATATCAACTTGTGTAAAATAAGCTTCGAAGAACAAACAACAAGTTGAAAACTCAAAGAATAAACCGCCTTTCCGTAGTTTATAGGTTTAACTCGTCCTTTGATTTCTTTGAAGGTGTAGGATTCCTGGTCCTTTGATTAATGAAGGTGAAACAAGCTGCTCTTAGTTTCAACACCAACTTTTTCCTGTAGGTGCCTTAAGTAACACAACTAGCATATTATCACAGTTTTATACTTCGAATCATCATACAGCCAAAACACTGCTTTTCTGAAAAGGTGACAAGGTTCGAGAGTTCTGTATGCTGTGGTATGAGGAATCTGGAGAAGTTTAACACATGGTTCTTTCTATAGGCACCCTCAGCAGTGAATTTACCTTTCAAACACAGCTTCAAACTATGGGCATTTTCATAGAAAAATCATTTTCCAGATATGGTGATATATCAAAATAAACTAGGACAAGCCGCTCTTTGATTTAACCTTGACCTTGCTAGGCAGCTCCTTAACATATATGTCGATATATAAACAAGGTCAACCTCAACAGTTTTGTTTCCAACCCATTCATTTCACACCATAGTTTGAAAACAGGGTTTTTAAAACCTACATGTCACTTTAGCAATTTTTGAAACCGAGGGGGGAAAACATGTGAAAATACCTCCAAATTCGATGGGAATCCTTGTGGAGAGCCGGAGATAGCTCTGGAGGTCCTCAATCCTGCGCGGCACTCTTCAGGGAAAGAACGGCTCACAAACAACCACCCGGGTGGCCTGTCGGGTTGGGGGTCGGGCGCCGTGTACAGGCGCATCGCGCATATACTGACCGCCCGTTCAAAAAATCCGCCAGGCGCGTCGCGCGGCGTTTAAACTGTGCAGACTTCTGTAATTTGACCCGAAACTTGTTTTGTTTGATGCCACAGGTAACAAAAGGATTTTTCTTCGATTTGACAATGAAAATGCACTCTTGACCTTACTCCCTTGACATAAAAGAAATTCCCAACGGTCATATTTTTAAAATGTAACATGAACTCTCGGTCGTGTTTTGCAAGGTAAACACAGTCTTTTTGACCTTTTTCAACAATACTCCTCGGCGCAATTTCAACTCGGAATCACAAGCGATGCATGCATCAGAGATAAAGGCCAGAACTCTGTTTTACTTATGCACAGGTGTTCGAAGGGGATTCTTTCCAGTTTGTTCCTTGGGTGACAACTTTAACATCGAACTTCAAACTTGGAAAAAATAACTCAATAACCTTCATATCATCTCTGCCACTGTGTTTAATGATACTGGTGATATTTATGATGTAAAGCAACCCCTCTTTTTAAAAACTGTCAAGAAAATACCTGAGTTCTGATTTGTTTCTGAAAGGACAGGGTTTGTTTTGTCAACCTGTTTTGACAGCCTCGGTCTTTAACAGCTTCTTCAACCTTTTCTCCAATGCAGGTGTCAAACTTGTTGGTCTTCTTGGACTTGATCATGGCCCTCTGATTTGAGAAAGGCGCCTCCTTTCAACATACTTTCTTGCTTATATCATTTATGAGATCTCTGTCTTTTTTTTGAATAAGGAGAAAGCTGCATTTGTTTCAAACTCCCAAAACACTGACAATCTATCAAAACCACTTCTTTGTCTATTCATAAACTGGTATACTTATTTATAATGTCCTTTTGGGAACAAAACTCGAATTGCCTCCCATCATTTGTGATGTATGTCTGAAAGGAGAAAATTATGGACTAGGAGGAACAGGTCCCTTTGAAACACAGTTATCATTTGCTTTGACCAGTGCATTGACCTTTTTGTAATAGAACCATTCCAAAGCTCAACTCTGTCCACTGTTTTACTTTCTTGGTGATATTTTAAAAGAAAAAACCACACAAGATCTGTTGAAGAGCTTTGAAAGCCATTTTTTCATTTTAAAAGGAGATGGTCTGTCTTCTTCCAATTTGTTTGATAATTTCTACTCCTAGGTGATTTATAAGCTCCTCCCTGGATTGTAAGTGCCATCTTTTGGTTGCATCCTTTCATACTATATTTCTCTGTTTACTCAAAAGGAGCTCTTTTAGACTTCTTGGCATGTGACAGTAAAGCGACTGTGTGGCCACTTCTCCTAAGGAAACTGCCCCTTTTTGTATCAATGTCCTGTATATTCAAATTGTCTCCTGTCCACTATAGGTATAGTTTGACAGACATTTTCCTATGGGTAGGAAAACCAATACTTTTTGAAACATAAACACCATCTTTCACCTGTGTAAAGACTTTTGTTTTCTTTCTTTGTCTCTCTCCACTGCACCTTTTGACCAATCAGTCTTCAACAACATTCAATACCTTGGCCATCTGCTCATAAATGGAGGAGGCCCTTCACTTGGAAAAGTATCTGAAGTTTGTTTGATAAGGATGCCTGACAAGGGTTTTTCTAGGATTATGATGGTAAGCAACCAAACTTGAAAAACATTAATATTAGCACTTCTGCTTGCAATCACCACTGTGCTTCAGAAAAACCCTAGTCAAGGTATCACTGTCTCACTGCACTGCTTTGAGGGGAACTGAAATGTCATCATTTGCTTTGGTCAATCTTATGACAAATTATTTGAAAGATAGTCTCTGTGACTATGGAGGTCAGCACCCTTTGAAAAACAAACACCTTTTCTTCTGCCTGTGTAATGGCCTGATTTGTTAGCATCTCTTCAAATTGGTCTTGTTGGAACAACAGGCTCTTTATGATTAGAATTGTTTTCACTCATGCTGTGTCTCTCCAAGGTTTTATCAATTCACATGATTTGAAAACTTCATATGACTTACTTTACAAGACCAAACTTTGTTTTCCCTTGAACTTGCATACTTCAGACTCTAGCCCTGTTATGATCATTACTCACACTCAGAAAACTTGGAGTCATTGTTTCACTGTTCAGTAAAAAGCAAAACTGGGCTTTTGCAATCTTTAAAGTCAATACTGGCCAGCGCCCTCTGCTTGTAGATGAAGGAGGTGCCCTAACCCTCTGCTTGTAAATGAAGGAGGTTCTGGGCCATGAAAAATTACCAGTTTGTTGTGACAGTGGTGTTCTTCTCTTCCTGTGATTTTTCATGCTGGAAGGAAAATGCAAGGTCTTGATGAGTGACTCTCTGTTTGCAGATATATCTCAGGCTCATGTTACATTTAGAAGTAGTTGTTCTTCTAACTGTAGATTCAAGCATTTCCTTCTGAGATGAAGTTATATTTCCTGTCTTTGTAGAATCCATAAAACACTGTGAAACACCTAGTAATCAGCTTGAGACTGTGGTTTATGCAGTGCTGAGACCTAGGGGGTGTGAGTGGCGCGACTTAGAGCTGTTTGTCAATTTCATTTGCAATGTGGGAGGTCAGTCATGGTTGGTCTGTAGCAGATGGAGGATTTTTGGCTTTTTGATGATTGCCAAGGGTAAAATGTCTTAAAGCGCCACTTCCTAACATAGGGGAGACTTTTGAAACAGACTTGGATTTTTCTTTTAAAGCTGATGGGCACACCAATAGGGCTGAAGCTAGATAGGATAGTGATAATGAGGTTTTGATTTTGACATGGGTGGACTGAAAAGTAGAAGGGCGAAAAAAGTTTTTAGGAGGTTTTTCTAGATGAAAATTTGACATAAGGAAATCAGCTTCTAGAAAACTCAGCTATAGATATAGTCATCACTAACATGTAAAAAATATTTATGGCTAACAGTGGCTCCATTTGGGGAGGGCAGCTCCTCGTCAGGAGGTGTCCAGAATTCAGATCTTTGGCTTATGAAGACCAGTGCCTTATCCATTGGCGCAAATTTTACCCTTATTTTGATGTTATTT
This sequence comes from Pinus albicaulis, assembly GCA_034641835.2. Classification (NCBI taxonomy): domain Eukaryota; kingdom Viridiplantae; phylum Streptophyta; class Pinopsida; order Pinales; family Pinaceae; genus Pinus; species Pinus albicaulis. The sequence goes on along the minus strand of CM076580.1, from coordinate 1,103,575,258 downwards.
CTGAAAAGTGACAGCATGATTAACATCAATGATACTTCTACCTACCCCACTATCTTTCCTAACATTTTTTCTTCACTTTGGCGCATTTGAACTAGCAGCCTTTTGACAATGTATATTTTTCTTTTTGCAAAATCAACCTATCTATTTCTACTCTTATATCTGCCGGGAGTTCAGATTAGACTGATGAACTCCTTCATTACTCTACCTGTGTTAGATCAACTGTCAAGATTAAGCAGTTTGACAGGATTTAATTCTCTAATCTAAAACATGAAATTTAAAAGATGATCAAATCAGGATTAGGCAGTCTGATTTGTCATGCATTTGCGGCATAAAAGACAAGCTGCACAAAAATGTTATTTTGCAACAAAGGGAAACTAGACAAGCGGGGCTAAGATGTAAAATATATTTTTCATCCCTCGCTTCTCTCTTTGGTTCTGTTTTAGGCATGTGGAACCAGAATCTCTCCCTAATCTAAACTCTGTGATAAGTCAATCTTACACAATGTTGACTATCTTTTTCACTCACTAACTTATCAGCAAATAAATTTAAACATGCTTAGCTATGATTAGGCTAGATAGCTGAACAAGACATTGAAGTGCTAGTAGCGGCATTTAGACTTGCGCGCTTTCCGAAGGACTGTTTTTTGGAACATGGGGCTTTACCACTGCTTTTTAGAAACTGCCCTCTTTTTCTACTTTTATTGTTTTGGTATTTTCTGTTTTTTTCACTTTTTCTTTAAACAAACTACAAATGAAAAGGTGCTCACAAGGCTGAGCTTATTTTCTACTGCTGTCTTTCTACCTTAATCTAAACTGTACACAACATATATTTGGTGAACTCTTCTTTCCAATGCAACCAGTCAAGTAGATGATCACATGGGGGATTATGGTTTAGTTCTTTCATGATGCAGAAATAATGAAAAGGCCACTCCCACTTGGTTTGTTTCTGGACAGTAGTGCTTAAGCTTTTTCTCATTCTTGGCAGCAACTTGTTCATGATAAAACCCACTACTCTTTCAGAATTCTCAAGGAAAACAACAAATGGATCTTGGAATAATACCTGATCTAGAGGTTTTGAGATATAGGATTCATTCAAGACTACTCTTTCAGACTTCTCAAGGAAAACAACAAATGGATCTTGGAACAATACCTGATCTAGAGGATTTGAGATATAGGATTCATTCAAGACTACTCTTTCTTCCACTTGGCTATATTTGGGACCCCCCTGGTAAAGCAACTCTTCTTCATGATCACTCGAACTGTCAGACTCATCATGTATTGCAGTGTAGTTTTCTTTCCAAGCTGATGTGTTTTGATAGGGTGGGCTGGAAACTGTGTGAAGGTCATCAAGTTGATGGGCAGGGATACACTTTGACAGTAAATTATCTTGAAAGGATAGTGTGACAAATCTCATGTGTTTATCAACCTCTATTTCTTCATCTGCAATTTGTAACTCAATGGAACTGGGTAACTGCAAATCTGGAGTTAAGGAAGATTCTATGTCCAAAATGATTTCCTCAACCATTTCAGGCAAAGGATTCTCATTTACAATATGCTCAAGAATTTCACCATCTTCCTCAACCTCATCATCAAAGCTGACAAACTGTTGATTTCCAATTATGTGAATGTTATATTTGACGGACTGAAGTGAAGTAGAGTCAAGAGTCTGAGACTCTTCACTTACTTCTGAACTCTCAAGGCTCTCCTTATCAGTGTTATAGATGACCTGTAATGGCTGCTCACTTTTCTCAAGTTTATGAAACCGAGCTTCCTCCCGAAAATCAAAAACTGAATCTTCTGCAAAGTTAGCTTCTATTTGGAAATCATATAAGTCAACATATTGATCAAACATTTGAGAATCATTAACATAAGCAATGTCACCAGCCATGTACATTGGACTGCCAGATTGCTTTTCTTCAACTTGATTTACAAATCTATTTTCTGACTTATGATATGCAGGATTAACAAGAGAAAGATCAGAGAAGTTTTGGTTATTAGTTTCTACATCTAGTAACGGAAAATGCATTTCTGATGGTTTGAGAGCTTCTTCCTTTTCCATCATCTGCTTATCACTTTCATTGTATAAGATAAAAGAATCTAAATTGGAATGAGTGGAATAAATGGGAGTATCGTTTTCCATGACTGCTTGAGTTACCAGAGGTTGAGTTACTTCTAGTCCCAGGTTTTCCATGACTGCTTTAGGCATGAGGTTATGGGAGGTACCAGAATCTAACATGGCATTATGTAATATCTTGTCCCGTATGTTCAGGCTCACATAGGAAGGAGAAACAGATCCTTCTTGATATTGACCTTCTATTTTCGGGCCGGATAAGAGCTCGGGTTTGTTTTCAGTTAGATTTAAAGTATTTGCCTCGCTCCCTATGTCAAAAACTTTGAAAATTTGAGATCTATACCTATCTACAGTTATTAGCTCAGTAAGGGGTATGGTAATTTTTACTTCGGAAACTTCCCCTTCGAAACTAAAAGGAGTTTGTAGTTTGGGCAGATTTGTTTCAGATTTTTCGTACATGACCTTTTCTATGCTCTTAATTTGTTGATTCTCGTTTGAGACCTTGTTTGACACAGTCGCCTCGGGAGTCTTTGTGGAGGTACTAGGAGTATCCAAGCTAAGACTTGTTTGAATAGCTTTATCTTTGTTTTGGTCAATTTTCTTAGCCATAATTTTGTTGCTATCCATGGCTTTTTTAAGGATGGTGTCAGAGGTTTTAGCAGTGTCAGGGCTACTCTTCTTGGAGTGGTCTTGGTTTTTTCTGCTTCTAAGGTTATATTGCATATGAGCTTCTATAATGGCATTCTGAAAATCTATGGCAGGATCTTCGAGATATTCATAGTCGGTTTCGTCCTGACTTGGGGAGCATAACTCTTGCTCTCCTGCTGTGAGGTAAACCTTACTCTCGTTATCAGAACCTATGAGTTTCCAATGATTTTCATCAATGGGTGCGGTATCCTTATTCTCTTCATCAACATAATTCTCACTGAAGGATGGTCTGATCTGCTGATCATTTCCTCTTGGTTTATTTTGAGACTGATCTTTTCTAGAGCCTTGTTTCCGGTTTTGAGGGTTTGGTTGGTTGTCCCTAGGAGGCACTTTTTCACTCATTTTTTCCCACATCTTTGTCATGGATTTGATCAGGCCATCTATTCTAGGATCTAGGGAAGGAGATGAAGTGGAGACCTTATCTCTATATGGGATTTTTCCTTCTAATCTAGTCCTGGCTCTTTTTTCTGCTAAGTTGGCTTCTGTTTTTATGGCTATTTGTTGCATTTCCTCTAGGGTAGGGGGATCTTTGTCTCTCAGATGATATGTCATGTCTGGATCAAAACCTTCGGGGAATTTTGCCAAGATTAAACCAAGTGGGGGTTTGAAGTGAGGTGGGAGGGCGTTATACACACTATTGAACCTAGTGCAGTATGCCTGGACACTTTCCCCATTTTCCCGTTTTAGGTTGTTATATTCTGACAGGATTTGAATAGGGTTCCTTCGGATTTCCCACCTATTTCTGAAGACTTGATGTAGTTCTGGGATATTGTGGATACTGTTTGGAGTTAAGCTTTTGAACCATGTTTTGGGTTCACCACCAAGACTTTGGGCAAATATTCTCATTCTGACGGTCTCGTCTTGTACCTCCAGGTATTCATAAGCATCAGTCATCCTACTTATATGTTGTTGAGGTGTGGTGGTGTCTTCTCCAGTAAAGTGTGGGATTTTGTCTTGATATTTATTTGGGAGAGGAGCCAAAGGCGGTGGCAACACCAAAGGTGCATACCAGGCTGCCATGACAGTAGCTAATGTATGATGTACAAGATGAGGACTAGTAGGCTGAGATGAGGTGTTTTGAACAGTGGTGGTTTGACCAGGTGTGGCGGATGAACTTGGACTAGTGATCTGGTTTTGAGCAGATCTGGGATGGTAGGAGCCAAATTGATAGAGAAGCTGGAAGTCAGGAGGAGTGGTAGGTGAAGCTTCTCTACTAGGACTCTGTGGTGGGTTTAGGGGTTCAAGATCGTCAAAGTTTATCTTACTATATGATTTGCTTCTGGGAAGAGTTTTTGATGACTCTAATTCAAAAGGTGAATCTGGTAGGATAGTGAGATGTTTAGGTACTGATCTTGTTTTACGGATGGATCTACCAGTAGCTAGATGGTCAGTTTTGGAAGCTTGCCACAGAATCTTCTCTGGGTCATCTACTACAATAGGGGGGTTTGGGTCTGGATGGGATCTGGTGTTAATTCTTCGTGAAGCCAATTTTGGATCTAGAGTTTAGAGAGAATGGTATTGGTGAATGTTCTGGATGAGTGGTCTCTCTAAAGTTCTACTAAGGTGAAGGATGGTCAAAATAAAAGGGATGGACTAGTGGAGTCGCCAGGTGGAACTTGGTTGTTTTGTGAAGATAGCTATGGTCCACCACCGGTAACTAATCTGGAAATATTTTTTTAGATTTTCTGAATTTATGTGCAGCCTATGGTTTGTTAAAGTATCCTAGACTTGTTTCAACACTTTGCTAGGGTGATGAGAACAAAAAGAGTTTACTCTAAATGGGTCTATGGACTGCTTGCTTGTTACAGTATCTAAAGGAGCAAAGAGTCTATAAGAGTTTGCTAGACTATCATGTACTCAGTGTCCTACCATCTCCCGCTATGTTAGTGAGCGATGGGATAGGTCTATCGGATAGTAACCTAGAGTTTGGTAAAATAGTAAGGCCTACTAGAGGTTAGTGGAGTCGCCAGGTGGAATGTCAGTTGTTTTGAGGTATACTTGTATGGTCCACCACCAGTACTGTCAAAAGCCAATCTAAGGGAGTGTTTTGGGGTTTTTTGAGTTTTATGTAGTCCTGAGGTTTGGAAGAGTTTCCTATAACTAACTCATCATTTTGCTAGGATGGTGAGACAACCAGATTCTACTCTTCTAAGTTTGACTGAGATTTTGAGAGTTCCTAAGGGATACCTAGGATGTTTTGACTCAAAGTCCCACCGTGATCGCCATTATGTTAGTGAGCGGTGGGATAAGTCAATCAGCTAGTAATCTCAAAATGTCTCTAAAGATGAGGGAAACTAAGTTTTTTAATCACTCAGAGTCCCACCGTGATCGCCATTATGTTAGGGAGCGGTGGGATAAGTCAGCTAGATAGTATTCTCAAAAGTCTCTAAAGATTAGGGAAACTAAGCTTTTAATCACTCAGTGTCCCACCGTGATCGCCATTATGTTAGGTTGGCGATGAGGTGGCTAAATCGGATGGTATTCTAAAATTTAGCAAAGTAGTAAGGCCTATTGGAGGCTAGTGGAGTCGCTAGGTGGATTTTTAGTTGTTTTGAGGTGTATGTGTATGGTCCACCACCAGTACTGACAAAAACCAATCTAAGGGAGTTTTTGGGGTTTTTTGAGTTTTTATGTAATCCTAAGGTTTGGAAGAGTGTCCTACAGCTGAGTCATCATTTTGCTAGGATGGTGAGACAACCAGATTCTACTCTTCTAAGTTTGACTGAGATTTTGAGATTTCCTAAGGGATACCTAGGATGTTTTGACTCAAAGTCCCACCGTGATCGCCATTATGTTAGGTGGCGATGAGGTGGCTCACTGGTAAGTATTCTTGAAAATAAGGGACTTATAGAGTTCTAAGGTGTCCTTAGATTGTCACTAACTCAAAGTCCCACCGTGATCGCCATTATGTTAGGGTCCCGTGATTTGGCCGATTGGTGAGCCAAATGACGATGTAACATCAAACCAAGCTTTGGAGCCCAAGGACCTAGCCTTCCTGGACTCAGAGAGGGCTCTCTCTAAATGTGTAAGGGATATCTGTGTGTTTGCTTATGGTGTTCTGATATTAGGCTAGTTATGAAGTGAGTTTTTGATTTTTGTTTTTAAGTTTGTGAGGGATGAAACTGATCAAAGATATAAAATGGATAACAAGAAGTTAGATCAACTGGGCTATGGGGTCAAAAAGGTCAAGGAAGCTATGAGATGATGATGCAAGGCTGCTGTAGGGCCGATTTGATTCAAGGTAGAAAGGATCTTTGGGAAAAATGGAGTAAATGGACATCAAGTTTGTGAATAACAAAGAGTTTCATGCATCACTGGTTTAAAAGATAACATAAACATGGTAAAGAAAACCCTTAATAATGAAATATGTAACTATAAACTAATCAACACTTCGAAACAAACATTCCAGCCATGCATAGAAGTATAAGACCCTCTAACTTTGGGAAATGGCTATCAGACTTTGGGGAAAACACTTAAGATGGACTAACAACTCAAAATACTATGCCGGAACGCCTAAACACAGTCTTTAAGTTATTGGGCACTTTGACAAACAAACTTTCATAGTTTTAGGCAAAGGGCTAGATCGGGACTAGGCCTCCTTGGTTCAACAAGATGATAGGCTAATCAGTCAAAGAGATAGTTTTATGGACAGAACTATGGACAATCATAGGTAAGCAGGGCACACCATACATCCTACTCAACATACATAGAACTTGTAAATAAAACTAGCAACAATACCTTAAGTTACTAAAGAGCAGTTAAGAATTCTTTAGTATAACTAAGGAAGAAGAAAACATAAAGCTATGAAGATTCAGGAATCTTGAGGTGCCTCCATGGGCATATCTCAAAATTAATCTCTACTGATCTATAGCAGCAAGAAGCATGTATCATGAATGAAAACTAGAAGACAACAACAAAGCAAGAAACACTATACCATTCTACCATGTCATGGAATCCATCAACAATCCTTCATCATTCATAAAAAGCATCCAAGAGGCAGTCCAAAATCATAACACAAGTATGTTCTTCAAAGCTCATATGACCAATATATTGATTCTTCTCTCAAGTTCAGCCTCTTTTTTTACAATGAATCCTTGTGGAATAAATAGGCTAGAGGAAGGAAAACCTCATGGAGCAACTAGCTATCCCATTGGCCAAGTTAAAATATCTAAACTTGTCCTTGAAGCTTTGCAAAGCCCAAGGCACAAAATATCCTATAAAATATCTAAAAAACTGCTAAAAACAGAAATTATATTGACTTTACATCATTTCCCAAGTGTAAAAATAGCTTAACGCACATTTGGGAAAAGCAGATTTTTGAGGTTCAAAAATTACAAAAATACTTCATATTTATATCTGAAAAAGGTCCCCTGACTTGCTGGAGGCAATTGGCAGCCTTCCCGATGTCGAAACGAGGCTCATGATAGCTCGTTGGAAATCTCTCTGTGTCTACTTTCCGGCGCAACTAAAATCATCTCAATCTGATGCTTGGAAGCTCCCCAAAACTGTACCTGTGTGAAAAAAACCAGGAAATAGCAGACTGCTGATATGGCGGGCAGAATGTGCGTAAAGAGGGCATTTTTCGCCAAGTTGATGGGGTGAATGATCTCAAAATGCTCTGAAAATCGCTGGGGACCTGCTCATAGAATTATGGCATCCATTGGTATCATCCTTCTCCTTTGAAAAATCTTCAAACTGAAATGGCGAATTTATGAGTTTTTGACCAAAAACCCAAAAAATGCCAAAAAACAAAAAGTTGTCGAAATGGGCCCAAACTTGGCACATATGACCCTCAGGGGTCCATAGCAACATGCTCCGAAGCTGAGGCCAAAATATCAAGGGCTGATATGCTTTTCTCCTCTTTCCGTGCCGGGTGCTTCCTCTTTGCCTTCTTCAATTTCTCTTGGGCTGCCTTTAGTTTGCGCTTGGCAAACTGATTCAACTTTTGAAAGTGATGAGTCCTCTTCCTTTGCAGCTCTAGATTTCTATTCTCCCTCTCAAGCTTCATTTCCAAGTGTTTGTTAGCTCTTTCAAGCCATGCCTCTTTGTTTTCTTGAATTTCCTGCTCAAGGAGTGCAGTGAGAGGAAAGGCTTGGAGATGGGCTTGTTCTTCTGCTTTCTGCTTTTCCAAGGCTCTTTTAAGCCCTATGGTCCTAGGCCTCTTCCGCCTAGGCTGGTCTTCCTCTTCTTCCTCATCAAACTCACCAATGAGTTCTTCTATCCTTGCTTGTGCCTTAGCTGTCTCTTTCTTATATTTGATCGCCCGTGCTTCATGAACAGCTGTGTGAACATTCATCTGTTTGTTTTCAATCTCCAAAAAGTGGTTGAAATTCCTTGCCCGTTGAAGATCCTCCTCTAATGCCTCAATTTGCCCCTCTTTATGGATTAGGAGATTTTCAAGAAGGCGGGCCTCATTATCACTGTCATCGCTTTGGATAGGGATGAAATCCGATGCACCTCCATGTTTTGTACCCTTTCCAACTTTTCTTTTCCCTTTGAAGGCCAGTCTTGCGCTTTTCCTCCTTGGCATGCTAGTAGGTGTTCTTTTGGGCAATTTCCTTTTGCTAGGAACAACCTTTGTCACTGTTATAGTGGCAGCCTTAGACCCTCTCTTCCTTGCTGTGCTGAGTTTTGTTCTTTTGGGAGGAGGAGACATAACTGATTTACCTTTGACATCTTCCTAAACTTGCTGCTCTCCTTGAGGCTGCTGGATGTCTTCTTCTTGCTGTTCACTTGGCTGTCCCTGTTTGCCAACATTAGCTTGCTGTTCTGCTTCAATGCTTTGTTCAATTTGTGGCTCAAGAGGTGTCTCAATTTCCTGCCCAACCTGTTGTTCTTCCTCTTGTACCTACTGTTGTTCCTCATCTGTTGTCTGCTGCTGTTCATCATTTTGTATCTGCAGCTGTCCTTCATCTTCTATCTGCTGCTGTCCTTCATCTTCTATCTGCTGACCTTCACCTTCTATTTGCTGCTGTTCCTCATCTTCTATCTGCTGCTGCTCATCCCTTTCCTCTTGCTGCTGTTTACTACCCTCTCCTTCTCCCTGTTGACTTGGCTTTCTTGTAGTCATTCTGAGCCTTCTAGGAGTAGGCCTACTGGACAAAGGTATCGGGCGATGGATAGGCTGAGTGGGAGACACATGGACATGAGGAACAGTAGAAAAATCTGGATGACTGATGAATACATCCCATGGAACCCCCTTTTTCTCTAGCTGGTGCAGGAAGATAACCTTGATCAAAGAATGATGAAAAAGGGAAGGGATTTGCAGAGGTGGGGCCTTATTTTGGACAGTAGATGCCATTTTCTCTATGCTTTTGCACAAAAAGTAAGGGAGGTTTAGTTGCCTGCTTCTAGTAAAGTGCATCAATAATCGGACATGGTAGGCATAAACTCGATCAAACCTCTCTTCACAAGTGAAATATTTCATTATGACTTTCATAAGAGGAGCATAGCGGTCAAGGAGATATGAAAAAGGGAAAATAGCAGTGAGAGCATCTCTATGCTCAGGCTTGGTGAAAGGTTTGTAATCTTCTAAGTCAAGATGAGCCTGTTTGAACCATTTTTCGCCATGATATGGAATCTTGGTGGCCTTGGACACATACCTTGGAGAAATCTTGAAATCAAGACCTGCCACTTGGAAATGTTTTTCTTTGAATCTCAGGGCACATAAGTGTGTTAATGGCGAAAAACTCTTGACCTCTTGTATTTTCTGGCAAAATTCTAGGCAACCTACTTCATGGAAGTTGAAAAGGACAGATGGATGAGCATTAACCTCTTATGTAGAGATTGGGTCGTATCTTTTATGCGGACCGCTCCTGCTGTCTTGCCTTGGAGGCATTTTGACCTAAATATGCTTTGGAAGAAACAAACTGCCTCACTGTGTGTAAACTTCCCTGTTGGAGTCAAACTGTGTCAATTTACTGCTTTGATAGAGAAACAATGTGATTTGGATGGTTTGCAACAAGTTTCTTATAATACACAACCTCTGCTCTCTTTAGAAAATGAACTTCTATCTTGAATGTACCTTCAGCCAGGCAGATTTCTCAATGGGATACCATACAGTAAAGAAGAGACAGACTGCTGGGTAATTTTCCTGTGCACAGTGTTAAGAAATCACTTTTTCTTGTGAATTTGTTAGAGGTCAATCAACACACTTATATCTGTGTCTTCAAGATAAAATTCCCAATCATTAAAAACCTGCTCTTTCAGAAATTGGCCTTCCACCTTGAAAATATCTCAGTCAACAACCTTTCAATATGATATAATATAGTGGAATGAAGGACAGACTGTATGAAGAAGGATGTATACAGTGTCAAAATTTCCCTGCTTGGTGATCTTTGGAAGTTAACAACACATCTTTGTATCTTGGATCAATAGTGTACTTCTCAATTATTCCAAAACCTGCCTTGTCTAAGTGTGCCAACAGTCAACAAACTTGCATATATTGCAAACAACCATAAGTATGTTTAGACAGTCAATATCATAGGCCTGGAGCAAAAATGACAGAGTTTGAAAGACTCCAAGAGTTTTTTAGGCAGAAGTGATGTGAGTTTTCTCCTTTCACAACAATCAATGGCCCCTTATAAATGTAACCCTCTGGCTTTGGCAGAAAAAGACTTTTACTCTATAAGTACATTCATTTATCAATCTGAAGATAGTGTGAAATTCTTTCCTTTAGATATAAGCCCTGTCTCTCTATAACAAAACTTTCCTTTTACCTCTTTAGAGGTTTCTTTTGAGGTGGCAGTCAAAGATCTTGCAACCAAAAAACTCTCTTTAAGCAAAACACTGTTCTTTGTAGAAAAAACATCTGCCCTATCTGAATATCAACTTGTGTAAAAATAAGCTTGAAGAACAAAACAGTCAAGTTGAAAAACTCAGGAATAAACTGCTCTTTCTGTAGTTTATAGGTTTAACCTCTGTCCTTTGATTTCTTTGAAGGTGTAGGATTCCTGGTCCTTTGATTAATGAAGGTGAAACAAGCTGCTCTTAGTTTCAACACCAACTTTTTCCTGTAGGTGCCTTAAGTAACACAACTAGCATCTTATCACAGTTTTATACTTCGAATCATCATACAGCCAAAACACTGCTTTTCTGAAAAGGTGACAAGGTTCGAGAGTTCTGTATGCTGTGGTATGAGGAATCTGGAGAAGTTTAACACATGGTTCTTTCTATAGGCACCCTCAGCAGTGAATTTACCTTTCAAACACAGCTTCAAACTATGGGCATTTTCATAGCAAAATCATTTTCCAGATATGGTGATATATCAAAATAAACTAGGACAAGCCGCTCTTTGATTTAACCTTGACCTTGCTAGGCAGCTCCTTAACATATATGTCGATATATAAACAAGGTCAACCTCAACAGTTTTGTTTCCAACCCATTCATTTCACACCATAGTTTGAAAACAGGGTTTTTAAAACCTACATGTCACTTTAGCAATTTTTGAAACCGAGGGGGAAAAACATGTGAAAATACCTCCAAATTTGATGGGAATTCTTGTGGAGAGCCGGAGATAGCTCTGGAGGTCCTCAATCCTACGCGGCACTCTTCAGGGAAAGAACGGCGCGCAAACAACCACCCGAGTGGCCTGTCGGGTTGGGGGTCGGGCGCCGTGTACAGGCGCGTCGCGCATATACTGACCGCCCGTTCAAAATATCCACCAGGCGCGTCGCGCGGCGTTTAAACTGTGCAGACTTCTGTAATTTGACCCGAAACTTGTTTTGTTTGATGCCACAGGTAACAAAAGGACTTTGCTTCGTTTTGACAATGAAAATGCACTCTTCACCTTACTCCCTTGACATAAAAGAAATTCCCAACGGTCATTTTTTTAAATGTAACATGAACTCTCGGTCGTGTTTTGCAAGGTAAACACAGTCTTTTTGACCTTTTTCAACAATAATCCTTGGCGCAATTTCAACTCGGAATCACAAGTGATGCATGCATCAGAGATAAAGGCCAGAACTCTATTTTACTTATGCACAGGTGTTCGAAGGGTATTCTTGCCAGTTTGTTCCTTGGGTGACAACTTTAACACCGAACTTCAAACTTGGAAAAAATAACTCAATAACCTTCATATCATCTCTGCCACTGTGTTTAATGATACTGGTGATATTTATGATGTAAAGCAACCCCTCTTTTTAAAAACTATCAAGAAAATACCTGAGTTCTGATTTGTTTCTGAAAGGACAGGGTTTGTTTTGTCAACCTGTTTTGACAGCCTCGGTCTTTAACAGCTTCTTCAACCTTTTCTCCAATGCAGGTGTCAAAATTGTTGGTCTTCTTGGACTTGATCATGGCCCTCTGATTTGAGAAAGGCGCCTCCTTTCAACATACTTTCTTGCTTATATCATTTATGAGATCTCTGTCTTTTTTTTGAATAAGGAGAAAGCTGCATTTGTTTCAAACTCCCAAAACACTGACAATCTATCAAAACCACTTCTTTGTCTATTCATAAACTGGTATACTTATTTATAATGTCCTTTTGGGAACAAAACTCGAATTGCCTCCCATCATTTGTGATGTATGTCTGAAAGGAGAAAATTATGGACTAGGAGGAACAGGTCCCTTTGAAACACAGTTATCATTTGCTTTGACCAGTGCATTGACCTTTTTGTAATAGAACCATTCCAAAGCTCAACTCTGTCCACTGTTTTACTTTCTTGGTGATATTTTAAAAGAGAAAACCACACAAGATCTGTTGAAGAGCTTTGAAAGCCATTTTGTCATTTTAAAAGGAGATGGTCTGTCTTCTTCCAATTTGTTTGATAATTTCAGCTCCTAGGTGATTTATAAGCTCCTCCCTGGATTGTAAGTGCCATCTTTTGGTTGCATCCTTTCATACTATATTTCTCTGTTTACTCAAAAGGAGCTCTTTTAGACTTCTTGGCATGTGACAGTAAAGCGACTGTGTGGCCACTTCTACTAAGGAAACTGCCCCTTTTTATATCAATGGCCTGTATATTCAAATTTTCTCCTGTCCACTATAGGTATAGTTTGACAGACATTTTCCTATGGTTAGGAAAACCAATACTTTTTGAAACATAAACACCATCTTTCACCTGTGTAAAGACTTTTGTTTTCTTTCTTTGTCTCTTTCCACTGCACCCTTTGACCAGTCAGTCTTCAACAACATTCAATACCTTGGCCATCTGCTCATAAATGGAGGAGGCCCTTCACTTGGCAAAGTATCTGAAGATTGTTTGATAAGGATGCCTGACAAGGGTTTTGCTAGGATTATGATGGTAAGCAACCAAACTTGAAAAACATTAATATTAGCACTTCTGCTTTCTGCTTGCAATCACCACTGTGCTTCAGAAAAACCCTAGTCAAGGTATCACTGTCTCACTGCACTGCTTTGAGGGGAACTGAAATGTCATCATTTGCTTTGGTCAATCTTATGACAAATTATTTGAAAGATAGTCTCTGTGACTATGGAGGTCAGCACCCTTTGAAAAACAAACACCTTTTCTTCTGCCTGTGTAATGGCCTGATTTGTTAGCATCTCTTCAAATTGGTCTTGTTGGAACAACAGGCTCTTTATGATTAGAATTGTTTTCACTCATGCTGTGTCTCTCCAAGGTTTTATCAATTCACATGATTTGAAAACTTCATATGACTTACTTTACAAGACCAAACTTTGTTTTCCCTTGAACTTGCATACTTCAGACTCTAGCCCTGTTATGATCATTACTCACACTCAGAAAACTTGGAGTCATTGTTTCACTGTTCAGTAAAAAGCAAAACTGGGCTTTTGCAATCTTTAAAGTCAATACTGGCCAGCGCCCTCTGCTTGTAGATGAAGGAGGTGCCCTAACCCTCTGCTTGTAAATGAAGGAGGTTCTGGGCCATGAAAAATTACCAGTTTGTTGTGACAGTGGTGTTCTTCTCTTCCTGTGATTTTTCATGCTGGAAGGAAAATGCAAGGTCTTGATGAGTGACTCTCTGTTTGCAGATATATCTCAGGCTCATGTTACATTTAGAAGTAGTTGTTCTTCTAACTGTAGATTCAAGCATTTCCTTCTGAGATGAAGTTATATTTCCTGTCTTTGTAGAATCCATAAAACACTGTGAAACACCTAGTAATCAGCTTGAGACTGTGGTTTATGCAGTGCTGAGACCTAGGGGGTGTGAGTGGTTCGACTTAGAGCTGTTTTTCAATTTCATTTGCAAAGCGGGAGGTCAGTCATGGTTGGTCTGTAGAAGATGGAGGCTTTTTGATGATTGCCAAGGGTAAAATGTCTTAAAGCGCCACTTCCTAACATAGGGGAGACTTTTGAAACGGACTTGGATTTTTCTTTTAAAGCTGATGGGCACACCAATAGGGCTGAAGCTAGATAGGATAGTGATAATGAGGTTTTGATTTTGACATGGGTGGACTGAAAAGTAGAAGGGCGAAAATTTTTTTTAGGAGGGTTTTCTAGATGAAAAATTGACATAAGGAAATCAGCTTCTAGAAAACTCAGCTATAGATATAGTCATCACTAACATGTAAAAAATACTGATGGCTAACAGATAGAAGCCATTCCCACTAGGCAAGCTACTGATTCAGTTATAATCTCATTTATAGAAAGTAATATTTTATCAAGATTTGGATGCCCACATAAAATTATTACTGACAATGCAACGGCATTCAAGTCCAAGAAAATGATTTCTTTCTATCATAAATACCATATTACCTTAGGTAATTCTACAACATACTATCCCCAAGGTAATGGTTTAGCCGAATCATCAAACAAAATTTTAATCAATATCATCAAAAAACTACTCCAAGAAAACAAAAAGACATGGAACAAAAATTTAGTCTATGCCCTATGGGCTGATAGGCTTACCACAAAAAAGTCTATTGGAACTTCACCTTATCAGATTGTTTATGGAACAGATGCAGTTTTCCCTTCTTCCTTGGGTGTTCCAGTCATGAATATTATCCAAGAATCACAGGTGGAAATAAATGATATTCAACGAAGAATCAATGAAACCATACATCTCCAACAAACTAGAGAAGAAGTTTATGAAAAATCACAAGTTTTACATGATAAAATAAAAAATATTTTTGATAAAAGGGTTAAAGATGATGATTTTTTCATAGGAGATCAAGTTTTGAGATGGGATTCACAAAGAGAGGATAAAGGAAAACATGGAAAGTTTGACTTTCTATGGCAAGTACCCTATGTGATATATGGTTATAGAGGTAATACTTCATTTTTCATCAGGAATTTGGATGGAATTGAACTTCAAGAAGGACCAGTGAATGGTAGGATGCTGAAACACTACTATTCTTCAAAGTCACTCAACAGTTAGATTAATTTACTTTATCATTGTAAATATTCATAGTCAGTGTGTAGATTGGATTGGATATTTTATCTACAAATTTGAAGCCCGAAGAGAAGGCCCTAAGCTTTGCAGTATAAGATGTCATAAATATGAATTATTGCAGAAAACAGAAGACAATTACGGGATCACCAAAGTCAAAGATGAAGGCTACTGATCTTAGAGTTCTTGACATTCCACCAGGAAATGCCATCCCCAAGTGAAGCCGATGTTAGTAACCTATAAATATAGGATTCATAATTTTGACTTGACCGATGATAATCTTGTAAATATGCACATAATTTGCCTTCTGCAAGTTGTATTCTCATATTTTGTATAATAATAATAATAATAATAATAAAATAGAAAAGAAAAAAGAGGGTAAAAAGTCCTAAAAGAAAAATCAAAGGACTTAGAAAAAATAAGATGCCCCGAAGAAAAAGATGAATAAAACATGAAAGCATGCAAGTATAAATGTCGCTACTTTTTGCAGTTGATTATGGCAAAGTGTCAATAAATGCCATAATCTGTGATGAGTTGAAAAATTTAATCTTGACTTATCACCTTTCAATTTCAAATGTTGTAGATAGAGAATAATGAATTGTCATATAGTTTAACCATGATAAATTCAGAAGTTAGGTAGAGAATAAGTGAATCCAACAGTTTAATCTGGATTCCTGGATGAGATAAGTGTAGAATTAGATAGTTTTATTGCTTTCAGAAAGAATAAATGTTGTAAAGGTTGCTAGCTCAAATGCACCTAATCAAAATGGAAGAAAAAATGTTAGCAGCTAAAATTGGGTAGGTATAAGAAGGTGAGAAACATCATTGTAAATATTATTCACCAGTGCTGCAAATAACTAACTTCCCTTCCCCATAGCCATTTATCATTCTAAACTATCAGTCAGAAAGGCTCAAGGCATTTCCTTGACTTCTGTTGGGACCGGACCCAAGGCTCTATGGCTGATTAGTTGAAAATGCTAAATGTCTATATTAATCCCACAAATCACATCATTTTCCATTCATGTATCCATT
Organism: Pinus albicaulis; assembly: GCA_034641835.2. Lineage (NCBI taxonomy): Eukaryota > Viridiplantae > Streptophyta > Pinopsida > Pinales > Pinaceae > Pinus > Pinus albicaulis. The sequence goes on along the minus strand of CM076580.1, from coordinate 1,103,559,136 downwards.
TACCAGAAAAAATCATAAGTAAAAACCTCATTTTTACTTGATACTCTAATCCTCATTTGATTAACTTCCCACATCATTTGAAAACATAAAACCCTCAAAATCACATTTTATCCTAATTTTAAGTGATGAAGTTATTTTAATGAAAATTCGACTTTAAAACTTCACTTTCTTAGTTATATTAATGTGTTTTGAGTATACATTGTCCCCTTGTCATATTAACTCTAACTTATTTAATAACTCCCTATAGAATAACCTTTCCCTATCTTATATAACTCCCTTTTATAAAATAACCCCAAAAACCCATTAATATAACTTTAACCAAAGTTATTTATCCCCACATGTGTAAATAAAACCCACATTATACCCCCTTTGGCTAAAACTATCCTTATATATGAATATCCTGCCCTATATGGTTATTAAATCAACATGATTTAATTAACTATATAATAAAAATACTCAAAAATTATTAAACATATTTCAATATGTGTTTAAAACAAAAAATACCGAAGTTTCGTTTAAACTAAACTTCATAATAAACCCATTTCTTTGTTCATATTCCCTTTCCCGACTCCCTTAACCTAAGGTTAAAACTATAACCTTATCTATTTTTCTCGATATATATCTCATTATCACTATTGTAACCTTGGGTAAAACCATTTTATACCCCTCCCGTCCACTTTATTCTATGTATAAAGCCTTTTTATACATAAATCTTACTAAAATCCCTCAGCGCCATCGGATTCAATCTTGACTATCCGATCTCCAACATCCCATTGATTCTACGGTTCTCAACGAACGCGATAATCCTATCCCCAGCTTCCTTCCCTATCGCGTTGAAACCCATCCATCCGATCATCGTCCCATTTAAAATCCAACGGTTCTCATCAAGCGCAATAACCTTATTTCCTTCCCATCCTTCCGCCGTCTCGATGAATAATAGCCGTTCGATCTTCGATATTCATTCAAACTAACAGTTTAAAATGAACTCGATAAGTCTTTCCCCCCGTCTCTACCATCCCTATCGCGTTGAACTACAACTGTAGATCTCCATTTACCAGATGTACGACTCACATTCAAAGCCTTGGCCCCAAAATATTACCCCATAGCTTTCAAGTTAATCCTGACTGTTCGCTCCAATCCACCAGATCTGACGGCGCATGTTCCATTTCGCATTTTCAAAATGACCGATCAAAGTTCCAAAAATATTTTGCGAAAAAAGTAGTTTTGAGAAACCGTCGCCCGCTACGTGTCTGAATTATATTGGATCGTATTGCTCAAACTCAAAACTACTTACTGCTCAAAAATAATGTGAAAACCATTTCTGGTTTCTCCTTCAAAGCGCACAAACCACTCCTGCCATTCTCGCAATTAATGTAATTGAAGGTGATTAGACTAAGGTTTAATGCATTAAAACTTAACCATTTTCCATCGCATTTCACCTATTTGCCAGTAAAACCTTTGAGAACCTTTGCAGAACCTTTGCAGAACCTCCCTAAAAATTAGTTGAATTATCCATATCAGAAGTCTAAAAACCTCCAAAATACAGGGGAAACCTTATCAAATTTTCTCCAGGATCCGCATTTTCCATTTTAGCAGGTTTTAAGCCATTCCAAGATCATTTTCACTGCTGAACTTGATCTAAACAATCCTTTGTGCATAAGAAACTCCTTTTATCTTCCAGAACTCCATTCAGAGTTTAATTTTTGTCAGAAAAGTCCTTCAATCGCCTGTTGTTTCTAAAGAAGAACTTAGCAAACTTTTTAAACTTGCTTTGTTCATCCGAAATGACTAAGAAACAAGTAATTCCCAAGTTTGGGGGACCAAAATCCCAAGGTCATATTCTACTGTTACCTTAGGGTAAAAAAATCAGATGTCAAAGTGTATCAGGGTCAAAGTGTACCAGTAAAGGAAAATTGTTACTGCTGGTGATTTTTCAATTACAACAATAAAACAGTGAAAAGAAGAGATAAAGAATATTAGAACAAAACATGAAAAATAAGAGTATTCTACAAGTCATCTTCCATGAGATAATGTCTAAATTGCCACCAACGCTTCCAGCTAATCTAAAAATCAGTTTGATTAGGATAAACAGTTCTATTTTTCCTTATAAAAGAGGACAAATTGCATACTATTTTGATGATGTCCCTCTTCTTATGTAATATTTCCTATTTTGCTCGAGATATTATCCCAAAACTTTAGATATTTTGTAAGTAATTCAATTGTAGAAATACTTCATCTTTTGAAGTATTCAGGGTGGAATAAATTTTATCAAGACTACTATAGTCATTTTTCTGGATATATTGAAGTTTGTGTGAGTCAATCAGTAAAGCATCAGACTAGAATTGAGATTAAATACATCATAACTTAGGATTCTGGTTCTGACCAGATAAGTCTAGTATTTTCCCGTTTTCATTGTATTATCTTTCAAAAGTTTCCATACATTCATTTAAATGTGTTCTGTCTTTAATGATTAACTAGGAGAATTTAAACAGGATTAGTGATAAAAAAGCTCCCTGTTTTTTACTAGTTGTTTATTATTATGTTTTTTGCTTCATAACCAGACTATAAAATTCTTAAATGCTCTTAGTCCCTGTTTGATCCCATTCTTCAATCTTCATTTCTGTAACTTAAGGATTCTTAATTGCCCTTTTGTTCAAATTTCACCCATTCCATCAAAAAAGCCTATTCAAAACCCTTTGAAGGTCATCTACCCTGCCCTTAGTATATTTTCTCTTTAAGCCTTATTTCCTAGCTCTGATTGCCTAGAAATTTAACTCCATAGTGCAATGGTCTGGTAGATCCCTCTATGGTTTACCTTGAAACACCTTTTATTCCCACCACACTTTCAAAACAAGTCCCATTGTCCACTCATAGCTAGCCTAAAATCCAATTTCAAAACAAAGTTAAATATTTAGGAGAGATCCCTCTCCGAAACTCAGGAAGGCTAGATCCTGAATTCTAAAAGAGGTTCTTGGTTACCCCTAGTTTTCTTTAACTTTAAACCAAAATCCCACGACCTAAGAATTACCAGGGTGATAACAAGTATAATAACATAACTTAATTAAATGAATAACTATAATTTTTTATTTATTTTTTAAATTGTTGAAGTGTGATTTTTTTAAATTGATAATTAAAAAATTAAAGATATTGATGAAGTTTTAATTAATATCCAATGAGATTAGAGATATTCTTTAATATCTCACAAATATAAGTACTACTAGCCTAGATCCATTTAACTTCGACTCTACCAAGCCTTGAGTGAGATCATATTTCTTGAGGTGCAAACACTTTTCGAATGAAAAGAGACTTGACCCTCTTAGTGCTGGGTAGATCCAGAGTTAAAGATGGATCTAGGCTGGTATTATATAGATTTCGCATTTCTATATCTAAAATTATTCTCTTTTTAAATTTTATTAAAGCCTTGATTTAATCTCTATGGAATATTCACAAATATTTTTAGTAGTAGTGAGGGTAGAGTGCTTAGATATATCTTAAAAGTATAACATTTTTCTTTTTTATTTAATTCAAAAAATGTTATAAAATTAAGTTAAAATAAAATAATTATAAAATATTTTGATTGTGAAATGAGTTATGGTCTTTGAGCATGTGGTATTGATAATTTGTGGTATTGGCTCATGGTGTTCTAACCAAGCCTATTTACAAGTTAATAATATCCATGGTAAAGTGGGGGTGAATATTCATGGTTAAAAATCTTGTCATATTGTAAGTGTATTGTAAGTATTATGTTTTTATGTGCTTATTAATTATATTTAAATATGGCTACAAAATCATTATTAGTCCCTCCTAAGACTGACAATCCTTGCTCATTGAACATTATTAGTTTAGCATTGACCAATGCAACTTATAATGTTCAAATTTGAAAAATAAAATAGTTATTTTTCAAAATGATTAAAAAACTAATTTTCAAACATTAGATTGGGCCATAACTTGAAGGTCTTATGGTAGCCTCTACATAATATAGTTTTTCATGTAGATAATTGCATCACATATTTTATGCCATAATTGATGAATACGGTTCCAATATTTATGTATGATTTTTAGATATTTGTGTAGTGATTTTTTAATCCAAAAATGAAATCCTTGAAAATAGCTAGTACTCGTGTAAATAGCATATTTACCATAAGTTCCTTCCCACCATAGTTTAAGCAAATGCTTGCATAAACAATGGATAGAAATAAGATGTAAATAAATATACTTATTAATGGTCACTTTACATGATTATTTATGTTTTCGTTAACACCTATGTATGAGTAAAATTGTAAATTTGTAAACTTACTAGTGGTTACTATCCACCAAAATTTATGAAGTCATTGTACCTCACCAATCAATTAATTTGTCCACTTCACATCTCAATTGCAAGACTATATGATTGCAACACTTGTTACAATGTATATGGTAAAATGAATCTTAGTTTATAGTTAATATTTATATGTTATATATTTTAATATGATATGTATATTATGATTTCGTTTTATCTAAAAAAATGTTAGTAATTTTATTAATAAAAATAAAATTATAATATAACAAATTGAATTTTATTATTTTAATTATTTTAACATTTTGTTATTAATTAAGCCAAAATTGAAATATTTACACTCATTTAAAGACACTACACCATCTCTCCCATACTCCACTTTATATTAATTTTAAACTTTAATTTTTTTAATTAAACCAACACGTAAATATTAAATGTTTACAAACATTTACATAACTACAACATCACCACCCTATACTGAACCAACATCAATTATATATATATTTACTTACATTACACCTACGCATATTTCCAAAACTTAATACACAATAACATAATAACTAAATAAAATAAAATAAAATTATGTAATAATTAAAATGTTGCATCGTGTAACGATGGGTATGGTTTAGATCACAAAAATATTTTGCATCACCGAAGTTGTGGACCTGAAAGCTATGTTTGAAGTGCTTAAAACAAGTGATGCGTGTTTATACGTCGAGCATCCCTTTAAAAATTATTATTGTTAAACCTTCACGTTAAAGAGATTTCTACTGCTCTGAACACTATCCAACTCCTTGACACCAAATTTGAAAGCCAATTTGTACGGAGTCTATAATGTTAAATAGTCGCGGAGAGGAGTTGGAGAGTTTGATAAATATGAAGTACCATAATGGTTTGATAAGAAAACATATTTTTGTACTCTCAAGCTTTAAGGATTGTGTATTTTAGGTTATAAGGATTGTGTATTTTAGGTTATAAGGATTGTGTATTTTTTGGATGTTGATTAAATTGACACATATGTTAGGATGTTAATGAAATTATGATTTTTGTTGTAGATTACTTATTTAGAAATATTTGGACATTTAACTCCTATTTTTCTTGTGCATATTGAATGAGATTCCTCATCATAAATTTAGTTGTTATGTGAGTTGGTGAATTGTTAATTAGTTGGATTTGAGATATTTAGTCCAATTAAAATAATTCTTAGTTTAATGTTTGGTTGAGATATTTTCTCAACCTATTGATTGTGTGGCTAAGATAGAATTTCTATCTTCAACCAATGATTGATGTATTTATATATCTAATTAATCTAATGTAAAAGAAGTGTTGGTATACAATTGGTTTTCTTAAATTGATTAAATTGTGATGTTGATTAAATTGAGATATATGTGTTGGGATGTTGACTAAACAAACATATATGTGATTTTTTTTGTGGATTATTTATTTAGAAATGAATTAATATATTGATGTTCTAATATAAATTTTATTAATATCTTTTACTAATTTTAATTTTAATTTAATTTTAAAATTGATAACATATATTATAGTTATATTATAATAATTATATAGATAGATAGTAATAATTTTAGTTACAATTTAATAAAAATTAATAATACAAGTATTGATGTATAATAATATTTGCATTAATTATATTATTTGTGTTATATGGTGGACGGAGAGTGGGGTGGGGTGTGGTTTGGTGGGATATATATATATATATAGATATATATTCTCCCACAAATGAATGGGAGCAAACCAGAGCAAGGATTTATGTGCATGTGTGGCTAGGGTTTGAACCAAATGGTGCTCAGAGGGGGCTCCCTCCCATCGTAATGTGGTAACAGAAAAAGGGAAGGGATTCAACGAGGGTTTTAAGTTTTCATTTGACGATGCATAAGGTAATATCCAAAAAGTGGCTAGAGAAGATACTCAGGGTGAGAATGGTTAGAGAAGAGAAGAGGAAAAAATGACTGTAGGGAATTAGGCAGATTAACAGCAAAGTCAAAAGGGACCATTGGAAATGCATCGTGTAAGCCCAAAATGATGGTAATCCTAACGAAATTAATCATAGATCCCAAGACTCAGGCCTTTAGGGATCACATGAGATCGATGCTATTATTTGTAAGTTGATGGGCCTCTGGTCCATAGAAAAAGCATTATGTGACTAGATCAAACACCACTAGAAATCACACTGGGAGATTGTGCTACGTTTTGTGTCTAAAGGGTTTTTTACTATGTTATTTGCGAATATTGAGGATAGAGATTGAATCTTTGATGGTAGTCCCTACTTCTTTGCATGAGTAGGTATTTACATGTGCCCTTGGATGGAAAAATTCACTCCAGAAAAGGAGAATTTACTAGAGTTCCAGTTTGGGTCAGACTATACTCATTACCCCTTGACTACTCACTACCTTCGACCCTAAAGCTCATAGGAGACACGCTGGGAAATTTTATTAATATATCAAATGAAATGCTATAGGGAATATATACATCGTATGCAAAGATTTGTGTGGAAATGGATGTGTCAAGTGCACTTCTTGAAGCAATCAAACTGGAATTTAGGGATGAAATATGGTTACATTCAATATATTAAAAGCAGATTCCCTTCAGGTGCAAACATTCTCAAGAACATGGAAACTTGATTTGAGAATTCCCTTTGAATAAAACTGAGGAATAGGGGAAATAACAAGAACAGGAGTATGCTGAAGGCTTTGTGAGACCAAACACAAGGGTACACGCTAATCAAAGAAAACAACAAAGGAAACAAGGAGGAAGAATGGCTTTGAGGAATAGTTTTTAAGTCTTGTCAGAATAAAATTTGGAGACTCACAAGGGTGAAGAAGATAAAATTGAGAAGCAGGAAGAAGGTAAAGGGGGAGAAATGTTGTAGCCATCAAAAGTTGTGAAAAACTTGGACATATTGGATCTATCTAAATACTTTGAAGGAGATGCTAAAATGACCCGAAGTGAAGTAGGTACAAAGGACCTAGATCTACAGAAAATAGTGGAAAGGGAAGATATTGACCTTCAGACTATGGTGGAACAAGTCCAGAAACAGGGATTAGAGGCCATGCTGGCACAGTAGATGGATAGGATCCAATACCTATACCTCATGAGAGAGGAGGCAAAATTACGTGGCTAGAAATTCTCACATGCACACATAGGGGATATGATCCATATTTATGCAGGAACACAAAAAAATAAAAATATAACCCTAAATACAAAGGTGTAGCGGAAATATAACTTCATTTCATTAATATCAAATGACTGAAATATGTTTACAAAAATAATGAAAATAAACTAGCTAGGGCGTTGGTAGCTTATCTCTGAGAAGAGATATGTCTGATACAAGCCTTTGAACTATATTAGAATGAGGCTCTAAGGCCTATTTATTATTGAGAAACAATGGAAAACCATAAACATCAAAAAATATAACCCTAGGAGATGAAACACCAGACTATGGGCCCTGTCGAGGTAAATTGGTACGTCAATTTCCTCGGGTCGTAACTTTTGCATGCTATCTCCGTTTGACACACATGATGCCTCGTTAGAAAGATATATCTAAGGAATACAACTCCTGATAGAAAATATTTAGACTTCGACTCATATTATATGAACCTTTCATGCCCAAAAAACATCGTTTAGGGCCTCAAAACAGCTCCAAAAGTGTAGGACCTGAAAAGCTGCTAAAAATAGTAAAATGTGCTACAATTTAGGAAACTAAAAAACTAAAAGAAATAACAGCGGGGGTCCAAGTAGAATATGTGAGTGGCCACCAATATCCACCTGGATCAAGAGATGGGAGTTAAGGTGCCAGGATCTCAAATAGTATGAACACCACAACATATCCAACAAAAAAGAGGGAGGAAGTTGAACATCATATCTCTCCAGGAGGTGGGAGCAATGTTGATCAATTTAGGTAAGATGAGATGGCTAAGTTCGCAACCCAATATTTTTAGTTAAAAATGAAAGTTATAACATGGAATGCAAGAAGCATAAAGAGCCTTGAAAAACAAACATTTCTTAAGAAGAATGTAAGAATGGAACAATTAGATCTTGTTTTTCTTCAAGAAATGAAATGTTCAATAGATAATATTATGGAGGTAAGTAGGAAATTAGCAAGGGAATTTACTTTCTTGGAGGTAGCAACGCAGTTTGGTAACTTGGTGGAACCCTTAGGCCCTGAATCTATTTGATACAAATTCCACTAGATCTTACTTATCATTGGAAATGCGGGTCATAGGGGTCCCATGGTCACTAGTATTCACAAATGTTTATGACCCTAAAAGGATAGAGGAGAAACTCAGTTTTCTTCAAGATCGTAAGGAGCTTTGAAATAGAAACTTCCACCTCCTCTGGATTGTAAGGGGAGACTTAAATATGATAACCTCCTTATCAGAAAATAAGGGAGGCTAAAGGTCCATAGACAGAGATTCTAAATCCTTTAAAAAGTTCATTAATGAAGCTAATCTAATTGATATGGAAACAACCAATGGAAGCTTCACCTAGAGTAATAAATGTGGAGGCGAACATCAATTTGCATAAATTTTAGATAGATTATTAATTTCAGAGGAATTGTTGATAAGAGAGCTATATATGGAAGCGAACCTTCTCCCTTGCAGAGGTTCAAATCAGTGGCTGATGATATTAATGATTTCTATGTTAGGTACCCCTAAAACTAGATCACTTAGATTTGAGGCATACTACATAGATCAACCCTATTTTATGGAAAATATCAAAAAATGGTGGGAGGATCTAATCCTAATCAGGGGCTCTAAGATATATATATATATATATATTGTAGGCTTGGTTAAGATAGATTAGTGGAATAAGATGGTATTTGGTAATGCCTTTTAGGAAAAAAGAGACTTGGAACTGAAGAAAGAAGAATTACAAATAATACTGGGAGTAAGGTTATTTGAAGGAAAGGAGAAGAGAGGAGGAAAGGTGCAGTTAGGAATAAATTTTATGGAGGCAGAAATATTGAGTTTTGTGGCTTAGGGAAGGAGAGAAGAACACTAATTCTTTCATCGGTCAACAATTGAGCATAGAAACTCCAACCAAATCCTCAAGATTAAGGATGATAGGTTGCAATCATATGAAGTGTGTCAGGATACTGAACATGTGTTGGTTCAAAATTTGTGAAAGATTGCAAGGGAGCCTCAGATAGATAGGACATAAAACATCCAGAAGATAGTCAAGCACATTAAAAAGTGTATAAAAAAATAACATAACAAGAATTTAAATAAGGTCATCTGCATGGAAGAGGTGTCACAGAAAGTAAACGAGATGCCAAATGGTAAAGCCCCAGGTCTAGATGATTTTACAATTAACTTCTTTAAAGGACGCTGGGAAATAATCAAGAATGATGTATTCGAATTTGTAGAAAATTCCCAGAATTCTGTTAAAATCTTGATGGATCTAAACTCTAAATTTATCACTCTTATACTGAATAAGGAAAAGGAAATTACCCCTGAGAAATTTAGGTCGATAGCTCTCCGTAATGTGTTGTATATTATAGTATCAAAAGTAGAACCCAATAGGATGAAAATGGTACTTTCATCTATGATCTCAGAAGAATAGTATGGGTTTGTGGAGGGAAGGTAGATCCTAGATAATGTGATACACACGCATGAGATTTACCACTCCTTGAAGAGCCAGAGGAAGGCACGAATGACAGTACAATTGGATCTTTCGAAGGCATATGACAAGATCAGTTGGTAATATATGGAGGCAATGTTATGGGCTTTTGGATTCGTCGAATAATAGATCACTTGGATAATGGCCATGGTATCTGTTGGTAACTTTAATTGCTTATTAATTCAAACAATCAAGTGCTACATAAATTGTCAACCCAGGGAAGTCTGTTTATTTCAAAGGCAATCACACACTGTATATGCTCAATATCAAAAGTAATGAAAAGTAGTAGTAAAAATTACACTATCACACCTTGCTTCAAACAAACCGAAGTTCTATTTTTAGTGACAGCAAAAAGCAATATTTATATTGCAGAAAATTATCAGAAGAATCCTAGATTACATTAAGAAAACGACAATCTAGGAAAAGAAACGAATCTGTAGAAGAAAAGACTGATTATGATATAACAGAGAACAGGATCCTATTCCCCAAATAGGAATCTTCAGCACCTATTTATGACTACCACGCTTTCCCAAACTCATTCTGTAAACAAGATTACCAATTGAATTAATCAACAATTACCTAGGAATGAATTACATGAAAACAATGCGACAATCAATGGAAATAGAGTTTCAACAATAGATAACAGAGTTTCAATAACGCATAAATGATTTCAGCAAAACAAAGTTTTAACAAGGCGTAAAGGAAAATAACAATTAACACACTACAGAAATAAATGGGTGAATCTTGTGAGGAAGGTGGGCCCTTTCCTTCTCACAAGATTCCCTGGAAGAAGGAATTAAAACAAAATGCTCAGAACAAGCTTTTATTCATCTGTCAAATGTAACATATTACAAACAATATCCATGTTCCTTCTCTGTAACTCCCTTTTGAACTAAAACCTCCTGTAATCTGTAATGTTATCTAATGCTGATGTCCCCTCTTTTTAAAGAGGAGACATCTATTACACAATTGATTACATCATAGAAATCTTATTCTTAACCCGATCTGATCTTCTATGCTGAAATAGGATATTTTGTTCTTCCATAGCAAAAATGTTGTTACAATGGTTAGAATGGTGCTAGCCAGAGGTTTAAGACATTATCTATGAAATAGCTCCTTTTTACTATCTTTTTCTTTGCTTTTATCATGTTCAAATATCGTCAGAATCAAAAAGACGGTTGTTTCAAGAAGTGGGATTTATGTACTATTTGATCAAGTTTAAATAACGCTGATTAGATAGCAACGATGAATAATCTGCAGTCTTCAAACTATTTCAGCAATTATATATTTTCAATTCATGGCTAAATATGAACGTAATGTAAAATTACATGTAAAACAAGTTAAACATATAGTAAAGAGAAGAAACGTTATATACCTTTGGAAGAATAGATGAAAGTGATAATATAGGCTTTAAATATGGACTGGAAAAGAGTGGAATGATAGCAAAATGTATGATCAAAAAGGTACATTATAGGGTCCTAACATCCCCCCCAACTAAAAAGGTTGCATGTCCTTAGGCAACTTTAGTCTGAATCAGAGTCCGGATATTGGCTTTTGGCATGCAAGTTACTTAGGCAGTAGCTATGGAAGGTACTGTTTGTTGAAGCTCTGAACCCTTGCACATTTTTCAACATTTTCCAAGCTGCTGCTTCATCCTTTTTGGCCAACCTATGATAAGCATAATATTCCTCTGTTGGCATCCATAGAATAGGAAAATGAAAGTGATACCCTATCCATTTTTCAGCACATTGTTGAACACACTTGATGTAATCTAGTACCCTGGAGATTGTTGTTTCAAGATTAATAGGACTGAAAGGATTGTACTACTGCTTTTCCTTAGAATATTGTTGCCAAAACATGTTGTTTTCTCTTAAGGCAGCAGTTTCTTTGGCCCTGATAAAGTGTTGACAGTCCTGGAGTACTGAAGCCTGTAATTTCCGTATGTGTTCAGTCATCCCTGGTTTCTTCAAAAATTGATAATATTATGCCACAAAGATGGCAGGGTTCCGGCCGTATCCAGAGAAGACGGTTATATTCATTATGTCTGGTTGCTATAAAACTAGTCTGCCATGTAATATGATTAGCAAGGAAAGAGGCAAATGCCCTGATCTGAATGTCACCAACAAGAGGGTTAAGATTAAGCCTTCTGTTTTAAGGAATGGCTTCATTGTGAAGATACAATTCACACAGTAAGTGCTGATCACTGGTGGAGGCTTCTGCAAATTTTTTCACAAACTGTTCGGATGTAAGCACCTCATGGGGTCTTCCATCTTTGATTGCTTTCATCTAAAATAAATCAAGGCGTTTTGTGAGGAACAGAGAGTAATTTAGAGATGGTTTCCTAGCAGCCAATCATTTTTGCGCCAATTCAAACATCAGGAGCAGTTTTCCTTTTAGCTCTTTATTCTGCTTCTTATGAGCCCTAGATTGCTGGAGTATGTGCTCCAAAGCCTCCCAGTTTGAGTATATGTGGTTCTTCCAAAGTGATTTATGCTCCTGCAAGATTTTGTCTTGCGAAATGGCATACTCTTTCCTCCATTTGTTCATTATTTCCAGCTCATCCCATGGTTCAGTTTGTGTTTCAGCATTGCAAAGTGTAGGCTAAGGTATCATCTGAGTAGAAGAAAAATGAATTTCAGATTTAACAGTTACAGTAGGGCAAGGTACTTGTAAATCAACTTCTTTTTCTGAAATTTTTGAAGGCTCTATTGGTTCTTGTGTAACAGTAGGGCATTCCTCTTTGACTACTGAAGACGTAGATGCTCCCGGCATTGGGACCTGAACTACTTTATATCCTGCTTGACAATAAATATTCGCACATTAGCTGCACATGTATTCCTTATACTGATCTTTTTCTTTGTTTTTCTCTGCCATGGATGTTGCATGAGATAAGGTGTATAGATTAAGCTCCTTGTCAAAGGCTTCCCTTGCCATTACCAATTCTTGCTTGTAGGCTTCCAATTCTGATCTTAGAAACTCGTTTTCTTCTAAGAGGGAAGCCAGGGTGACTGGCTTTTGTGTAACAGTCACAATCTCAGTAACTGGTTCTTGTGTAGCAGCTACTGAATGAGTATCTGGTTCTTGTGTGATAGCTACGTGATGTGCAGCATCCTGGGCATCTAGTTCTTGAATATCAGCAGCTAGTTCTTGTGTTTCAGCTGTAGCTGGTTCTTGTGTGGCAGTTATAGCTGGTTCTTGTGTGACAACTACTGAATGAGTAGCTGGTTCTTGTGTGACAGCTACTTGTTCTGAAAAAAATGATGTCAGAGTACCCTGGGCATCTGGTTCTTGTGTTTCAGTGCCCCTGGGTGAGACAGGTAAAGATTTCGGGATTTGGGATTGTGATGGTGTATGCGCTTTTAAAAGAATGGGTGGGGAGTCTAGGATGGTGGAAATGGTGGCTGCTTCAGTTGACACCTTCATTCGTCTTCTAAGTAAAAAGGAAGGAAAAGTAGTGGTTCGCTTCCTTTTATGAGTATATTTTTCCTGAGGGGAAGGGCTATCAGAAGTAGTGGTTGCTTTGGTTGAGGTCCTCATTCGCCTTTTTGATGGAAAGGTGGTCGTGGTTCGCCCTTTTCTTTTTCGAATAGAGGAGGAGGGGTTATCTGATTGAGAATCATCACTTGAGATATGAACAGTAGGATCAGATGATTTTGCTAAATTATGGGATGGACTTGGTATGGTAGGAGAGGGAATTGGATCAATTGGTTCTGCGGGTGAAATTTTTGGAGGGTCAGGGGTGTTCCGTGGTTGCTGTTCTTGAGGATTTTCAGGAATTTCTTGAGGATTTTCAGCAATTTCCTTAGGATTTTCAGCAACTTGCTGAGGGTCTAGGGGTAGATTGTTTAAGGGAAGGTTTTGTTGAGCAAAACCTTTTCGGATTAGAAACTGGACGAGACGGTGATGGGTGAGGGAAAGGAGGGAGAATTTTACCCATCTACAATAATACGACATATTTTTAAGACATCAAAGTAAATAATAAGGAATGTTCAATAGTCTACCATGTCATAAATGATTTAATAAGACAAAATCATGCTGCTAGACTACCTGGTAGCGACCTTCACATGTGAGGTAATGTTTAACAAACTCTACAAATTTCGGCCAAGGAGGCGGCAACAAGTTGAGTCGGACACCCTGGCCTTTAGGCTCAACTTGTTCTCCTGCCAGGAGAAAATCCTACTGTGCATTAAGAATGATATGTTTCCGGCTGAACCATCGAATGTCTGTGATAGGGAGGCACGAAACCTGTGTTATGTCACCCTCTGAGACTGGAATCCGAACTCCTTGAACTATAGAATGATCTTCCTGAAGATTTCGTGCAAATTCAAGAACCTGTTGTGGATCAACTTCTTGAAGCCTCTGAAAATATCCTACCCAGCCTGCCTGTTGAAAAATCTGGTATACCTTTGGGTATAATTCGAGCAGGGTTATCATGCTAGGTTCATGTCAAATAGTAGGTCCTCCCATAGCTAATCATCTTTGGTAAAATGCACAGTCAAAGATCCAAGTTACCGCACTCGAACAGACTAAGTTTTATGAATGAGAATATGGAATTATGGTGACAAGACGAGGTAATAAGTAAGAAAAAATGATGGTAATCAACTTGTTGTGAAATGATGGCATAAAGTTTCGATATTCCCCCCCAACTACGGCTGAAATGATGTCTTTAAGTGTGTGGGAATTGTGGTAATAATAAACGAAATCTTCTCATTAGCCATATTTTAATTGTACTTACATATAAAATTACATACCTCATGTTTACCTTTAATTCATGCTTCGAAAAATATAGTGCTTGCTTATAATATCTCGGCAATGGTCATGGAAGAACTTTAGAAGCTTTTTGAAACATGAGGGAGATTATATTAGAGGTCTGTTTCGTCATAGGAGAAGGTGGTGAAAGGACAGGATTAGCATAAGAAATAAGAGAAGTGAGAATGAAGGAACTGAAGAAGATGATTTCATGACAGAAAATGTTGCATAGTCATGTCTCTGGAGAAAGAAATGGTGTTTCAGCAACGGGAAAAATGGATGAAATGTTGTTGAATAGAGGTGTTTCAGCAATGGGAAAATAGGGAAAGTGTTGCTGAGGGGTGATGTTTTAGTAGTGGGAAAATGGGGAAAATGTTTTCTGAAGAATGGTGTTTCAGCAATGTGAAAAATGGGGAAATTATTTGCTGAAGAATGGTGTTTCAGCAATGTGAAAAATAGGGAAAATGACATGAAAAGGGAAAAAGGAATGAAGGGAATGAATGATGAAATGTTACTGGAAGATAGGGAAATGAACTATTAATGGGTTGAAGTGAGAGGAACAATGCTTCTCAAAATGAAGCTTGAATCTTCTTGCGGTGAAATTTTCCTTTCTTGGTAAGCCTTTCCTGAATCAAGAATCTGCAAAATAATCAATTGTAACATGCCAGTCCTTGACAGGGATTATTAGTTAAGAAATCTAATTCTAATGCTAAAAATACAATTCAGAAAACTTAAATGCAATGAGGAGCAGAAGGCTCCCCTAAAAAGAGATAATGTGCATCTGCCATGCAAGTGGCCTTAAAATCTTCTTTGGAAATAGGTCGCTGGTACAAACGAAGTCGATGACCATTTACTAATAGCGGTATTTTAAAGTCATCAATTGTTAAGAGCCTTACTGTTCCATTGGGAAAAACAGTATCTATTTCGTAAGGTCCCAGCATCCTGTACGTAGTTTCCCTTGAAAATTTTTAAACCGAGAATCATAAAATAAAGCCAAATTACCTTTTTGGAACTACTTATGCTTGATGATTTTATCATGCCATTTTGTTCTTTGTTGTTGGATCATAGTTGTATGATGAATGGCATCTAATATTTTTTCATCCAATTCATGAAGCTGCTGCAACCTAGCTGTCTGTGCATCAGTCAAATCAAGGTTAACAGCTAAAGCAGTCCTTAAGGTTTTAATTTCAAATTCCACAAGAAAAACAACACTTTTACCATAAACTAATTCATAGGGAGAAAATCCTGTAGTATTTCTCTAGGTAGTTCTATAAGCCCATAATGCTTCAGGGATCCTTTGAGACCAATCCTTCCGGTTTTCCTTCACTGTTTTTGTTAGAATGGATTCTATTACTTTGTTTGTACTTTCCACCTACCCATTGGCTTGGGGGTGGTATGGTGTAGTCATTCTATGATGAATATGGAATTTCTAAAGGGTGGATTTGAAACCATGAGAAGTGAAAGGAGGTCCTCCATCTATAACTAGCTCTCTAGGGACTCCAAATATAACAAAGATTTCTTCAAATAGGAAAGCTAGGACAGCTTCTTCATTAGCTCTGAGGAGTGCTTTAGCCTCCACCCATTTAGTCATGTAATCTATGCAGACTGATATATAAACGCTTTGGTTGGATGGAGGATTAATGGGTCCTATAAAGTCTAAGGCCCATATTTCAAATGGTTAAAGTATTACCTAGGGTTTAATGGCATTTCATCTCTATGATTAGGTTGACCCATTCTCTGACAGCTATCACAAGCCCAAACATATTTCTTTGCATCTTTAAAGAGTGAGGGCCAATAGTAACCCATCCTAAGAATTTTATGTTCCGTTCTCTTATCAGCAAAATGCCCTCCACAAGGGCCATCATGACAAGCTTTTAGTACATCATAAGCCTCATATTCTCTAATGCATCTTCGGATCTCATGATAAAGTCCTGTATAGAAAATACACCCACTTATCCAGCCATACCGAGCACTTTGTTGAATGATTTTTCTTTTCTCTCGATGGGATAGGTTTGATGGTAACTTCCCTGCAACCAGATAATTGGCAATGTCTGCATACCATGGTGAGTGAGCAGATACTGCAAATAAATATTCATCAATAAAGGAATCATCTACTAGAGTATTGTCATCAGCTTTTAACCGAGAAACGAAATCAGCAACGACATTTTCTTTACCTAGTCAATCTACAATTGTAATTTCAAACTCTTGCAATAACAATAACCATCTGGTGACTCGAGCATTTGTGACAGATTTTTTCATTAAATACTTAATAGCCGAGTGGTCAGTATGGAAAAAAGTAGAGTAACCAGTAATGTAATGTCGAAATTTATTAATAGCATAAATTACTGCTAAAAATTCCTTTTCGGTAACTGTGTAATTAAGCTCAGCAGGAGTCATATACTTACTAATGAAGTAGATAGCATAAGGAACATAGTTTTCCTCTTGTCCCAAGATAGCTCCAATTTCAGTATCTGAAGCATCAGAGGATATATGAAAGGGAAGTGCCCAATCAGGTCCCCTTAAAATAGGAGTTGTAGATAACTGATGCTTGAGTTCAACAAATTCTTCCTGGCAAAGATTAGTCCACTTGAATTCAACATTTTTCATAAGTAACACAAACAAAGGAGAAGCTATTTTGGAAAAAAAATTAATAAATCTCTTGTAATATCCTACATGTCCTAAGAAACTTCTCACATATGTTTGTGTTCTAGGAATAGGAAGGTTCTGAATGACTTGTATTTTGGATGGATCTACCTGAATTCCTTGAGATGAAATAAAATGCCCAAGTACTACTCCTTCACTCATCATCATATGACATTTTTCGGTGCTTAAGGAGAGGTGAGCTTGTATACATCGTTTAAGTACTTTCTCAAGATTTTGTAATGCATCCTCAAAAGACACACCATAAGGGGTAAAGTCATCCATAAATATTTCCATAGAGTCATTAATCATATCAGAAAAGATTCCTATAACTGCTCTTTGAAAAGTTGTGGGTGCATTACATAGTCCAAATGGGAGAACTCTATAAGAAAAATTTCCCCAAGGACTAGTAAACGTGGTCTTATCTTGGTCTTGGGGTGAAATTTTGATCTGATTATACCCACTAAACCCATCTAAAAAGGAGAATAATTTCTTCCCTGTCAAGCTATCTAACACCTGATCAATGAATGGTAAAGGAAAGTGGTCTTTTTGAGTGGCTTTGTTTAAGGCTTTATAATCTACACACACTCTCCATTTCCCGTTTTTCTTAGGAACTATTACCAATGGGGAAACCCATTCACTGTTCGATATAGGATATATAAACCCTGCATTAAGAAATTTTTGAAGTTCCTCTTTAACAATTTCCCTTAAATTAGGGTTCATTCGTCGTTGGGGTTGACAGATTGGTTGACAACCTTCCTTGATATAGATACGATGAGTACATAATTCATGAGAGATTCCCTTCATACCTGTATAGTCCCATGAGAATGCTTCCTTATTTTCAAGAAGTAAATTCATTAATTGTTGTGTTTCAGCAACTGTCAAGTTGGGGTTTATGTTCAGCGTTTTCCAGGTTCAATTTCTATTGGTATGCTTTTAGAAGAGATGGTGGTTGATTTTTGAGGAAGATCTTCAGGTTTAAGCTTTTCCTGGGTATCTGATTTCAAAAGTGCAGCCAGCTGATTATGTGTTTCTGGAATCACAGAGGAGGGTTCACAAATAAAATTATTAATTACCTCATCCTCAATGGTATCTTTAAGGCTTAAATCTTGTCCGATAGTCAAAATAGGTTGAGTATCATGATCGTCATAGTCCATCCATACAGAATTATCATTATTAATCATGGGTGTAGCATGAGGGTAAAGAATAAGCTACTTAGTTTCATATCCATTGGAAATTGTCATTGAACCAAATCTACAGCTGATAAAGGCATCGGTTGTAGCTAACCAGGGCCTTCCCAAAATTAGAGGACGTCCCCCCAACTTTGTTTTAGTTTGTAACACCACAAATTCAGCTGGGTAATTCCAGGATTCAACTGAGATGAATAGGTCTTCAATAACTCCTTCCGGTTTGATTGTAGAATGGTCAACTAACTCTAGAATGGTTGGTGTATCTCTGATTATGTTTTTCAACTGTAACAGTTGTGAATTTTCAAGAGTCATAATATTTATAGCAGCACCTAAATATACCAGAACTTGAGGGATTATTGTTTTTCCGATTTGTACCGTGACAGTAGGATGGTCGGGATCACCATATTTAACTGGGGGAGCTTTACCGGACATTAATGCAGATAGATCACCCATAACATGAACTGTAAGGGGATCTTTAGCTTTCCTACCGTGTTTCTTAACACAAATATCTCTCATAGTTCTGGCATAAATTGGTACATCTCTTAGTGCTTGTAAGAGTGGAATTTTAACATAAAGGTTCTTTAATTCCCCTAAAAGATTGAAAGTAGGTGGCTCAGGCATTCTAGTTAAAACTGAATGCTCAGGGAATGGTGGTTCTGCTATTTCAGCATCCTTATCAGAGGGTGGTTGTACCTCTTTATGTGAATCACATTTTTCAGTCTCTTCTTTATCAGAATCAGAAGAGGTAACATCATCGATAATGGGTTCAACTATTTTCCCAGATCGTAAATGAATGTCATTACATTGTGCAGGGAAAACAAGAAGTATAGGCTAGTTCTGAATATCAATAAATTGAACAGCTTTATTATTGGGGTTAGGATTTGGTTTTACAGGTAGCTGGGGTCTCATCATTTGATTATTTGGTGGAGCACCTGATGGTAGAGTGAGTGGTTGCTGGAATTGAGGAAATTGATTTGAAAACGCAAGTTGTTGACCCCTCCAATTTGGAGTCCATTGGTTAAAGTAAGATTGTTGTTGTGGAGGCCAGGGATTCCACATTGATGGGTCTATAAAGGGAGGGTTTGTTTGTTGCATGGGTGGGTAATTCATTTGATTGAAGGGCGGGTATTTCATTTGATTAAAGGGAGGGTAATTTTCTTGACTAAAAGAAGGATAATTGTTCCAACGATTAGAAGATGTAAATGGCATATTAGAGTTCATACCTTGTCCTCACGGTTGCAATTGCCTTCTTTGTGTCAACATATAGACTGCTTCAGCTTCTTCTTCGTTTGGTTTCAATGCTACTTTTATTCCTCGTAAAGAAGGGCATTGTTGCGTTTCATGGTCCTTCTCACAAAGGGTGCAAATTGGCACCTTGTCCAATGGGCATTCCCTTAGTGGGTGTTTATCTCTGCATTTGGGGCAAAAGATAGACAAGGTTGCTTCTACTTTAGCTTGTTTCTTCTTAACCTACAAGGTGTCAATCTGTGAAGCAAAAGAACTTAACATTTTAGTTTTGAACTCCTCAAGTATATTAGCTATTTCGGCTCTTGTTGCTCCTCCACTAGCTGATTTTTGAACTCTTGAATATGTGGTATCCCTGCTGTTTGACCTGTTCCTTGCAGCTCCTCTTGAACATCTTTTGCAGAGGTTAACAATTTCATCATATGATTCTTTAGATATGTCCTCTTTACCAAGCATATTTAGCATATCTAGATAGTCATCCCTTACTCATTTTAATAATATTGTTTTAAGAATATCTTTACTTATATCGGGATGATTGGATCTCTGCAAATTATATTGTAGTCTTTCCACAAATTCCTCTATATTTTCATCCTTCTTCTGTAGCATCTTAAATAATTCCTCTCTTTTTTCTCTCGTCCAGTAGTAGTCTTGATATTTGAGAAGAATTTATGTTTCATCTGATCCCATGTTGTGATTACATGGCCTCCAAGACTCATGAACCATCTTAATGCATTTCCTTTTAATGTTTCTGGAAATAGCTTCAATTTTTGGGCATTAGTAATATAATTGTAACTTCTACATAATATATCAAACTCGAAAATAAATTCGTCAGGATATTCAGAAGATAAACCATGAAAGTTAGGTAAAGCTGAAAGTGGGATATTTTTCATGGGGGTTGTTCCTTTAGGGAGATCACCAATAGGAAACCCCAATGTAGAGAGAGAATTCTCATCTTTTCCCTCTCCTTCAGGATCTACTTGTCCTCCGCCGAAGAATTCGTCATTGCTCCCCTCCATTTCTTGGTCTCCTACTGCACTTGTTTGATCCTCAATGTTTTCTATTGGCTCCTCAATGTTTTCAGTTGGTTCTTCAACGTTTTCTGTTGGCTCCTCAACATTTTCTGTTGGTTCTTCAAAGCTTTCTACTGGCTCTTCAACGCTTTCTACTGGCTCTGCTGGCTCCTCAACGTTTTCAGGGCTCACAATTTCTTATGTTTTGTAGTTCGATTGAGGGGAGGGTTGAGGCTTTGGCCTTCGAGAGCTTAGCCTCTAAGAAGATTCAGCTTTTGATATGATCTCGTCAATAAAGGTCTTTCTTCCTCCCCTTCCTTTTCCCTTGCCACCTGTAGGGTTAGTTTTCTTATGGGTTCCACGTCCTCTCATGCAATTTTCACATCTAAAAGAAAAACATCAATGCTTTTGAAACTTATAATTGCCTTCCCCGGTAATGGCGCCAAAATGTTGGTCACTTTAATTTCTTATTAATTTAAACAATCAAGTGCTACATAAATTGTCAACCTAGGGAAGTCTGTTTATTTCAAAGGCAATCACGCACTGTATATGCTCAATCTCAAAAGTAATGAAAAGTTGTAGTAACAATTACACTAATCACACCTTGCTTCAAAAAAACTGAATTTCTATTTTGAGTGACAGCAAAAGAAATCTTTCTATTGCAGACAATTATTAGAAGAATCATGGATTACATTAAGAAAACGACAATCTAGGAAAGAAACCAATCTACAAAAGAAAAGACCGATTATGCTATAACAGAGAACAGAACCCTATTCCCCAAATAGGAATCTTCAGCACCTGTTTCTGACTACCACGCTTTCACAAACTCATTCTGTAAACAAGATTTCCAATTTAATTAATCAACGATTACCTAGGAATGAATTACATGAAAACAATGCGACAATCAATGGAAACAGAGTTTCAGCAATAGATAACAGAATTTCAATAACGCATAAATGATTTCAGCAAAATAGAGTTTTAACAAAGCATAAAGGAAAATAACAATTAACACACTACAGAAATAAATGGGTGAATCTTGTGAGGAAGGTGGGCCCTTTCCTTCTCACAAGATTCCCCAGAAGAAGGAATTAAAACAAAATGCTCAAAACAAGCTTTTATTCATCTGTCAAATGTAACATATTACAAACAATGTCCACGTTCCTTCTCTGTAACTCCCTTTAGAACTAAAACCTCCTATAATCTGTAATTGTTTCTAATGCTGATGTCTCCTCTATTTAAAGAGGAGACATCTATTACAATTTTGATTACATCATACAAATCCTATTCTTAACCTAATCTGATCTTCTATACTGGAATAGGATATTCTGTTCTTCCATAGCAAAGATGTTGTTACAATGGTTAGGATGGTGCTAGCTTCGAGGTGCAGTTGTTACGGCCAGTGTAACAGCTCCCTTACTTATCTTTTCAGCATTATCGTGCTTGAAATATCGTTAGAATCGCAACACAGTCGTTTCAACAACGGATTTGCATACTATTTTTTATCAAGCTTCGCAATGCGGTCTTCGACAAAGAACGTATGAATAATTTGCGCTTTCAAATCATTTCAAGAACTATATATTTTCGATTCATGGTTAAATATGAAAGTAATGTAAAATTACATGTAAAAAAGTTAAACATATAGTAAAGAGAAGAAACGTTGTTTATATACTCTTTGGAAGAATAGATGAAAGTGATAATATAGGCTTTAAATATGGATTGGAAAAGAGTGGAATGATAGCAAAATGTATGATAAAAAGGTACATTATAGGGTCCTAACCAGTAATCAAGAAATTTTCCTTTGACAGGTTGTCCCTCAACTCTGTTATCTCTACATATTTCTCCCTTATGATCTCTTCATTTGTCTTGTCCATTCCATGCTTTGCAATGTCAACCTCCATGGGCGCTTGTTCTTCATGTGGATGCAATGGTGACTCAACCTCATGCATGAGTGGCTCACTATCATGACTAGGTGGTTGATCCATTTTTGGTCTTTTTTCAGCTATGGTATCAAGTGCAACTACTCCTTTGATGGTCTTGGGAGAAAAAACCATCCTCTTTCCTTTTTCATAGGTTTGAGTGATCTCAACCCTGGGTGCCTTTGATATCTCTACTTGCTTACTTGAGGAGCGAACTTCTCTATTTTGTGTTGGCGTTGATGATGTGCTATGGATGATGGATGGGCTAGTAGGAGGCACTAATGAAACTTTATCAATGAAATTTTCCCAATACATATTGACTGTTGAAAGATGATGTAGAACAATAAGCTTGACCAAGCCATGATGGAATAAACTAGGGTGATGATCTTTACTAGGGAAAATTTTAAGGACGGAAGTTTATCTTAAAGTTTAGAAAATTTGGCGAATCTTACTAGTCCCCAATATGTAAATTGTTAATTTTTTTATGATATTTTTGTAAAAATATTTAGGTTTCTAATTATTTTATATTAGTATATATAATATTTTTTTGATTTTTAGGGTAAAATAATTTTATACTATAAAAATTGGGTGAATCAATTTTCAAAAAAATGGAAATTGGCGAATCTTTTTTTTGGAAAAAGCATGGAAAATTAGCCCACGTGCAAATATTAGCCCCTAAAATTTTCCCTGATATTTACCTTTTCTTTGTACCTTTTCTGTCATCTTGAGAAAACTTATGAATAAATAGTTGGGCAAATTAAGTGGCTAAGTATCAGTAAAGTGCATTAATAACCTGACATGATACTTGTACAACCTTGAAAATATCCCTTCACATGTAAAATATTTCATGATTAAATTCATCAAAGGGGCATATTTATCAAGTAAATTCCTGAAAGGGAAAATATGTTGAGGAGCATCCTTGCAATGAGGTTTCAGGAACAATTTGTAGTTTTCAAGGTCCAATTCCATCCCTTTGAATTAGATTTATCCATGGTTTGGGATATCTATGGTTGAAGCAATGACATCTGATGATATGGAAAAATCAATGACTTCTATTATGGCCTTGTCTTTTATGAATCTAGTGGCAAAAAGGCTTGTCAATTGAGCATGACAACCCACCTCCTTGATCCTCTCACAAAACCTCAAACAACCAGTGTTTTCAAAACATCTCTTGGAAAAAGGAGAGGCATTGAATTCTTCCAAGGTAGATGGTTCAAACCTAGAATGGTGGCCTAACTTGTGAATATTATTTTATTCTTCCATGGTGTTTGTCAACAAGATGAAACCCTAGTTGGATGAGATGGGTAGGGAAGGTGTAGAATTAAGAAAACATGGACATGGTAGGGAGTGTTATAGGGCGATTTATGAGTGTTATAGTAGGGTTGTATATGGTTAGGTATGGTTTTATCAACTTGAAACAAGTAAATGATGAAAAAAACCAAAAGCGTAGTGGGAATGACCTAATGAAAGAAACCATTATTTTACTGATGAAATTTGACTTGAAAGAAGTAGGAATGATGTCCAATTACTGTGCAGAAGATGTTTGAATCCTTATGCAAGTTATTTTAAGCTTGAATGATTTATTTGGAGTTGGAAACCAAAAATAGTAGCGCACTCCAAAAACGTAGCGCAGCACCTGTGCAACACACCAAAAGTGTAGTGCAACACTTTCAGAAGCGTAGCAAGAGGAAATGGGCATAAAATTCTTGTTTTTTCTTCAACCTTTGGTAGCTGTGGAGTGTGAAGATGAGAAGGGAGGAGCTCAATTTACTATCAAAAGATAAAATGAGCTGAAGAAGTCTCTCTCTTTTTTTCCTTTTATAACATCATAAAAGCACTTTTTTGTCTTCTAGTGAAAACACAACTTTTTGAAGAAATTTCTCTTTTTTGAAACACTTTAATGAAGAAACACACTTTATTTGATGAAATAAAAATTTCCTTCACTTATTTCCCTATACATACTACATCCCTATGCAAATGGCTGATATGGTGAAAATGGAATTCTATTCGCCTTCTTTCATGACATACACTGACTGTTATGGTGGCGAAATAAATGAGACCTAGACTCTTAACTAGATGAACGTGTAGTGAATGACCTCAGACCCTAAATGATAATTTAAGGGCATGACCTCTAATATGATAATGATGGAGTGTAGGGAGTAGCATTTAAGAACTATACATAATCAATGAACAAAATTTTATTTGAAAACTGACTTGAAACATGAAATTTTGACCTAGGACCACTACTAAGCAAATTTGAAAGAGTACATTTGATCACTGAACATTTGGACACTAACAAGATCCAAGGAGCCAGGCTTAGGGCTTGGTGACTAAAATTTCCCACTGCACAGTGCGAGAAGGACAGGGAGGCCAGTTGATTGCTAATGATGTAGTTTAGGAGCTCAAGGGATGGACTTTAGGACTAATACTACGCAATTCATTGTTTAGGACTGACTGGAGAAGCAAATTACACAATTTTTGAGCTCAAGGGTTATGCTCGAGCACTGGGATTGCATAATGCACAGTTCTAGGAGGAATAAAGTATGCATTATGTAGTGCCAAGGGAGAAGGTTGCTCCTTAAGGGTTGATATTGTGAAATGCACAGTTTAGGATGGCTGAGAGAGGCTGAGTTGTTTGGTCGGGGAGTTTTCCCAATTTTGACTAAGTGTTGGATTAGTGCCACGAAGTTGAACAAAACAAGACTTTGAGTATGATCTAACACTTATATTACTTTACAACACAGTAAGGAACACTCAAAACACATGAATAACACACTACCCTCAATGCGAAAACTTTGCGACGGCTGACACCAAGTGCGACACCAAAGGTACACTTTGCGACGATCATGACGACACTTGTGCGACAGTTCCTGAAAGTTTGGAAATGAATGCAATAAATGTTTTCATGATAAGAACAAGTAATTTTCCCATGAATTAATCCCTAACAAACTAAAACTAGCTTGTGTACATTGTGAAAATTTTATTTTTCTCGCAAACGAGACCAAAACACTTAGATAAAACTCATGAAATGATTTTTGATGTTTGCAACGATAACATGCAAAGTCAAATTAGGCTCTGAAATTTAGCTGTAGGCCAAAATTTTGGAAGGTTTTGTAGTAGCAACAACACTTGGAAACAGATTAGTGGAATTCTAGCTTCTCTGCCTTAGTTGATTCTTTTGTGCAGGCTCTAGTTCTTAAGGGGGCATTGATTCATTGTTCAGATCACTTGGGTTTCCCCACTTACTCCATGCACAAAATTACTCCCATTTTTCCTTTCTTGGCTAAACACAAACATGAGACCAACAATATCACAATGTTTTGAATCAAGGAAGGGTAGTTTAGTTCGCAAGATTTAGATTTTTAGAGTATAATTTTCATATATGATGTTTCTTCGCTACCATCGGGCCTAGACAGTACCCCGGTGGAGTCACTTAAGGAACACAAAAATTGATCCACTACCAGCGAGCCTGGAAAGCACCTCAGCAGAGTTGATTTCTTCACCTCCCTGCATAGTGTTAGTGTTAGTATTTGCATCCTGCTATCAGTGATCAAAATCCTCTTTTCATATCATTTTAGGAGTCCCACTCAGAAATTTTATTCATTCCACTAGGTCATGCAAAAATTTACTCACTGATGGTATCCCTAAGTCAAAAATTTCACTTTTCCTAAATTTCCATTACTTGCTAGCATATATCATACCTTGCTGACTGTACACCATTCATAAAGTCAATATCAATCAATGTCATCTTGAAATTCAATCCTTCAAGGTCTCACTAGGTTTTTAGGGTTTTTTCCAAGGTCCAATAAAACATCATTTCCATTTGCATAAAGGACCAGCAAATAAGAGATTGACCAATAAATTCACTTTACCATATAAAAATGACTTCAACTATGTAATTTTGATTCCAATATGTAATTTTTATTTCATTATGTAATTTTATGTTCTCTATATATGTAATAAGTTCATGGTTCCAATAGCTGCTAACTCATAGTTCCATATGCCAAAAATCATCAAGTTTCCAAAATCCTAGTGTTCTCAAAGTCCATAAAATGATCAATTGTCAAAGGAAAGAAATCAAAGTGAGAAGGAAAAGTGGCTCCCAAAGCTTAAAACATCCAATCCATCAAGCATAAATCCCATCCAAAGAGAAAAAAGACATTCATTTTCTCTATATGCCATCGAGCCATCACTCACACAACTCAAAAATCGAATTTGAAAGGTGAAAGACCGAGTTTTTGGGAGGCACTGCGCACATGAAACAAGGCGTTGCGCACCTGGGACAAGCGCTACACATAGACCAAAGGCATCGCGCACCTGGCAGACAAACATTGCACACGCACCAAAGGCGTTGTGCACTTGTCCAATTTCATCTGCAACATCCAAAACCGTGTGCAAGTGTTCCAAACATTCAACAAAGGATTTCTCCATCTTCTAGTAAATAATTAAGACATCATTACACCCTCCTTGTATTTCTTAAATGAAAATTTCATGGTGTCGAGGTTTTCATGAGAAATCTCTAGTCTTCAAAGCTTGAAAACCATAGTTTCATTCCCACACCTCAAAATATGTTCCTAAGACCCTAATACCCTTCCCACATCACAGTAAATCCTATCCCTATCCCTACATCATTAAATCCATGTGCCTAAGTTCATTTTCCCCTAAACCCTGAGTCCTAGGCATCTCAATTTCCTAGGCAGCCCTATCAACCCTGTAATAAAATTCCAATTCCCAATCCCTTAAAAATTTTGGTCCCCTATCACCTTCCTAAGTTCCCTAAACCATTACCCTACTTCCCCAATTTTTCATACCCCATTCCCAATCCCTTAACCTATCTCCCACTCCCATTTCCCCATCCCTAGGGTTTCAAGACTAAAAACATCATGGAGGAGGAAGATAAAGATTTCATGGAGGAGGAATACAGAGAAGAAATAAGGCCACACAAGGGAGGAATAATTTTGTGGTTTGAACCTGCCCACACCAGAGAATTAATGGCCTCACCCATGGCAGTCACTTGCTTCAAACATGTGGGCTGCTTTGATTTCTGTGAATTGGTCCAGAACTACAAACTCTAATCAAGCAGAAAGAGAAGGGTAAGTCATTAATGCATCCATGATAGCATAGCATACCATATCAGGTCTCCATGAAGTAAGTCTGAAGCAATTTTGAGGAAATTTGAAGAAAATTTGGGAAATTTTGAAAAACTCTTCGAAGGCACATTTTCCAAAAATGTCTTGTTTAGTCACCTTTTTTATGAACATCTTGTGGCCTAAAAAATAATTTTTTGGAAACTCGAGGAGGTTTTTGTTCCTACGATATCAAATTAAAAAACCCTATCTCACTTTTTACACAGGTATTATAGAATAAGAGAACCATTCACATCTTCATAGCCTATTTTTCTGTCTGTGAAAAATCTTGTTTGAGACACCTTTTTGCAGAGAAGATTATTGCCAAACAAAATTGAATTTTGAGAACCTG
Source organism: Pinus albicaulis (assembly GCA_034641835.2). NCBI lineage: Eukaryota > Viridiplantae > Streptophyta > Pinopsida > Pinales > Pinaceae > Pinus > Pinus albicaulis. The sequence continues at coordinate 1,103,530,992 of CM076580.1, read as the reverse complement.
GAGGAGTTTTTTGTTCAAAACATGGGAAAGAACAAAAAATCTCTTATTTTTGCAAAATACCTCATGGTTAGTGAGATATCGCTCCATCTTGGAGGCCAATTTTTCCAGAAAATTCAAAATTTTTACACATTTTGACTGTCTTGTGCGCATCACCCTCAGCGCTACGCACCTTATATAGGCCTCCAAATACAAAATGAAGACCATAATTGGATTCAGAAGGCAGAAAACATGCAATTTTGACTATTGGCACACCAAAATTGACCAATCTGGCAGGGATAAATGGCGAAAAACACCTCAAAAATCACATTTATGCCCTCATTTTCAGGCAGGCGCTACGCCCCTAACCAATCTTGGGAGAATCACTTTTTGGTAGGTCAAATCAAGTCAACTCTACAAACCAACCAAAAATTTGGAAAGTAGACTGGATAAAATTTCCAATGAGCTATAGTGAGCTCTATTTGGACACCTACAACCCATCTAAAACTCAGCTGCAAGATGGACGGCACACCTGACACTAGCGCTGCACACCTAGCCAATGTCTGATTTTTCTGAGTTTTCTCTGCAATTTTGATTTTCACCTTGAGAAATCATGTTTTTACTTATGTAATTGATGGAATTAAATGTAATTATGGTGTTTTTACACTTACCTATGGTAAATACATTAAGTGAAAAGTTTTGATGACATGTAATGAATCAGTTTGGAAAAAGTGAGTGATGAGTCAATTTGACCTCCCTACACTCTAGGTATTCAGCTCAATTTTTCGTGGAATTTCTCCTCCTCTCATGGACTCTATCCCTGAGGTTGGGAGAGGTTTTTTGAGGTCTATATCTTGTACTTTTTGACTCATTTCATGGGTTTAATTTTGATGCTTTGATCTGAGACTCTAGTGTAATCATTTTTGGCAGGAACTTAATGAAAAGGTTGCAGCTATTTCTTTGGGATACCTGTGGTATGGAAATTTAGCATTATTTTTCTTATGTCTCATTATGTATGAATGTTTTGTTCCATGATCCATTTTATTTCTATGATATGCTAGTTTTTAAGTTGATAAACATAATACATCTCTCATGCTCTATTTTGGGAAAACCTTCATAGTTTGTCCATGTTCTTTAGTTTAGAAATAATTCATGCTTAGCCTTTCTCTTTCTGGCTCCTCACCTATTTGATCCATCCCACTCAAGAAACCTTAAAATGTTAGGTTTTCTACCTAATTTTCCCCATTGAATCTCTGCAACCCTAATCTTATTTGCCCTGACCTAGCCTCTTTGACCGAATTCACCCATCCAGCGACCCAATTCAATCAAACAAACCCTTGTACTCATACCTAGCCTAACACACTAATTCATCTAGCCCTCTTGGCTTTGACTTTGTGGAGAGATCCCTCTCCAGTTTGGTAGGGCTATCTACCAAGCTAAAAGATTGGTCTATGGTTACCTCTGTTGGTATTTTTTCTTCAGCCTTAGAGATCTGGTGGAGTGATAACATACTGGCGTCGTTGCCAGGGAGGTGAAAAGACAAATCTTCCCTGGGAAAGAACGAAAAATATCATATCTTATTGTTGGTGGTGAACAATGATTAGACACAAGAAGGTTATGCATCTTTCACCTGGCGACTCTAGTGTCGAAGAATCCAAAGGTTCAATATTTTCATGGCGATTCCACTTTTCAAGAACTAGTAAATTGAATAGACTTCTTTGTGACTTAATTGTTCTCGAGATGAGTTCTACTGCAAGAAAAAATCCCAGGTATGCTCCTATGGATCGATCTCAAATCCATAGATTTCCAAATCCTATGCCTTATGTTGATTGGTTTACACATCTTCCCATATTCAAAGATGAAGAGAAAGATGATGTTCATCTGCATTTAGTAAAGTTTCATGTACATGTATGTAGACTGAGAGTTGAGTTTCATGAAGACTGTCTCATGAAGGTTTTTATGGCTACTCTTGAAGATAAAGCTAGGTTATGGTATGAAGGGTTACCATAAGGAAGTTTATGTTCTCTTAAATTTTTCCATCAAATGTTCTCCAAACATTATGTGAATTCTAATCTTTCTTTATCTCTCTTACAATTTTTTTGTGATTATAGTGAAGGTTTTATTGCATATCTTGAGAGTATTGATGATATCGAATGCATGAATGATGAAGAGATCATTGAAGCCTTCTATGATTTCTCCCTTCAACAGCAATCTAAAGAAGATAGTCAATTTGATACACAAGATCTTATTCAGCATATAGTAGCTTCCCATTTGCTTGAATATGAAATAATTTTTCATCTTGATAGTTAAATGAAACCACATGAAATAAATCAGTAGTCTGATGAAAATTTATATGCTCCTTTTCTTGAGATTAAAGAAGATATTCAGCATCCTTGTGAATCTTTAGAAGGAAAATAAGATAATTACTATTTCATCCAAAGAAAACAAAGAGTACTTCCTCCTTTGATTGAAGATGAGATAGCTCAGCTCCTGAAAAGTCATGTTACAACCCAAGCTAATGCAGGTTTGCAGTGTTCACATAGTCAATAATGTGTTAGTGAAACTTCTTCCATTATTGAAAATGAAAATCTGAGTCTAAATGATGACAGTCATGAGATTAATGAAACTATACAGGAAGTTGTTGAGAGTAAGCCAATTTGTGATGATGATTTCCTACAAGATCAGATAATAGGGACTATTTTCTTTTATGAAGATGATAGGGTTTTCATGTTTAACAATATTGAAGAATGTTTTATGCTCAAATATCATTTAGAATATGAATGGATGGAGAATGAGCCTGAGAGAGGCAATATGAAAGAGATAGAGTCATAGTTTCCCATGCTTGAGGAATTTACAGCCAACACTCAGATAACAGAAATTCATACTTCCCTATGCCTTCCTATGAATCAACAACCAAGTGTTCTTTCAGATGAGAATGAAGAGTGTGCTTGTATTTTTGCTGAATCTCAAGACAACGTAACATTTCATATTTTTGAAGATCCTTTTACTAATTTTCTATAGTTATCAGGGAAGATGGATTTTCTTGTTTTCATGGAACAGAAGCACATGTTCAGTGGACACTTGGAATGGCCTAGTTTTTGTTTTTTCGGCCTTCTCGAGGAAAATGAGAGCATAATTTCAGTAAGTAGCCATCTGCTAGATTGGTTACATTGGAAAGATCACTTCACATGATTGTACATATTTCTTCAGTAGACAGGTGGTTTTCATCAGGATTTTAAGCGCTCAAGTCTCAGTAATATGCTTCCATCAATAAGATTAGTAAGTTTTTATTTCAGCCAATCTAGTTTTAAGTCAGTATTGAGTCAATTTTCAGTCATTTGAGTTTGTCTTGAGTCAGTCTATTTTTTCTGAGTTATCATTTTTCAGTCATGTTATTAGTTCGAGTTTTTGACCGTATTGGCCCAATGGATAAGGCATTGGTCTGCAAAATCCAGAGTTATGTAGTTCTTGACACCTCTTTCAGAGCTATCGTCCCCAATAAGGCCAATGTTAGTGTCAGTATTTTCATCCTGCCATCAGTGATCAAAATCCTCTTTTCATATCATTATAGGAGTCCCACTCAGAAAATTTTATGCATTCCACTAGGTCATGCAAAAATTTACTCACTGATTATAGCCCTAAGTCAAAAAATTATCTTTTTTCTAAATTTCCATTACTTGTTGGCATATATCATACCTTGCTCACTGTACACCATTCATAAAGTCAATATCAGTCAATATCATCTTGAAATTCAATCCTTCAAGGTCTCATTAGGTTTTTAGGTTTTTTTCCAAGGTCCAATAAAACATTGTTTCCATTGCATAAAGGGCCAGCAAGTAAGAGAGTGACCAATAAATTCACTTTACCATGTAAACATGACTTCAAATATGTAATTTTGATTCCAATATGTAATTTTTATTTCATTATGTAATTTTATGTTCTCTCTATATGTAATAATTTCATGGTTCCAATAGCTGCTATCTCAGAGTTCCATATGCCAAAAAGCATCAAGTTTCCAAAATCCTAGTGTTCTCAAAGTCCATCAAATGATCAATTGTCAAAAGAAAGAAATCACAGTGAGAAGGAAAAGTGGGTCCCAAAGCTCAAAACATCCAATCCATCAAGAATAAATCACATGAAAAGATCAAAAATAGATTCATTTTCTCTCTATGCCATCAAGCCATCACTCACACAGCTCAAAATCAAATTTTAAAGGTGAAAGGTCGAGTTTCTTGGAGGTTGTTAGTAAATTATATATTATGGAGCAATGCAACACATAAAATATGCGGAAAGTACAAGCACACAAAACACATAAAACCAGAGAGACACAGATATACGTGGTTCACCCAGTTTGGGCTACGTCCACCCCGAACAGCCAGTCCTTCCTTTATATTATCCAACAAAAATGAAGAGACAAAACCTACAAAAAATCTGCTATAATATCCTATGTTCTCTCTCACAGTCTCCCTCTATGTTTCTCACTCCGAGAATACACATACAATACACAGTCGAAATACAATGCCCTCATACATGTGAGGGGTTGCCTTCTAGGGAAAAAAACCCTAATCTAAACATAACTTCTACCGTCAGATCATCCGCCTATGAACGACCCAAATTGACTAGAAATTACTATACTTTTACAAGGCAATTTTACATCTGGTTTTAGCTTTGGGGGCGCTGCCCCCGAAAGCCCCCGCCAGGGGGGGCTCCGAAAAGCGCTGCCACCCCCCCTGGACCCCCCACGGTAGCGATTAATTACGGGCAGCGTTGCCGCCCCTTTTAAGGTACAGGGGTCCAATGCTGTGATACAAAGTAAACAAGATAATCAGGCTCCACACCCAACAATCTCCCACTTGGAGACTGATTGTAGCAACTCCACCGCTGCTTCATTTGTTGGACAATGACTCCTCTTTGGACCTGGCTATTCCTCATCTTCATCGTCATCCTTGAAGACCAATTGAAACTGAGCATGTTCTCAGTTTCTCCCTGGTTACAACTTTTTTTAGCATATCTGCAGGATTCTGGCTAGTGTGTATCTTTTCTAGCTTCAACTCTCCATCTTCCAATACTGACCGTATGAAATGGTACTTGAGATGTATGTGTTTAGTCCTAGAATGAAATGTTGAGTTCTTTGCAAGATGAATGGCACTTTGGATATCACTGTATAACGTGCCCATATCATGCTTCTTACCCAATTCATCCATAAACCTTTGTAACCAAATTATTTCTTTACTAGCCTCTGTAGCAGCAACATACTCTGCTTCTGTTGTTGAAAGTGCAACAACACTTTGGATTTTTGAAACCCAACTGACAGCTGTTCCACCTACAGTAAATACATATCCTGTAGTGCTCTTCCTATTATCTCTGTCACCTACCATATCTACATCAACATATCCTTGTAGAGCAATATTTGAACCACCAAAGCATAATGCTTGATTTGTGGTACCTCTCAAATATCTGAGAATACATTTTATTTCCATCCAATGTTCTTTTCCTGGATTATTCATGTACCTACTTACAACTCCCATTGCATGTGCAATATCAGGCCTTGTGCAGACCATTGCATACATTAAGCTTCCAACTGCTGATGCATATGGAACTTTAGACATATAATCCATGTCTTCTTGGGTCTTTGGGCACATCTCCTTACTAATTTTGAAATGGCTAGCAAAAGGTGTACTAACTGGTTTTGCATTCTGCATATTAAATCTTTTCAACACCTTCTCTATGTACTCATTCTGAGACAGTGTTAATTTACGATTTTTCCTGTCTCTAGTTATCCTCATACCAAGGATTTGTTTTACAGCTCCCAAATCCTTCATTGCAAATGAATTTGCCAATTTTCTTTTGAGCACATTTATTTCCTGCATGTTAGACCCTGCAACAAGCATGTCATCTACATACAATAACAGTATAATATAGCTGCCATCATTTTTCCTTTTCAGATAAACACAATGATCAGAGTGACATCTAGTATAACCTTGTTCGGACATAAACTTGTCAAATTTTAGATACCACTGCCTTGGAGCCTGTTTTAAGCCATACAAGCTCTTCTTTAACCTGCACACCAATTTTTCTTTCCCTTTTACCTCATATCCTTCTGGTTGCTACATGTATATCTCTTCCTCCAAATCTCCATGGAGAAATGTTGTCTTTACATCTAACTGTTCAAGATGTAAATCTTCCACTGCTACAAGACTTAAGATAGTTCTGATTGAAGTCATCTTAACAACAGGAGAAAATATTTCATCAAAATCAATACCTTTCTTTTGTGCAAACCCCTTCACCACAAGTCTAGCTTTGTACCTCTTTTTTCCTCCATCTTCTTCCTTCAACCTGTAAACCCATTTATTCTGCAATGCAGTTTTACCTGCAGGCAACCTGACTAAGTCCCAAGTCTGGTTATGCATTAAGGAGTCCATCTCTTCTTCCATGGCTAGCTACCACTTCTTCCTGCTTTCAACCTGCATTGCTTCTTCATAACATTCAGGTTCACCAGAATCAGTCAACAATAAATAATATAATGAAGGAGAGTATCGTTCAGGGGGTCTACTTATCCTGGTAGATCTTCTAACACCACTTTCAGGTGTTTGAGGTGCCTTTTGCTGTTGTGGTGGTTGCTGCTGCTGTGGTTGTTGATTATTATTATTTTCAGGCACCTTTACTTTTTCAGTTATCTCATCAAGAACCGTGTATTCCTTGCTTTCTTTTTCCTATTTCTTTTCCTGCAACTGATTCTTATACAAGACCTTTTCATTGAATATTACATCTCTGCTCCTAATGATTTTGTGATTTTCATAATCATATAAGCGATAACCAAAATCATTAACACCATATCCAATAAGGTACATTTCTTTGATTTTTCCTCAAGCTTTGTTCTATTTTCTTTATTAATATGGACAAAGGCCTCACAACCAAAAGGCTTTAAAAAAGAGTAGTTTACCTTTTTACCTGTCCATGCTTCCTCTGGAATTCCACCATCCAAGGAACTTGAAGGCCCTCTGTTTATTAGATAAACAGCAGTATCTACAGCATCTGCCCAAAATTGTAAAGGCAATCCTGCATGCAATCTCATGCACCTTGCACGCTCCATGATTGTTATGTTCATCCTTTCTGACACACCATTTTCTTGTGGTGTTCTTGGAACTGTCTTCTCTCTACGAATTCCATGCTCTGAACAGTACCTATCAAACTCTTTGCTGCAATATTCACCTCCATTGTCTGATCTGAGACACTTCAAATTATTTCCTGTCTCAATCTCAACCAAATCTTTCCATTTCTTGAAAGTATCAAATACATCAGATTTATTCTGAATACAATAAATCCATGTTTTTCTAGTTGCATCATCAATAAAAGTAACATAATAACGAGAGCCACCGAGAGATGATACCTGAGTAGGTCCCCATACATCTGTATGCACAAGCTCCAATTTTTCGCTCTTCTTTTATTTCCCAACTCTGAGAAATCTGACTCTCTTTTGTTTTCCATAAATGCAATTTTCACAGAAATCCAAATCAACATTCTTCAAACCTGGCAACAAATTTCTTGAGTGAAGAATCTTCATTCCCTTCTCACTCATGTGTCCGAGCCTATGATGCCATAATCCTGCATCTGCTCCTTTGGAAGTTAAAGCATTAATAGAGTTATAAATACCATTGCATAAATACAATGTACCAACCTTTTCACCTTTTGCTATTACCAGCGCTCCTTTGGTGACCTTCCAAGTTTTATCTGTGAAAGTTGTCACACAACCTTCATTGCCTAACTGCCCTGTTGAAATCAGATTTTTCTTCAGATCTGGAACATGCCTTACCTCCTTTAGTAGCCATTGGTTTCCATTCTGTTGTTTTACAAGAACTTTACCCATTCCAACAATTTTACGGGGTTTATCATCACCCAAACGAACTTGTCCAAAATCTCCTTGAACATAGTCATGAAAATATTTCTTATCAGGTGTGGCATGGAATGAAGCCCATGAATCTACAACCCAAGAATCAGTAACATTTTCGAAAGAAAGAATCAAAGCATCTTGTAACACATCACCTGTCACATTTTCTTCATGATTGTTTTCTTGTTGTGCATCTCCTTCTTTTCCCTTCCAAGATCTAAAATATTTCTTTAGGTGTCCTCTCTTTCCGCATTTCCAGCACACTATCCCCGATCTAGACTTGGATCTGCCTTTCCTTGATTTACTGCGATAACCCGAGCTCTTTCCTCTTTCCATTCTTCTTCCCTTAGACTCTGCACTCAAAGCATTACCCGATGTCTCACCAGAGCTTTTCCGTCGCATTTCCTCGCTAAGGATAGCACCAACAACATCATCAAACTTTAAAGTACTAGATCCAGAGACAGAGTTACTAATGGCCATTACTAAACCATTTCAACTCTCTGGCAATGAGCACAAGAATAACAGAGCTCTAACTTCATCATCAAAGTTTACCCCTACAGAACTTAACTGACTGGTAACTGTATTAAATTCATTTAAATGGTCTGAAACAGATCCACCTTCCGACATCTTCATATTAAATAGTCGTTTCATAAGAAATGCCTTGTTTGAGGCTGAGGGTTTTTCATATAGTTTCGCCAACATCTGCATCAAACCCTTTGTTGTTGTTTCCTTGGAAATATTGAAGGCGATTGACGCCGCAAGGCACAACGTTAACGTATGAGTTCCTTTCTATCGAGAATGTTCCATTCCGCGTACGTCATGACGCCGGCTTCTTTGTTTTCACTCAATGGTAGGTACGAATCTTTCTGTACGGATAATCTGTCTGCATCTTCCCGGTAGAAGTTTTGGCGCGTTCGTTACCAGCCCTAAAACCATCTTCGCCATTGCTCCCACTCGAACAAGGAAACCCTTCTTTCTTGCGGTTTATCGGCCAAATATACCTTCGGCTGCGATACCTCTGATACCGGTTGTTAGAAAATTATATATTATGGAGAAATGCAACACATAAAATATGTGAAAATACAAGCACACAAAACACATAAAACCAGAGAGACACAGATATACGTGGTTCACCCAGTTTGGGCTACGTCCACCCCGAACAACCAGTCCTTCCTTTCTATTATCCAGCAAAATGAAGAGACACAACCTACAACAGATCCATTGTAATATCCTTTGTTCTCTCACAGTCTCCCTCTCTGTTTCTCGCTCCGAGAATGCACATACAATACACAGCCGCAATACAATACCCTCATAAAAACGAGGGGTTGCCTTCTAGGGCAAGAAACCCTAATCTAAACATAACTTCTACCGTCAGATCATCGCTATGAATGGCCCGGATTGACTAGAAATTACTATACTTTTACAAGGAAATTTTACATCTTGTTTTTAGCAAGTGCCCAAACCCCCTGCCAGGGGGGGGCTCTGAAAAGAACTGCCGCCCCCCCTTGGACCCCCCACGGCAGCGATTAATTACAGGCGGCATTGCCGCCCCTTTTAAGGTACAGGGGTCCAATGTCGTGATTCAAAGTAAACAAGATAATCAAGCTCCACACCCAACAAGAGGCATTGCGCACCTAGGAAAAGCGATGTGCATAGACCAAAGGCATTGCGCACCTGGCAGACAGGCCCTGCGCATGCACCAAAGGCGTTGTGCACTTGTCCAATTTCGTCTGCAAGCTCCAAAACCTTGTGCAATTGTTCCAAACCTTCAACAAAGGATTTCTCCATATTCTAGAAAATAAGTAAGACATCATTACCCCCTCCCATTTCCCCATCCCTAGGGTTTCAAGACTAAAAACATCATGGAGGAGGAAGATAGAGATTTCATGGAGGAGGAGGACAGAGAAGAAAGAAGGCCACACAAGGGAGGAATAATTCTAAGGTTTGATCCTACCCACACTAGAGAATTAATGGCCTCACCCATGGCAGTCACTTGCTTCAAACATTTAGGTTGCTTTGATTTATGTGAATTGGTCCAAAACTACAAACCCTAATCAAGCAGAAAGGGAAGAGTAAGTTGTATTTTCTCATTGATGCATCCATGATAGCATAGCATACCATATCAGGTCTCCATGAAGTAATTCCGAAGCAATTTTGAGGAAATTTGAAGAAAATTTGGGAAAATATGAAAAACTCTTCGAAGGCACATTTTCCAAAAATGTCTTGTTTGGTCACCTTTTTTTAGAAAATATTGTGGTAAAAAAAATTGATTTTTTTGGAAAATGGAGGAGGTTTTGGTTCCTTCGATATCACAGTACAAAAACCTATCTCACTTTTTACACATGTATTACAGAATGACAGAAACATTCACATCTTCACAGCCTATTTTTCTGCCTGTGAAAAATCCTGTTTGAGACACCTTTTTGCAGAGAAGATTGTAGCCAAAAAAAAATGAATTTTGAGAAGCTGGAGGATTTTTTGTTAAAAACATGCCAAAGAACAAAAACCTCTCTTATTTCTGCAAAAAAAATTATGGTTAGTGAGCTATCGCTCCATCTTGGAGGCCAATATTTCCAGAAAATTCAGAATTTTTACACAGTTTGACTATCCCGTGCGCAACACCCTAGGCTCTATGCACCTTCTAGAGGCCTCCAAATGAAAAACGAAGGTCGCCATTGGATTCAGAAGGCAAGGTAGAAAAAATGCAATTTTGACTATTGGCACACCAAAATTGGGCAATCTGGCAGGGAGAAATGGCCAAAAATACCTCAAAAATCACATTTCTGCCCTCATTTTCAGGCAGACGTTGCGCACCTGACTAGTCTTGGGAGAATCACTTTTTTGGAGGTCAAATCAAGTCAACTCTACAAACCAATCACAGATTTGGAAAGTAGACTGGATAATATTTCCAATGAGTTATCCTGAGCTCAGTTTGGACACTTGTAACCCATCCAAAACTCAGCTGCAAGATGGAGGGTGCACCTGACATCTGCATTGTGCACCTGACCAGTGTCTGATTTTTCTGAGTTTTCTCTGCAATTTTGATTTTCACCTTGAGAAATAATGTTTTTACTTATGTAATTGATGGAATTAAATGTAATTATGGTGTTTTTACACTTACCTAGGGTAAGTACATTAGGTGAAAAGTTTTGATGAAATTTAATGAATCTGTTTGCAAAAAGTGAGGGATGAGTCAGTTTGACCTCCCTACACTTTAGGTATTCAGCTTAGTTTTTGGTGGAACTACTCTTCCTCTCATGGATTCGACCCCTGAAGTTGGGAGAGGTTTTTTGAGGTCTATATCTTATACTTTTTGACTCATTTCAAGGGTTTAATGTTGATGCTTTGATCAGAGACTCTAATGTGATCATTTTTGGCAGGAACTTAATGAAAATGTTGCAGCTATTTCTTTGGGATACCCATGGTATGGAAATTTAGCATTGTTTTTCTTATTTCTCATTATGTATGAATGTTTTTTTCCATGATCCATTTCATTTCTATGATATGCTGGTTTTTAAGTTTATAAACAAAATACATCTCTCATGCTCTGTTTTGGGAAAACCTTCATAGTTTTTCCATCCTCTTCAGTTCAAAAAGAATTCATGCTTAGCCTTTCTATTTCTAGCTCCTCACCTATCTGATCCATCCCACTCAAGAAAACTTAAAGTGTTAGTTTTTCTACCTAATTTTCCCCATTGAATCTATGCAACCCTAATATTATTTTCCCTGACCTAGCCTCTTTGACCTAATTCAACCATCCAGCAACCCAATTCAATCAAATAAACCCCTGTACTCATACCTAGCCTAAAAACCTAATTCATCCAGCCCTCTTGGCTGTGACTTTGTGGAGAGATTCCTCTCCAGTTTCGTAGGACTAGCTACCAATATAAAACATTGGTCCATGGTTACCTCCGTTGGGATTTCTTCTTCAGCCTTAGATATCTGGTAGAGTGATAATACATAGGAAGCCTTTGTCTTCTTTCACCCTTTATTTATGTATTTTATATAGGATTGTGCATAGGCACTTATTCATTTCAAGGGCGGAAAAAGGATCCCAAATTATTGAGAGAAGAAGAGGTTTTTCATTCAGAGAAGCATATAAAGACCTCTGATTTTTGTTTTCTCATTCATATTTTCCCCTTCTCCTTCTCTACATGATTGGATAAGCATGGAAAACACCGAAACATAAAGACGTGAGTGCAGGTGTAAGGTTTCCAGAGTGAACATGGATATCATGTTTCAACACAAATATTTCCTTATGCAAGAGTTTTATTTTCCATCGAAACATCATTTTGTAGAAATTATGTTTGAGATATGAAACTTCTCATGAAATTTACTAAATCACAAGACTCAAATTTACTTTACCGCTCTGCAGAATTCAATTCACAATTTAGAACAAAAATTTCAGACAAGTAATAAAAAATCACACACATGCAACAAGTATTTTTATATGGGGAAAGAAATATTATAAAAACCCCAATGCCTCATGCATTAATGAAAATAATACAGATGGATTACAATGGCATTGCTCAACTGAGCTCACCCCACAAGTGCTAAACCTATTTCAGTTCTCATTGAAAGCCCTTGACCTGACCTTAACCAATTTCTACCTTTTATTGAGCCCCTACTTCCTTGCATTGTTCCTGGAGGAATTATCCCCCGTTATTTAGGAAATTCCCTCAATTGTATTGTTAAATTCCTTTAGGTCCTTCCTCTGACTGGATGAAACATCTGTACACTTAGAACTAGTCTAACATTGATGTTACACTGCCTTGGAATCTCCATCCCAACTGGGTGACTCTAATTCTCTAAATTCACTAGATATTTTGGGTTGATCGATCAGTTAACTAGGTGATCTATGAGTTTGACTAAAGTCCCACTACACAATTTGACTCTCCACTAGTTCTTCCAATTGTTGGAACTAGTTTCACTAAAAACAACCTTAGATAACTGACCTTGATTGAGACAAATTATCAATACACATGTTAAACTAAACTCTAACTCCTCCAACTCAAATCTACCAAGTAAATTGGGTGACACAAGCCATGTCACTCAAGTTAACATCATCCAAGTTTTCTGTTGATGTGGAAATTCGAATTTTCTCAATTTAATCAAGGAAAAATAAAATTGAGATTTTTTGTTGCATTTTTCAACACATTGACCAAAATATATAACCAAAATGGAGAACAAGGATTGAAGGTTAGCCAAATATTGTAGTGTCACAAGACTCTTTTCAAATTCATCCACATGAAATGAAGCCAAAGAGCACGCTTCCATACGAAATTTATTTACATAAACGAAAAGAAACAATGACACAAGACCAAACAAAACAATGACAAAGAAAAAACTATGTACATAGGGTAGGGAACAACCCTACACCATCATTGAAAACATTCTTTTAAATCTTGGCCATTAAAATAAATATATTCAATATTCCCGTGTAAATACTATAGACGATATGTGTGTTGGCCAAGTTTCTCGTGCATTGTGAATGGTCCGATCCACATGGATTGGAACTTAGTATGTTTATCTTTGTCTTCGTGGGCCTTGTCCCACTTCAAGATTAGGTCACCCACACTGAATTAATTTTTCCCTATAGACTTCTTGTCAAACCATCTCTTGATATTACTCTAATGGAGAGAAATTTTTTCTTTGGTTTTCTCTCTTTCTTCATGTAGCTTGCAGAGGGTGTCTTTCCTACTATGAACCAATAAACATGGCTTACCCTTGGATTCTTGTGAAAGTTGGAGGGCAGGAAATAGATGTTCGAGGGTAGGATGGCTTCTTTTCCATATGCCATAAATTAAGGATATGTATTTAGAGAAGTATTAGGCATGACTAAATTAGCCCATAGGGAATTCACCAAAGCAGAGTGTCAGGTCCTATGTCCGGATAAAATGGTCTTCTTGATAATGTGGGTACATTTTTTGTTAGTGGACTCAGCAAGACCATTTCCCTACGGATAATAATTAGAAAAATATGTTTCAATACAATACCATTTTACAATGCAAATTCATATAATCTCAATGATGAAACATACATTGCATTGTCAAAAACAAGTGAAGTCAAAATGCCAAATTTGGAGATGATATTTTGTTTGAGGAATTTGATGACTTCTTGATTGTTCACTTGCTTGAGTGGAACCACTTTTTTTCACCACACAAATTAATTTGTGGTGGTGAGAATATAGTGGTGCTTCTTTGATGAGTGCAGAAAAATCTCATCAATAACATCCAAGCCCCATTGTTGAAATGGTTCTTCTACAATGATAGGCTACAACGAGGCAACTTACTTATTTCCATGGCTGACACATCTCTGATAGACCATACACTTGCAGGAATATTCATGATCATATTTGAATAATGTGGTAAAATAAAATTCGGACTGCATGACTTTGTGTGTTGTAGTATCACCTCTTAGTTCTCCGTAATTTGTAAGATTTGCAAGAACAAACGACAGAGGTCAACATCAAATCACTTTGGATTCTAGGACCTAGCCTTCCTAGACTCAGAGAGGGCTCTCTATGTTCTTTATGATTTATGATTTAGCTTGATGATTATAATTGTTGATATTAGGCTAGTTATAGAGATTATTAGAACGGCTAGTTTTGATTTGTTTGGTGGTTGGACAGATAGAGTTGTGAAGCTTAATCCATTGGGCTATGGAGTCTGTTGGTTCACTAAGGTGACTATTATAGTTAAACTCTATGCTTATCATTCAATTTTCAACCTAGGGTAAGTCTTCTTATCTCAATATTGCAAGCACAGTATATGCAAGCGACATCAGGAACGGCTACTCTATATTATCATGAAGAATATTATATAATTCTCAAAGCTCAATCAACTTAAAAATAAATGGAATTGTAAAATGTTGCTAACTATTATGTGTAAATAAGCTTAGCAAGGATAACCTATGATTGAACAACACATTGATGAATGAACAGCAGTCCTACTGAATTGAACAGCAAACTCAACAAATTGAACAGCAATTTCTTATCTAATTTGGCAAAGGAATTCTCTTTGCAAACTAACTAGCTAGCATTCCTCTGCATTAAGCAACAACGAGAAGTCCTATAGTACTGATGGAAAGATATAATTCTTAGGGATATAAAGAATTGAATATAAATCATACTAAAGCTCATAAACAGATATAAATGTGTTGAGAAAATGATGAAAGCATCTAACAGTTATAAAACAATTACTGTAAGCCAGAAAGCATGAGCGATAAACTGTCTTAATGGCATAGGAAACTGCAGCATCATAGGCTTAGAAGTTAACAAGTGGAAAGATATCTCACAGAATGCATCAGATAACTGAACATAAATTCTGTAATTAACATACAGCATAGATATGAGAACAGAAACTCCCAGGGCTAGGCCCAAACCACCAGAAGTCTAACGCGACAGAAAACTCAAGAAATGACTATTCAAAATACCAAAATTGTTTATTAAATAAAAGGTTAAGACATGAATACAACTAGACAGTTCTGTCCTGATACGTCTATTACAGAAGAGAATTCCTATTCAGCCTCCCCTTTCTAATCCATATTAGGACTTTTTAAAGGTGATTTCAATCAGTGGAATGGTCTTTTCCAAATGACAACCCGCTGCTCATGGCTATCATTTGAGTTCTTCGGATGTGGATCTGTCTTTACGCCTTCTGGTGGTCCATGGGGGTCATTGTGATTTCGTGCTCTCTGTCTGTCAACTATATTTTGGTCATCGTCGATTCAGCTGCTTTGTTTTCCTGTGAATAAAGATGAAATAAGTCAAATCCTTGTTTTTTAAACATTTTTTTTACCGTTAGTCCATTTGTCCTAATTTTACATTAATCCTCCTTTCCTTTACTGTTAGGATGAGGAAAAATTCCTAAAAGTGTATGATAATTCAAAGTAAAGGTAGGGTGAAAACATACCTTAATTCTAGCCCAACACACTCCCCTGCTTACCTATTTGCAGGTCCTTCTGCAAACAAATGATTGAGGTGTAACTAGGTCAGAGAATAGGCAGGGTAGACTTCTTCCTTGTATGCTCTGAAACCTTGTTTCTGTCTAATTCTTGCAAAGGTCATGTTTTTGTGCCCTTATGGCAGTTCGTAGTCATGATCATAACCCTCAGGGGGGTACTAGATGAGAGGGAATCTATACCTACACCCTATCCATGCAGGACCCATGTTGAAGACCAGATTGCTATATAAAAGGAATCTGGAGGCGGTCGCTTTGAAGTTTTTGTAGCCAAATGGCTCCCTATTTTACACATTGTTCGTGGAGGCCATCCACCTTTGTTTGGCTGCTGCTAGAGCTGCTTCCTGAATGTCTTCGAAATACTCCCGCCCATGTTGTATAATGTCTCAATGGATAGGTCCCAGCTTAGTCCTTACCCTCTTTCTCTGCATGAAATTCTTGTGTTGGACGAACAGCTGCAGGGGTTTAGTAGGCTCCCCTCTAACCCACAGGTCTAGGCCTTGTTCTCTCTTCTGGAAAATTTTATAGGCTTTGGCCCACCTAATATGGTTCTTAGAAAAAGAGAGGAAGGCCTGGAAATTAATATCTCCTATAAAGGGACTAGGATTATTGTCCTTGTCCTCCTCTAGAAAGAAGTTGTGCATGTAGAGTTCACACAAAAGGCGTTGGACCTGTTCATCTTGATCATTGCAGCAATGAACATATTCCTCTATAGTTTTTAAATTTGTGGGCTTCCCTACCCTGATGACCTTGATCTTCAGCAGTAAATACCGTTCAAGTATAAATAGGTCATAGTTGGTGGTTGGTGCCCTGCATGTTAGCGCAACAGAGTACAGAGAGAAAATCATAGTGATTTTTTTCTTGGCTTGTTCCACTTAGTCCTATGCCCTTTTTACCTTTTCCTGCTCTTCTCTGAGCTGAGAAAATGTTTCATCTTCTGTTGTAGAAAGTGTTGAGCCCCAAAGATGTCCTTTTCTTTCACCCAATTTCACTTCATTTCCTTTGTCCCTTATCAATTACAGGCTTAAATGATCAATAGGATTAATTAAAGTCACTTTAGGAATGTATACAATGATTGACTTGCTATATTTTCGTGGTTTTGTTGTTGTAGTAATTTTTGACTAGACTTAGCTACAGAATGCAGCCATTCTGTAGCTAGTCGCCTATTCCGCAGCTATCTTCATGTTCTCATAGGTTACAGGTGTCACTTCAAAGAAAAACACATATGGTTGAATTCCACAACACTCCCCCATCATTTCTTGCTCTCTACGAAGTCTGAGCAAGAATCTATAGGTGGTTATGCACGTGGAAGAGATCAAAACTAAGAAGCAGATTCCTACCAGGACAGGGACTCTACAGATGTCTCCAACAAGAGTACGAGGCTTCCATAAGAGTTCTAATTTGATTTTAATTGGGAAAGACACTTATCCCTATTTCCTCTCAAGGGTAGTTATGTATTTCTTTTATAAGAATGACTCGGGAGACCGAGAGACAGCTAGCTAGATTGATGTTTTGTTGTTAGATCTCAAAAGTCCGTAATACTTTGTTTCTGAAGAATTTTCTCTTTAATGAAAGACATTCAACTTCATTGCATGATCTAAGGCAATCTTGAGGAGATTTGTATGCTAATCCGGTGGTAGAGGGCCCCTACTGCCCGAGAAGCTCTGTGCATATTGTTTAGATAAGTAACTTTAGCCTTGTTTCATTCCTAGTTCAAGTAGTTTTCTGAACTTTATGTTTTTATGCTCATTTACATCAAATGTTACAGCTAGTCTTGTTCTTACGAATTACTCCAAAATATCACTAACACTGAATGAGACATAGCTGTGGTGTTTTAGAGTCTAGTTGCATTTTTTCTGAACTTCATATTTTTATGCTCACTGACATCAATTGTTACAGCCAGTCTTGCTCTTATGAATTGTTCCAAAATATCACTAACACCGAATGAGATAGAGCTGTAGTATTTCAGTGATTAGTTGCACTTTAGTTTAGTTGTAAAACTCCGGAGGTTAATGGCACTCTAGTTCAATTCTGTTCACTGTATTTCAAGTTTGATTGGTTGCACTCTTGTTCAGTTCTGTTTAATGTATTTCCAGTTTCATTAGTTAGTTGTATGCTAGTTTTGTTCCATTAGACTTCAAGGCCTTCATTATTTACAAACTACTCTTGTTATTAATCTCTTCCAACACATCATCATATGGACAGGAATTAGTGATATCAGTTCAAGGCCTTGACTGTTCTGCAATCTCTTATAATTTTACAAATAGCCTTTTTTCCAAAACTATTCCAAAATATTTCTAACTTTCGAATGAGGCTTAGTAGTGACAATTTGAGTTGCAGAATGGATTAATTTGAGTGTCATAGGATAATTTAGAATAGAGTCACTCACTATGTTGCAGACTATCTTTTCCAAATGTGTTCCAACAAATTTCTAGCCATGGATGAGATTTTCTCTGTGATATTGTAGATTGTTGTTTACTTAGAAGAACCTCATTGCATTAAACTTATCATTTTCTCAAGTTATTCCAACATATTTCTAATGAATGAATTGGACTGAGTTCATGGTATGAGTTATTTAATTCATGTTATGAGTTATTTTCTTGTTAAATTTTTTCATTTTCTGTTCTTAGGTGCCATACATAGTTTAGAATAGATTTTTCTCTATTTTAGTGTGACCAATAACTTCTCTTTGTCAAACACTTAGTTCTTTTCCTCTTAGCATAAAAACACAAAACCAAAAACATTAGAAAAACACTAAACACAATGAAGTAGGAAGAAGATACCTAGGCACATATAGTGCACTTCACTTCAACAGTTTACTAGCCCTAGTTGAAAATTTATGACATCATTTTAGTAACACTAAGTTGAAGCGGTGAAGGTTCGTGAATTTCTTTAACGGTGCACGATACTCTTGTGTGGGCACTACTTCCTTTTTTCATTATTGCTAACTCATGATGTGTTTGAATTAATTCATTATACCATTTTTTGTGAAAGCTCTTTTGACGAGAGGATCGTAGGGAGGTTTTCCTCCTTTTGGGTTTCCTTTTCTTCTATGAATTCCTGCCTAGTTTGTACAAAGGCTTCGATAGTGTCCACCAGGTTTGTATGTACCTCAATATCAGTGGTGCTTTCCAATTCATTCTGCATCTTAGCCTCAGCAGTGTCTGCTAAGCCAGTTTGCATCTCAGCCTCAGCAATGTCTGCTAAGTTAGTCTGCATCTCAGCCTCAGCAGTGTCTAACAAATTGGCGACCAACTCTGTTTGGGTTTCTGTGGTGGTCAATTCTTTCTTAGGCTTCTGGGCCTTGCTTACCTCTTTCAACTACTTCCTCAGATGTTTTACCATTTTCCTTAGCCTTTTGCGGGTTCTACTTAATTTCTTAAACTTCTTTTCAGCTAAATTTTCTTCTGGTCTGGTTTCAGTAGGGGATGGAGGAGCAGCAACCTCATTTTCAAGAATGGTGGTGTTAATTTCAGGATTGTCTGTGATGGTGTTTTCTACCTGTACTCTGGAGTTTACTTTTGCATGAGGGTCCCAGCTGGGTGAGACAATATTCCCCTCAGGTGTTATAGGAATCGTTTCCATTCTTGCATTTTGTTCCAAGGGGATGCTGTCTCTCACTGGTTTTTAGATTCGGCTACCCCTTCTGCATGCTCTTCCTTATTCGCTCCATCACTCTCGAGAGGAGACAAGGCCCTAAGAGCCTGTGATTCCTCTTGATGGGGGTAAAATCTCGGTGTGGCTAGAGCTGCTGGTAGTGGCAGATTGGTCTAACGGTTCTTCTTTCTCTTCAGCTTGCTCAGAGAGGCTTCTAGTTTCATGGGATGCCCTCATTTGCTCCAGGACTCGAGCTATCTCTTCCTCATAATCTTGTAAGGGTATATTTTGACGGCTTGAGGGTAGTGAGTGGGATGATCCTGCCTCCTCTAGGAATTCTGAGGTTTCTTGTTGTAAATACAGTCTTTTGGACCGCCTTCGCTTGCTTGGTTCTGAAGTTGAGGCACGGGTCCTTTTACTTCTAGGTATGTTCATTCTAGGGAGCTCAATTTCAGTCCCGACAGGGTTTTCCTTGGGTGCTTGCGCGACAGGGTTAACAAAGTTGTCCTAGGATATATGTTGCTTGCCCAACTCATGCATGGTGATTAATTTGATTAAAAAATGGTGACTGATGACTGCTTGAGGGTTTTTAGCTTTTCTTATTCGAACAGTAGTGTCATGTAATATAGAATTTAAGAAAGCAGGTAGATTAACTGAAATATTTTGTTTAAGCATAGCTAATAATTTGAGTTGACAAGGTTTTACCACGTCTTGGCATCCATCACATGTGATGAATATATAGATGAATGCTATCAGTTCCTGCCACGGTTGATGTAGAGAGGCAGGGTTAATCCCTTTCTCTTTTCTCTCCAATGGTTCTTCTGGATCCTGGTATGCTGTGACTGCCTCTCGTAAGAGGAGGTGTTTTTCGGTCCATCTCTCTCCCTCTGCTGGTATTCTGGAAACTTCAGCAATAATATCTCTGTGACTGGTATAATCCTTCCCCTGAGCCTGGTTTGTCCCTCCTGTAGTTTCTGCAAGAACTCAATTTCTATCTCTGTATCAAATCCTTGTAATTTGTGTAAATATGGCAGCCAACCATCTTGTTGGACGATAGTGCGAGCTGCATCTGAAATTGGGAAGGTCGTAGGTTCATTCCGGAGAGAGTTTCCTCCCATGGTTGATGTGTTTTCTTGAGCTAATTCCTCTTTCTGATTGTGTCCTCTTTCGGCCTTGTTGGTGAGAATGAACACTGTATGCAAGAGAAAGGGAAATTGCAGCCTTCTATAGGTAACTTCATACCTTAATTTCAATGATCCTTTGGTATTATCAATGTATCCAATGGAATTTGTGCAGGAAATTTGCATGCTTGATATTTATGGATAATTACACCCCCTCTCTTGAAGTAAGGGCATCCACGTCCTCAAGTACAAGAGAGATTTGATCAAACATGAATGCATAAGGGGGAAATGTCAGGGTTTAGTAATCATAGTCTGTACGCGAGAACAGATTCTGTGGCTTTGGAGCTCAAGGAAAGAGGAGTGATTGAGTAACTATGAGCGCATATAGTGTAAAGGTCAGAATTGGAAGTTATCATAAGTGTATCTCATGCGGAAGTGACCGGAGAGGGAAAGAAAGCACTATGGCTATTATTATGATAGGATGTCCTTCTTTAATGGTCAAGTGTGAAAAAAGCATGACTGAGATAGATAATGATTGGTGTTGTCATCCTGAAGTTCAAATATGCAAGCATAACTCGTTTATAGTATTATCACTAATTCGAGTAGTGGGTTTATGCTAATAATGGAAGAAAAATAGGAGATAAGGTATTGTAAGAGTAATTGGCTATCATTGAAACATACTCTCATACCATAAGCAGAGCCACTGCTGCGAGCAGGAATTCACAGCCTCGACAGGGTTGCTATTTTAACCCGAAAAATGAGCCAGGATCCTTTATGTAAAAGTAGTTATTCTGCTAATTTTGTGGAGAGATCACCGTGTTGGTATGATGGCCAGATAGCCACAGTGCCACTCACTAGAGTTGTAACAGAGTGATCAGGTCGGCTCGTGATGAGACCTCCTGTCCTTCAAGCAGTTGAGAAGGTCATTACCCTGGTGTGATGGCCATTGTGGGCATGTCACCTACTAAACTCTTATGAACATGGTAGGCTAGCTCGTGATGAGACCCCCTATCCTCTCTTAAAAATTTTCATATAAACATAGTACTTCTTTTTGAAAAGTAATAATTTTGATTTATGAAGAGGCCACTGTGTTGGTATGATGGCTAGATAGTCACAGTGTGATTCACTAGGATTGTAACAGAGTGATCAGGCCAGCTCGTGATGAGACCCCATATCATCTTTTAAAAATTTGCATATAAACATAGTACTTCTTTTTGAAAAGTAAGAATTTTTATTTATGAAGAGGCCACTATGTTGGTATGATGGCCAGATAGTCACAGTTTCATTCACTAGGATTGTAATAGAGTGATCAAGCCAACTCGTGATGAGACCTCCTATCCTTCAAGCAGTTAAGAAGGTCATTACCCTGGTGTGATGGCCATTGTGGGCATGTCACCTGCTAAACCCTTATGATTATGGTAGGCTAGCTCGTGATCAGACCCCCTATCCTCTCTTAAAAATTTTCATGTAAACATAATAGTTATTCTTTATACATGAAGGGAGGCTCATTAAATCCTTAAGAGTTATGGATGGTGTGAGACGTAAAAAGAATGCCAATACAATTAATACCCCTTATTCTTATTTCTTTATGTCGAAGGGAAATACTACTCGAGAGTGCAGAAAGATATACCATTATAAGACTATGTATTATGTGATAACATATTTGGGCGGGGAATGGCTTAGCCCTTCATTGCATAGATGTACCATGTCAGCTTCTGGGTTAGATATTATAGTGTCAAAGGATCATCATATTAATAATTTTACTGCTTTCCTCTTCTTCAGCTGCCAATTCCAACTCAGATATTTCTTTTATAGCTAGGGTGTGGAATGAGGAGAGGATATCGACAAAATAAAGAAAGATCGTGCTTCTTTAAAGAGAGGAAAAAAAATTAGTTGTTCAATCGATTTGAACAACAGCTATTCAATTAGGCATTCGTTCAAAGTTTTGAACAGTAAAACAAAAATGTGAAACATGGTTGTTCAATTCGATTGAACAACAGCTGTTTAATCGAATTGAACAGTAGTCGTTCAAAGACTTGAACAACAAGGAGATAAGAATGAAAAAACACGGTTGTTCAATCCGATTGAACAACAGTTGTTCAATTGGATTGAACAACAACTGTTCAATTGGATTGAACAACAGCCGTTCAAATAATTTGAACAACAAGGGAAAATAAAAACACAAAAACACGGTTGTTCAATCCAATTGAACAACAGCTGTTCAATGGGATTGAACAGCAGTCGTTCAAAGAATTTGAACAGCGAGGAAAAGTAAAAACACAAAAACACGGATGTTCAACTTGATTGAACAACATCTATTCAATTGGATTGAATAGAAGTTGTTCAAAGAATTTGAACAGCAAGGAAAAATAAAAACACAAAAACATGGATGTTCAATCCAATTGAACAGCAATTGTTCAATTGGATCTAACAGCAGTCGTTCAAAGAATTTGAACAGCAAGGAAAAATTAAAACACAGGAGGATGAGAAAAAGGGTACAATTGTGAGCATGAAGAATGTACAACAAAATAAGAAACTAGGAATTGCAAGGAGATTATATACATTATTTACAAATGAATGTAGCCAACTCTCATGTACTTGAGGTTGTGGGGTTATCACCCCCTTCTACCACAACTTGGACGGTGGGATCGTTTCATACCTGCTGGAAGAAAGACTCCTTTGTGAGAGGTTTGTGATAGAGACATAATTTGTGCCCGTTGACTCTAAATGTAGAACTAGACCCGCCTGTGGTGGTATAGGTGAGGGTATCATTGTTGTGTACTTCTTGAATTTCGTATGGACTGAGCCACCTTGTTTGCAATTTTCCCGGAAAATCTTGGAATCTGGAGTCATAGAGAAGTGCCCAATATCCTTTTTGGAATGTCTTATTTTTGATGAGGTTGTCATGCCACTTAGCTCGTTGTTGTTGTATGGTTGTTGTGCGCTGCAGAGCTAGTAGCCGTATTTCATCCAATTCATTTATTTGTTGGAGTCTTTTAATCTAGGCCCCCGTCAATTCCAACCCTACTTCCTGGGTTGTCCTTAGAGTCTTGACTTCGAATTCAATGGGGAAAATAGGCTCTCTTCCAAATATTAGATGATATGGAGAATATCTAGTGGTGTTTCTCCATGTTGTGCGATAAGCCCATAGGGCCTCTGGTAGTCTAGTGGCCCAGTCCCGGCGATGTGATGATATTGTTTTAGTAAGAATTGCCTCTAGGACTTTGTTGGTGCTTTCGACATTTCCATTCGCCTATGGGTGGTAAGGAGACGTGACTCTATGGATGATATGGTGATTCTTTAGAGTGGCTGTAATTTTATTACCTACGAACTATGCCCCTCCATCGGTTATCACTTCCCGTGGTAGACCATATCACACAAATAGCTCAAATAGAAAGTTAATCACAGATTCCTCCGTGGCTCCTGGTAAGGCTACTGTTTCCACCCATTTTGTTACGTAGTCCGTGGGAACCAGTATGTAGGTTTTCTGATTTGATGGCGGGTTGAACGGCCCAATGAAGTCTAGTGCCCATCGTTCGAACGGTTCTATTACCAATTGTGGTTGTAGTGGAATTTTGTCCGCTTGGCCTGGGCGGCCCTTTCTTTGGTAACTATCGTAGGCTTGGACATATTTTTTCGCATCTTTGAAGATCGTAGGCCAATAATAACCCAATTGTAAAATTTTGTGCCTCGTTTTGCGATTTGCAAAATGACCACCACTTGCTTCATCTTGACAAGCCCGTAGGATATCATAAATCTCATTTTCCCGGATGCATCTGCGTATATGCATGTCGACCCCTGTGTGGAAGAGGCATCCACCGATCTAGGAGAACCTAGCAATGCGTTGCATAATCAGCTTCCGTTCCCTTGATGTAAATGCCTGGGCAGTTTTCCTACTACCAAGTAGTTTGCTACGTCTATGTACCATGGCGTTTTCACTGCTACCGCAAACAAATATTTGTCAGGAAATTGATCGTCGACTGCTAGTGTGTCATATTTCTTTGGAACCCTAGATAGGAAGTCTGCGACCACGTTTTCTTTTCCTGGGTGGTCCTTGATGGTTATGTCAAATTCCTACAAAAGTAGCAACCAACGAGTTATTCTTCCATTTGTGATTGGTTTATTGGCTAAACATTTAATGGTAGAGTGATCAGTATAGAAGAGTACTTGATAGCCAATTATATAATGTCTAAATTTATTAATAGCATAAATGACAGCCAGGAACTCTTTTTTTGTCACTGTGTAGTTTAATTCAGCAGGAGTGATATTTTTGCTGATATAATAAATAACATAGGGATTTTTGTCTTCTTCTTGACCAAGAACTGCCCATATCGTTGTATCAAATGCATCTGAAGAAATTTGAAAAGGAAACTCCCAGTTAGGACCGCGTAAGATTGGTGTTGTCAATACCAGTCTCTTTAAATCTGCAAAATCAGTGTCAAATTTATCATACCAATGGAATTTGACGTTTCCAGTTATTGCATACAAAGGTGCAACAATTTGTGAGAAATTATTTATAAACCTACGATAATACCCTGCATACCCCAGAAAACTACGTACCTCTGTCTGTGCACAAGGTGTGGCTAATAAAAGGATTACCTCTATTTTTTTTGGGTCTACCTGTATTCCTACTGCAGAGATATACTGTCCTAGGATTACTCCCTCGGTCATCATCATGTGGCACTTTTCATTGCTTAAGCATAACCTGGTAGCAATACATCGTTCCAATACCTTTTCTAGCATTTCTAATGCTTGATCAAAGTCATCACCATATGGGGTGAAGTTGTCTATGTAAATTTCAAGCCCCTCATTTATTAAATCAGAAAAAATGTTGAGTGTGGCTCTTTGGAAGGTTACTAGGGCATTGCATAGTCCGCATGGTAGTACCTTGTAGGAAAATGTACCCCACGGTCAAGTAAAGGTTATTTTATCCTGGTCTTCAGGGGCTATTTGGATTTTATTATAACCGCTGAATCCGTCAAGAAAGGAAAAGAACCACTTCCATGTCAATGTATCCAAGACCTAATCAATAAAAGGGATGGGGAAGTGGTCCTTCTGTGTTGCCTTATTCAGTTCTCGGTAATCCACACATATTCTCCATTTCCCATTCATTTTATGGATGACTACCAGAGCGGAGACCCATTTTCTGTCTGAAATAGGATAAATGAAATTCACATCCAACAGTTTTTGCAACTCTTCTTTTACAATATCTTTTAGATGCGGGTTTAACCTATGTTGGGGTTGTCAAATAGGTTGAGCCTCCTTGTCAGTATAGATGTGATGGGTGCATATCTGAGGGTCTATGCCCTTCATGTTTGGGTAGTCCCAAGAAAATGCTCCCTGATACTTTTGTAACACCTTTATGAGCCTTTGCCTTTGGTTACAATCCAGATTACCATTCATATTCAAAATTTTCCCTGGCTCAATCTCAACGAATGTGCTGCTGCGTACAGCGGTTGTGGGTATATGTTGATCATCAAGGTCTGCCAAGGGATCCTCTTGTGTTTCATCTTCAAGAACTGTTTTTAACATTTGGCATTTTAAGTTTCCAGACGTAGATGGCTGATTCATAAAGTTATTGATTACATCGTCTTTAGTTTGATCCTTAAATTCAAGAGCTTCAACTAATGTCAGAGGTGGACGGATGTTTCTCTCCCAATATGTATGAGGATGCTTGTGAATGTTTACTGTGGGTAAACTTGGTTTGGTATGTGGGTAAATGATAATGTTCTTTATGGAATCTCCCCTAGCAATGGTCGTGATGCCTATCTGGCAGCCTATGTAAGCATCGGTTGTTGCCAACCAAGACCTCCCAAGAATCAAGGGGTGTTCGTCCATCCGATTCTTTGGGTTAATAACTAAGAAATCAATTGGATACTCCCATGAGTCCACAGAAACTAGGATATCATGTAATATTCTTGCTGGCCTGATAACAGACCTATCAGCAAGTTCCAACAACGTAGTTGTGGGTTCTAAAGCTGATATGCCTAGCTTCTCGAAGGTCCTTGTTGTTAAGATGTTAATGGTCGCCCCTACGTCAACCAATGTGTTTGGAAAGGAATGGCCAGAGATTTGTATAGTTACTATGGGATTCCCTGGGTCATCATATTTCATGGGGGTCTCTTTACCCAACAATAAGACAAATAGTGCTCCCACCACATTAACGGTGGGTACAGTTTTTGTTCATTTTGCTTGCTTCTTTCCACACAGTTCTTTAAATGTCTTGGCATAGATGGGAATGTATTGTATGGCCTACAGAAGAGGGATTTTGATGCAAAGGTTTCTCAATTCCCCCAGAATATCAAAATCTGGAGAGACCATTGGTCTAGGCAGTGTTAATATTTCAGGGAAAGGAGTTGGAGAAATCCTAAGATTTTCAGGCTTCTCTTGGTCAACCATTTCCTTTTCTTACTCCACCTCTGTTTCAGTTATATTTTTTTGTCTGGGCTTTGTTGGAGTTCCAAATTCCAATTGTGGTGGGATCGTACCTTGTGTTGGTGAGATAATACGTCCTGATCTTAGCCTTAGTTCATTACATTGCTTCTGTTCAGTTTCGGGGTTTTTGATTTTCTATAATCTAGATTAGCTAAACCGGCATGTTGTTGGGTTAGGATTGGGTTGGGCTGATAATTGAGGGTGGATGATAGGCTGAGGGTTGTTCTGGACAAGGTATGGAGCTGGCAATGTAGGTTGATTTTGAATCCCTGTCCCCATTGGTGAGTGGGTCGTTCCCAGAGCTCATTACCAATTTTGAGGCCAATTTGTGGTTTGAGAAGGGGATGATGGCCACTGGGTTTGTAGATTATACTGAAATATTTCGACATATTATTCTAATGTCTCATTGTCTTTTTTAGACATATTGAATATTTCATCTTTTAATTTCCGAGTCCGGAAATAATCTTGATATTTAATTAGAAAAATGTTCTTCATTTGGTCCCAGTTATTGATGGTTCCCCCACCAAGTCCCATGAACCAACGTAATGTAGCCCCTTCAAAGTAGAGGGGAACAATTTCAGTTTCTTTGGTTCAGTGGTATAGTCATGCCCCCTACATAAGACATCAAACTCAAATAGAAATGCATCAAGATCTTCCGAGGTCAACCCATGGTAGGTGGGGATGTTTTGTAGGGGAATGGATTTTATAGGGGCGTTAGCAGCATGTTCAACAATGGGATACTCCAATGTTGATGTCTTCCTCTGATTCGGGTTTTGATTATTTTCCATTTGATCAAATATATGCCAGTAATCTTCGGGGATCTCTTGTTCCAGAGGAGTAATCTTAGCGGGATTGGGTGGTGAGTGCGTAGGAGGCTTTACAGCACTTCCTCGATCTGGAATACCAAGCGTCTCAGTCTCTACCACTTTTTCATGGGATTCAGGCTTTAGAGCTTCTGCTTGTATTGCCCCTCTAGTTTCTCCTTCCCCTTCTTGTAAATTGCAAGAACCTCCCTCTCTTGAAGGGTCGGTACTTATGTGTTCAACTGTCTGAAGGCTTTGTTCATACCCTTCTATTTCACTGTGAATCTTGGTGTGGGGTGCAGATGGTGAGGCTGCTTCTTGAGGGAGTGCAGTAGGACTTTGAATAGGAATGGTTTTGGGTCTTATGGATGCCTTGGATTCATCTTTCTTAATTATTTCGTCTATATATGTTGTTCTACCAAGGATCACCGATCCTTTGGGTTTCGTATACTTTTGCGGATGATTTTGATGTGTTTCTATAATTTTCTTCCTAGTCATAAAACAAGAGCACCTATTCTACTAGCCTTTGTACAATTGCTGAGAAGCGGGTTAGAGAGCAAGCGTTTTGCTTGCCGGTACGCAGGTTCTTACCTCTCGTTTTTAATACCCAATTCTTCACAGCAACAGAGAAAAAAGGATGAATGACATCGCTCTTAAACACTCTCCCCGGCAACGGAGCCACAAATTTTGGTTCACTAAGGTGACTATTATAGGAAACCTCTATGCTTCTCAATTCAATTGTTAACCCAGGGTAAGTCCTCTTATCTCAAGGGTGAAAACATAGTAAATGAAAGCGACATCAGGAACAACTAATCTATATTATCATGAAGAATATTATCTAATTCTTGAAGCTCAATCAACCTAAAAAGAAATGGAATTGTAAAATGCCGCTAACTATTTTGTCTAAATAAGCTTAGCGAGGATAACCTATGATTGAACAGCACATTGATGAATTGAACAGCAGTCCTACTGAATTGAACAAAAAACTCAACGAATTGAACAGCAATTGCTTATCTAATTTTGCAATGGAATTCTCTTTGTAAACTAACTAGCTAGCATTCCTCTGCATTAAGAAACAACGAGAAGTCCTATAGTACTAATGGAAAGATCTAATTCATAGCGATATAAAGCATTGAACAGAAATCATGTTAAAACTCATAAACAGATATAAATGTGATGAAGAGAACAAGCACACACTTTAGTATTGAATGTAGTAAGAACTGATATTATATTTAAGTCCAAACAAATTGAGCTCAGCTCTATAAATCGTAATTTATTTTATGACTGCATTGATCTCAACGCAAATACCATGCCATTGCAATGCCAATATATCCAGCAATGAGATATGTCAGGACAGAGAGAGAAAATGACGTACAGCATTTCTCTGCATTACTTGAAATATTTTGGTATACAAAAACCATCATAAATCAACATGGTATAACCTCCCTCTATGTTACGGTTGGTGTAATCGCTCCTACACCACTGCTAGAGATATGCATCACCAATGCACTCTTCAACCAGAGTGCTAACACCGTGCTGCCGTGAATGCCATATGAGTCGTCACCCAAGCTACCAAATGCCGGACAGCGCTTCTCTGTGTTGCGGCCAAGATAATTATACTCTTACAGCCCTACGCATATGCCCAATGTCATTCATTTGCGTTCCAAGCAATCCGAGGTTACTTCTGCCACTATCGTTGTTCCAGATACACACTATTCCTGTGTTCACCCATTCATATATGCACATATATAATTTGCAGATTAACAAATAAAAAAAAACATATAATACCAAACCCAAATTGTATTACTAACGCATGGACTGAATATTTCATTAATTTCCCTTTGCGTTTGCAATTTATACACTGGCACTCCTGGTGTTTTCCTCCTTATTCCCTATTATTTATACTTGAAATATGAAAATGTTCCTCTTAGAATAGGTTTCTTCTCGAATTTTCTCAACAAATCAATACCTCCCTATTTTTAAGTGTTTATCCCTATGTTGGCTCTATATCCACGCAGGGAAAGAAACCGATTCCTAATTTTGTTCCTAATTGATTAAAAATACAAAACAAACTAACTATTCTCATAAATAAATAATATTAAAAATAAAATAAAATAAAATACTACTACTAGTGTTTATTTCTTTTGGATTAGCCACAAAATGTGAACAAAATATCACATTGCTGGCTAAGTCCCAATGCTCCTGCACCAGACTCCCGGGGAAGAAAATTGATCTTGTAATGCTTTGGAATCTCCTCCCAACTTCTGTAGCTCTGCTGTAGTCATCCAACTGGCATCTTCCACTGGTTGTCCTTTCCATTTGACTAAATACTGATAATAGATTTGGCTCTTGGTTTTCTTTGACACTCTCTTCTCAAAAATGGCTTCGACTTCCTTCTTTCCTGTTTTGGGCATCTGCTCTTCCCAATTTACTGTTGGGTTTTCTTCTACTGTGGAGTCCCCTTGTGGTTCTTCTTCTGGTTCTTGGTATCGATACAAATATGCAACATTGAAGAATGGCGATATTCCAATTCCTGTTGGCAATTTAACTTCATATTCATTTGAAGAAACTTTCCTTACAATTTTACATGGCCATATCTTCTTCAGTTTTAATTTGTTATAAGTTTTAACAGGAAATCTTTCTTTTCTTAAATATACCATAACCAAACAACCCACTTCAAATTATTTTTCTCACCTCCTCATATATGCTCTTTTCTTGTATTTGCTACTGATTTCCTACAATCTGCTTTTGACATCTTCATGTAGTTCTTGCATCTGTTCTGCGAATTCTTCAGCCTCTGCGCTCCTTACCTCATGTTTTCCCAGATCTCTGAGTTCATACACACCTCTTGGATGCATTCCAAAAACAATTTGGAATGGACTCATACCAGTATTTCTATTTGGAGTATCGTTGTAAGAAAACTCAGCCTGAGCAAGGGCTAAATCCCATTGTTTAGGATTTTTATACACCAAGCTTCTCAATATGTTTCCTAGACTTCTATTCACTACCTCGGTCTATCAATCCGTTTGAGGATGATATGCCGAACTGAAACTAAGGTTGGTACCTAGTTTCTTCCACAAAGTTCTCCAGAAATGTCCCACAAACTTGGTATCCCTGTCAGACACAATGCTTACAGGTAATCCATGTAATCTTACAACTTCTGAAAAAAACATATTAGCAGTATGTGTTGCATCACTTGTTTTCTTGCATGCAATAAAATGATCCTTTTTAGAAACTCTATCCACAAAAACATAAATGGAATCATTTCCCCTTTGAGTTTTTGGAAAACCGAAAACAAAATCCATACTAACTGCATCCCACGGTCGGTCGAGTATTGGTAATGGATGATACAATCCTGTATTCTGACTTTTCCCATTAGCATGTTGAAAAATCCTGCATTTTTCCACAAACCGTTTAACATCAGTTTGCATCTTCGGCTAGTAATAAAAATTATTTACCTGAGCAAAGTTTTTTTCTTGTCCGAAATGTCCAGATAGGCCTCCACTATGCTTCTCCTTGATTATGTTTTCCCTCATAGAACATTTAGGAATACATAATTTATTACTTTTGAATAGTAATCCCCCTTGGATAAGATAATCCAACCACTGGCTTTTGTTATGGACTGCTGGATTTTCCACAGCTACATAAATTTCTTTAAACTCTTCATCATCTGTATACATGTCAACCATCTCCTCGAACCCTACAACACCAACTTGTAATTCCTGCATAGTTAATTTCACCCTGCTTAAAGCATCAGCAACTTTGTTCAATTTACCACTCGTATGTTTGATTACAAAAGTGAAACTCTTCAAATATTCTACCCATTTGGCATGTTTCTGATTTAACTTTGGTTGGTTATTTATCAACTGTAATTCATGATTATCAGAATATAACACAAACTCTTTTGGAAACAAATAATGTCCCCATTTTTTTAAAGCTTGTACAACAGCATAAAATTCCTTGTCATAAGATGAATATTTATTCTTTGCTTCATTTATTTTTTCACTAAAGTATGCTATTGGTTTCTGATCTTGACTCAAAACTGCTCCAATCGCAAGTCCACTAGCATCAATTTCAATCTGGAAAACTTTCTCAAAATTTGGTAAAACCAAGACTGGTTTTTCAGTAATTTTTTTCTTTAGAAATTTAAATTTTCGATCTATTGCTTCTGTCCATTTGAATGGCTGATTAGTTTGTTTGATTGTTTCTATAATGGGTGCACAAATCTGACTAAAACTTCAGATAAATTTTCAGTAGAAACTTGCAAGACCATGAAAGCTTCTTACCTCAAATATGCTTCTATGAGTTGGCCAATTCACAATTTCTTGGATTTTCTCCGGATCCATTTTCAACCCTTCCTTAGAGACTACATGATGCGAAAATGGAATGTACTTGTTTAAGGGTGCAAGGTATCCATTTCCAAAAAAATTCAAATGTGAGCTATACACTCCAAGTGACCTCTGAAAATGTGAGAATAAACTATTTCCTATACAGAGATGGACTGTAGGGGCATTCACTGGACATGTCACCTCTAAAGAGAGGATGAGTTCCAGAGGCTACCTGGCCCTCTACAGACTCTGTCTAAGGAAATAATATGTAAACACAAATATCAAGATCAATGAAAGTATTTTGTTTTTAAATTCAAAGTTTTCATTGATCTGTTTTAAGTGTGAATAAGCAAGAGTTTATGTTCTGCAATTGGAGTGTAGAGGTTTGATGTTAAAATAACAAGTTTTGATTACTGTATAAACTTGTTTTGGAAAAACATGCTTATGAAATTTTACTGTTTAAACTATCAGAATCTGGAAATAAACAGCCAAAATACACAGATGAACAGCAGATATTTGTTTAAGCGGTTCACCCCTCTCTTGGGCTACCTCCACTGGTCCAAAAGCCTCTAATTAGGCTCAGTCCTCTTTTGATTAAAGGCTTCAAATGAGATTACATCTGTATAAACTCCTCTAATGGAAAAATAGACTGCTAAAACAGACTCAGAAGATCCAAATCAGTATAAATTAACTACAAATTCACCTCCATTGGAGGAAGGTAGCCCAATGCGGCACTCTTTCCCTTTAGCTCTGATGGCTCCACTGTCAAAAGCGCTGTAAAATTCGCAGATAGAATGCCCTGATGGCTCTGCAGACACCTCCAACAGCTCCAGAATGCTCTCTACACCCAAAATCAAAAAAAAATTCGTCTTCAAAGGCCTCTCCTAGCAGAAGTTATGGCACATTTACTAAACTGCCAGTTTCACCTTGAGAAACTCCACCAATTGTGGACGAACTGTAGATAAGGCCGCTAAAAATAGCATATGGCGCCAATAATGGAACAACCGCCGAAAAATCCGCCAAACGTGGCCGCACGGTTATCGTGGCAATAAATGTTATGTTTATCCGCGTTCACAAGTTCAGCGGTTATTGCAAACGGTTTCAAACGTTTTTAATTAATACAAAACGTTTTATTAAAACCCACCATAAACACATAACCAAAGTTTGAAACCCACCATGTTCAAATGCGCGCCGATGAATAGCCTTGGGTTCTGGTTCCGCGCCGCGGGTTCTATGGTGAGGGGGCTGGCCCTTAGGGGCTGGCCCCCTTTCGGGCCCCGCCCAAAACAAATACACGCCATAACTACCAATCCATTCGCGACATATAACAAGGATCATGGCTCTGACCCAACGGTAAAACACGCGGATTATATACGACCGGTCGCTGTTTCGAATCCGGCCTCGACCCATAAAATCTTTTAACGTGCCATTCCAATCCGACCTAGGGCCACGTGGCGGCCTCTGGGCTAGCCACGTGGCGCCCTTCCATTGGCTGCAAATGGAATATTCCCCAGAATATTCTGCGGAATATTCCACGGAATATTCCCAGAATATTCTGTGGAATATTTTTTTTTTTAATAAAATTTTCCACAAAGTCAAATTTGGCATTTTTTTATGGAAATTGAGAAATCTTCAAACTTGAATAACTTCTGCATACGGCGACCGTTTTTCGAACCGTTCACGGCGCCGGAATCAGGAAGACGAGATCTATCCGGTCATTCAGGTTCAAACTAGTTCTGAGCACCTTCATTTTTGACCATTTTACGACACTTGGTCTTGAGCTCCTGATCACAACAAATCCTAAATAAATTAGTTCTTCCTTCATAAAGCTGCACTTCTTCAAATAAATTACCAGTTTTTATTTTTGCAAAGTTTTTAGAACTAATTTAAGGTGTTCCAGATGCTCCTCTTTACTTCGACTAAAAATGGGAATATCATCAAGATAAAAAATTACAAATTTACTCGTATATTCCTTCAAAACTTCATTCATTAACCTCATGAAGGTACTAGGTGCATTAGTAAGCCCAAAATTCATTACTAACCATTCATACAAACCACTGTTTGTTTTGAATGCAGTTTTCCACTCATCTCCTTCTTGAACCTTATCTGATGATACCCACTCTTCAAATCTGTCTTAGAAAAATAATTCGACCCACTCAAACAATCCATTAAATCATCCATTTTTGGTAAAGGAAAATGATACCTGATGGTGATTTTATTTATGGCTCGAGAATCTGTGCACATGCGCCATTCACCTCCTTTATTTGGACTGAGTATTCTTGGTACAGCACACGGACTGAGGCTTTCTCTGATCAATCCTTTATCCATTAACTCTTGTACTTGTCTTCCAACTTCAGCATTTTCCTGCGGCGCTAACCTGTAGGCTGCTTTGTTCGGAAAACTGCCTCTAGGGATTAGATCAATGTGGTGACTAATACTCCTGATGGGCGGTAACTCATTTGGCAACTCATCCACAATAATATCAGCAAAATCATTCAACATATTTCGAATCTCTTCAGGTAAATCTTCTAAATTTGTAGAAGTTAAAATTACCTTGGGTCTCCAAACAATATCAAAATGCATCTCCTCGCCCTTCTCGACTTTTTACAACAAGGTTTTTCCACTCATCAACATAACATTGTTTCCAGGTGATTCCTCGTCAGCTTCATATTTCAATGATAGCAGTGTATGCTTGTTCCCATATTTCTCAAGAGTATAATTTTTTCTTCTGCCATCATGTATGGATTTCCGGTCAAACTGCCAGGGCCTTCCTAGCAATATGTGACATACATCCATCGGCAGTAAATCACATAAAATAGCATCCTTATAAGTACCAATCTAGGTTTCAACTTTACTTTTTTTAGTTACAATAATTTGATGGCCTTTTTGGAGCCACGATACTTTATAAGGAGTGGGGTGTACTGTTTTCTCCAACTTCATTTTGTCCACCATTTTTGTAGAAACAAGGTTATCAGTACTATTGCTATTAATTACCAATTTGCAACACTTACCCTTTGACTTACATATAGTTATGAACGAATTCTTTCTCTGAGCTGGTTCTCTGGCTTCCTTAGCTACTCTAAGCAATATCCTTTTCAACAACAAGGATTCTCCGGCTTCAGGTGGTTCCTCTTTGGCTGCAGCCTGAGGAATTTCTTCCTTCGTTTCAACAACATTCACATTTCGTTGGGTTGCTGGTCTATTGTGCGGAAAATCCCATTGCATATGTCCCCACTCACCACATGTAAAGCACCAAATATCTCTTCCTCGGCCTCTACCTATGGGCACAAACCTTCTGCGACCAGAGTCTCCTCTTTTTGGTGATCTATTACTCGAACTCCCTGTCTCATTCTGGGAGTGTTGAAATCTGGATTTAAATTTTCCCCTTCCTTTTGTCGGACTCTTGCCTCTGTTTCTCTGATTTTGTTTGCACAACATCTTTTCTTCTGCCCTCAAAGCTGCTTGATAGTCATCTTCAATCGTCTTCAGATTTAATAAGCTGATTTCATCCTGTATTTCATATCTCAACCCATTTATATATCTAGCTACCTTTTCTATGTCATCTTCAATATGACCCGCTCTAATACTCAGCATATAAAATTCTTCAGTATATTCTTTGATAGTCATCCCTTTTTGCTTTAAGTTTTGCAATTGTCTAAAAATATTTAATTAATAATCTTTCGGCGTGAACTTACCTTTCAGTTTACTCACCATATTATCCCATTGCTTGATTTTGGGTTTCCCTTTTCATTCCCTGGACAACTACAGTTCATCCCACCACAGGGCTACATGACCTTTCAATCTCGTGGCTGCAAACTTCACTTTCTTCTTGTCATAGACTTCTTCATAGTCGAAATATTTTTCTAATGAACTGATCCAGTCCATTAGTACTTCCACACTAAGATTTCCATCGTATAAAGGTACGTCTACCTTTGGTCTGCTACTGGCTTTTGCTAGCATCTTCATAACTTTAGCTTCCTCGCTTTCCTCCTCTCTTTCTTCTTCAGTGGTGTCTTCTTCATCAGCGCTGGAAATTCCATCATATGTCGCCCTCCTTTGAATAGTTTCCATTGTGGCCATCCTTGTATGCAAGTGTCAGATTTCATCTAGAAGAACTGCATTTGCTATAGGTCTTCCTCGACCTATCCCAACTCCTCTTCTAGGCGGCATTTTCTGCAATGCTTCAAGAACAACTCAATGGCTCCAATACCAAAAATTATGAAGAGAATAAACACACACTTTAGTATTGAATGTAGTAAGAACTTATATTATATTTAAGTCCAAACAAATTTATCTCTCCATATGTGATTCAAGTGCAACATCCATTTTTTTAACAATCACAAATCATAGAGGCAAGGGTTAACATTTATCAAGCTTTCCGAGTCACAGTTGCATCTGAAACTTCACTATTACAAATGTCATCCCATTATGAATGTCCACACAACAATTATATTATACTTAGTTCCAACCAATTTAAAACAATAAAACAACAATATCTATAGCTCAGATCTATAAATTGTAATTTCTTTTGTGACTGCACTGATCTCAATGCAAATACCATGCCATTGCAATGCCAATATATCCAGCAATGAGAGACGTCAGGACAGAGAGAGAAAATGTTGTATGGCATTTCTATGCATTACTTGAAATCTTTTGGTATACAAAAACCATAGTAAATCAACATGGTATAACCTCCCTCTGCATTACGGTTGGTGTAATTTCTCTTACACCACTGCTAGAGATACGCATCACCAATGCACTCTTCGACCAGAGTTCCAACACCGTGCTGTCGTGAATGCCATATGAGTCGTCGCCCAAGCTACCAAATGTCAGACAACGCTTCCCTATGTTGCGGAAAAGATAATTATACTCTTACAACCCTATGCATATGCCCAACGTTATTCATTTGCTTTCCAAGCAATTTGAGGTTACTTCTGCCACTATTGTTGTTCTAGACACACACTATTCCTGCATTCACCCATTCATATATTCACATATATCATTTGAAGATTAAAAAATTAAAAAAAAAACATATAATACCAAACCCAAATTGTATTACTAATGCATGGATTGAATATTTCATTAATTTCCCTTTGTGTTTGCAATTTACACACTGGCACTCCTGGTGCTTTCCTCCTTATTCCCTACTATTTAAACTTGAAATATGAAATTTTTCCTCTTAGAATAGGTTTCTTCTCGAAATTTCTCAACAATTCAATACCTCCCTATTTTTAAGTGCTTATCCCTATGTTGGCTCTATATCCACACAGGGAAAGAAACCAATTCCTAATTTTATTCCTAATTTATTAAAAATACAAAAAAACTAACTATTCTCATAAATAAATAATATTAAAAATAAAATAAAATAAAATACTACTACTAATGTTTATTTCTTTTGGATTAGCCACAACATGTGAACAAAATATCACATTGTTGGCTAAGTCCTGATGCTCCTGCATCAAAATATGTTGAGAAAACGATGAAAGCATCTAACAGTTATAATACAATTACTGTAAGCCAGAAAGCATGAGCAATAAATTGTCTTAAAGGCATAGGAAACTGCAACATCATAGGCTTAGAAGTTAACAAGTGGAAAGATATCTCACAGAATGCATTAGATAAATGAACATAAATTCCATAATTAACGTACAGCACTGAGATGAGCGCGGAAACTCCCAGGGCTGGGCCCAAACCACCAAAAGTCTAACGTGACGGAAAACTCAGGAAATGACTATTCAAAATACCAAAATTCTTATTGAATAAAAGGTTAAGACATGAATACAACTGGACAATTCTGTCCTGATACATCTATTACAGAAGAGAATTCCTATTTAGCCTCCCCTTTCTCATCCTTCTTCGGCCTTTTTAAAGGAAATTTCACTCAATGGAATGGTCTTTTCCAAATGACAGCCCGTTGTTCGTGGTTGTCATTTGAGTTCTTTGGACGTGGATCTGTCTTTCCGCCTTCTGCTCGTCCCTGGGGTTCATTGTGATTTCATGCTCTGTGTGTGTTAGCTGTATTTTGGTCATCGTCGATTCAACTGCTTTGTTTTCCTGTGAATAAAGATGAAATAAGTCAAATCCTTGTTGTTTAAACATCCTTTTACCGTTAGTCCATTTCTCCTAATTTTATATTAATCCTCCTTTCCTTTACTATTAAGTTGACGAAAATTTCCTAAAAGTGTATGATAATTCGTAGTAAAGGTAGGGTGAAAACGTACCTTAATTCTGGCCCAACATAGTCATAAGAGGTTGAATTGTGCATAAACTTTTTCAAGCGGGCATTCACAGGGCAAGCTATCTATGCAGATTGGATCTTACTAGCAGTGTGAATATGAGATGAAAGAAAGCAGTGAGTTCAGTAATAGCTAAAGAGCAGTTAAGAATTATTTAACTATACTTTAGAGGAAAACATTAAGATAACAAAAACAAATAGAATTAAGGTGCTCTCTCAACAAATCTTAATCTAAAAATTATATTTTATAATTAGAGAAACCGATGCACAGCATGAAAAGATAGAGAAAAAAATTAACACAGAGGAAAGAACATCACCATTAACATAGCTCATGAATCCTATGAACGGTCTCTTTGTTATTGATGCCCAGCTCAATATAGTTACAATGCTCCAATACAATGATCCTTTACAACACAAAGTCTAGCAAGGTTCCAAACCTTGATAATGAAAATTCGAGTAGTATTTAAGTAAAACTTGAGTCTGTTTCCCTAATATACTTGGGTCAAACTTCATTTATTACAAAACAATTGAAATTAAACAAGCATGGCCACACAAGGCTTGAGAAAAATATCTCTGACAACATATCGCCTGTAAAATTAATTTTGAGCAGCTCTTTATGGATCTAAATGCTTTGATGGCTCTGACATATGGTCCTGCTTTTCAAAAGATCGGCG
Organism: Pinus albicaulis; assembly: GCA_034641835.2. NCBI lineage: Eukaryota > Viridiplantae > Streptophyta > Pinopsida > Pinales > Pinaceae > Pinus > Pinus albicaulis. The sequence goes on along the minus strand of CM076580.1, from coordinate 1,103,491,974 downwards.
TTGGGTAATTAAGTTTGGCGCAGCGCTGGCTACTTTCATTTATTGATGTTGGTGCTAATGTGCTTTGTTGTCCCTTCAATATTTTTTGTTATATCTCTGCATCAATGTCTGACTCAACCCGTTCTGTATTTTTCCTTGTGATGTTCAACCTCGCCCTGTCTTTTTCCCCTTATCGGATCTGACCCGAGTCTTTCTATCGTGTGTAGCCTATTTCCTCATAAATGGCACATAGACCTTATATGCTCAGTTGTGGAGGGATGGCGGTTGGCGAATGTGGACGGAATGGAGGACAGTGAGGAGAATGGACCCACTTTAAACACAATCGGGGAATGGGGAAAAGTGGAGATGAAACAATGATACAGCGATGAAAAAAGGAAAAGTATAAAGATAAAGTGGAAAAGAGGAAAAAGGTAAATTTTAAGGTGGAAACAAGATTTTTCATGTGGTTTCGATAATGCAATAAGGTATGGTGGGTCCCACTTCATCGCATCAGCGGAAAAACAAGGTTTGGCGTAAGTCTTCAGAGGTAATGTTAGAAACCTGTGCGCTGAGAAGTGCGGGCAACAGGTAAGGCTTATATGCGTGCCACAGGTGAACGGGTCCCACCTCATCTCAAATCACATTTCTCTCATTTTAACATTTACCCTTGTGCCCACCCTGAAAAATTTGTGATATGTGATTGAGATTTGAATCTTCGTCATTGATCATTGCTTAGATCCAACGGTCCTCACTGCTCCCTTATTGTAGTTTTCCAACCTTGTCTCTTTGGTTGCGCTCGGTCATTTCTTATTTTTTCGTGGAATACTGGCCCTGCATTTCACAACTTGACCTGGTTTAGTGTTCACGAATCGACTTGAATGTGTGCACAAATTGACCTGATATCGTTCAAGACTCTGCCCTTGTTTTTTTTTCTATTGGTCTAATGTTGCTCCCTTTTTTGGCTTACCAGCGACATTTTCACCTTCTACTGAACTGAAAGGCATAATAGATTCTTTTGAAGCTCTTGAAATTTAGTCTTTCCCCTTTTCCTAAAAATAAATGATGGCCATGGAATATTATTTTCAATATGGAAATATAAGCATTAATCAGTCACCTAGTGATACTGTGAAATACAGGAGTCTAACAGTGGTTGTAGTTGGGGATGGCAGCTCCTTCAGGAGGTGTCAAGAACAACGTAGACTAGTGGTTGTATCCATTGGGGTGATCCCATCCTGCAACCTAATATGCTACCCTCTCCGTGGCTGGAAACCTTCAAGATGAAGTCAAAATTCTCTACAAACTGAAGTTTGGAACACACAAAGACTAAAAGGTAACCTGAAACTGAAGAACTAGAAAAATGCTCAAAGTATTGAGCTCATTTGCATACCTACCTACGCAATCTACGATTCTAATCATTTTTTCTCCTTTTTGAATTTCTAACTTATCACCTATCCCTTATTCCTCCCATTGGCTCAGATTAGGTTGTTGAACCAATGTCATTTTCTACCTATATACCTGATAAGCCAAGATTAAATGGTTCAACAAATCTTCATTTTCTAACCTATCAGCAGAAAATTCAAAATTGTACAATCATGATTGAACTGTATGATTGCACATAACCCTTCTAAAAAATAGTAGTGGAATTTTGATTTGCAACACTTTCAGAAACATTTATTTTTTGTGTGGGGCTTTCTTTTTGCTTATCAGACTAGGCTTATGGCCTTCACTTCGGGCTTCAACTTTTTACAACAAACTATTGAAAATTGGAAGGCTATGATATTCACAATGAGGAAAGTTTAATCTGAGTTCTTAACAGAAATAATGTTTTATCATCCTGCCATTGACAAGACCCCCAAACAGCTCTTGTCAAACTTGCCATGCTTACTCTTATCTTCTCTTCTGGAATCCCATTTCAACACTTTATCTCCATTATTGAAATCATTTGCTTTTGTCCTTTTTTCAAAGATATTTTTCATATTTTCTTATACCACCTGAGTTCTGTTGTACACCTCTTCTCTAGACTATTGCAGCTGAATGGTCTGGCTTATTCTTCTTTGTACATCATTTTCTTCAGCCTTCACCTCTTGAATGAGTTGCATGGATGGCACTCCTAAGGATGTTGGGAAAAATGCATCCATTCCATAGACTAATTGGTATGGTGACATGCCCATTGATTTCTTAGTTGTCAGTCTGTCAACCCATAATGCATGTACCAATTTTTTATGCCAGGATTTCTATTGTCTTCCAGTAGCTTCTTGATGATGTTGACCAGGCTCTTGTTGGAGGATTTATCTAGTCCATTACCTTGAGGGTAATAAGCTGTTGAATGCCCCAAAGAAATGTGATATCTGTGGAAAAATTACACCATCTTCTTGGATTTAAAAGCAGCAGCGTTATCTGTAATAATTTTCCTAGAACAACCAAATCTAGACAAGATGTTGGCTTCAAGAAATTTGATAATCACTGAGTCAGTAGCAGTTCTGGAAGGAACGGCCTATATCCATTTGGTAAAATAGTCTGTAACAGTAAGAATCCATTAATGTTGGGTAGAGGAGGTAGGGTAAATTTCTCCTATGAAGTCTAAACCCCATTGTTGGAAAGGAGCTTCAATAGAGATTGGTTGTAAGGGAAAAGGTAACAAATTTCTTTTTCCCTCAAAAATTTGGCATTTATGATAGGTAGCTACCATTTTGCAGGTGTCTGGGAAAAGAGTAGGCCAATAAAAGCCAACTCTAAGGATCTTGTTAACAGTGGTTTTCTAGTAGAGATGGCCTCCACAATCCCCTTCATGGAATTATTTCATAACCCTATCTTCATCTTCCTTAAGAAAACATTTAAGCAATATGCCCCTAGAATCTTTCCAGTACAAAGTATTTTCTAGGATGCATAGTTTTACAACTTTCAATTTCAAGAATCTAGATTTTTTTTGGACAAACCACGAGGAGTATTTAAATTAAATAGAACATATAATATATCTACATACCAGGGAGAATTTAGGAATGCTTCCTCAATAGGTGGAGTTGCCAGCTTCTCTTGTTCATCCAGTTAATGAATCATGTTAATATCTAGCGCTTGAAAATTAGTTTCAGCCATCAATTTGGCCAATCCCTGCCCTTTGATTAGTTTGTTGGGTCTGATCTCTAAATCATACTCCAAGATGACAGCAATCCACTTGCCTCTTTTTCCATCAGGATCCTGTGTTAGGATGTCTTTGACAACTGTATTGGGCACAAATGCAATGATGTGTGAATGTAGAATGTAAAATCTGAAATCCATCAGTGCTTTGATCAAGGCCGAAGCTTGATTTTCCATGATATTGTACTTCAAAGGTGCATCTCTTAAATATTGGCTAAAAAATGCTATGGGATGCTCTTGTCCCTCTTTATTTTTCTGCAACAATACAGCACCAATTGTGTGCACTGATGCAAAGGAAAAAAAGATGAAATCCTTGGTGAAATAAGGGTTGATCAGAACCGGTGCCTTTGTGAGTGCCTGATTTACCAGGTCTAAAGACTGTTTAGCCTCCTTGGTCCACTTGACTCTTGAATCTCTCTTGAGCATGTTAATGATATCCCTTAGGAGTTCTGCAAGGTTTGGTATAAACCTTCTTAAAAAGTTTATCTTTCCAATGAAAGATTGCAGCTCCTTGATGTTTCTGGGATGACTGATTTGTAGTATGCCCTCAATACTACTAGGGTAAATCTTGATTCCTTCTTCTGATATGATGTGGCCTAGAAGCTTTCCTTCTTCAGGACCAAATAATTATTTCTTAGGATTCAGAGATAGACCAGACCTTCTGAATTTTTCAAAACTCTTCTCAAATGGACTAAATGTTCTTCATTAGTTTTTTAATACACTGTGATATCATCAAGATATATCATGATGAAAAGACCAATTTCTTCTGAAAAGGAAATATCCATTTCTCTTTGAAAAGTGGCACCAGCATTTATTAATCCAAAGGGCATTTTTGTATACATGAAGGTTCCCTAAGGAGTAGTAAAATTTGTTTTTTGTTGATCATCTGGATGCACCAGCACTTGATTGTACCCTGAAAAGCCATCTAGCAGAGAGATTATTTTGGAGCCCACTACCTTTTGCAATATGTGGTCCATCTTTGGTAAAGAGTACTTGTCCTTAAGAGATGCCTTGTTCATATTTCTGAAGTCAATGCAGAGCCTGATCTCACATGTCTTCTTTCTCGTAGGTACAATATTGGAAACCCACTCAGAGTACCTGATTGAGACTATTATCTTGGCATCATACATTTTCTTGATCTCCTTCTCAACCAGAGGCATTTGGACAGGATTTATCCTCCGCGGTTTCTGTTTGAAAGGCTTCTGGTTCTCCTTGACTAGAATTTTGTGCTGGATAATATCAGTATCATAAGATTTCAGGTCTACATAACTCCAGGCAAACACATCAATAAAATCTTTGAACAAAGCAATGTATTTCTTCTTTATGGATGTTGGCAGTGTATTTGATAACTTTATCATCTTGGGCTCCTGCTCGCTTCCCAGATTGTACTCCTCCATATTTTCTTCTGTAGATTCCATTTTTGGTTTCCTAGCCACATCATTGAAATCAAATAGTTCCTCTACAAGGACAAGTCCTCTAGGAAAGGTTATTTCCCTGAATTCCAATACTTCAAATTCTTACTTTCTAGATTTTCATACATCTCTGTCCTGTGTAGATCTTTCTTTGCTAAAAAATTAATATCATAATTGTGAGGGGGTTCCTCCCTACACATTTTTTCTTTAATGGAGCAGTCTTCTTCACATTCTAGGTTCGAAATTTGATCTTCAAACTCACCCTTATATTGCATGAAATTCTCAATATGTTTGTCACCTCCAAATACTTTCTAGTATCTCATATTGTCAGGAACTGTTGGGCGATGTTTTACCTGCACTGTATATTGTTTGTTAAGATGAGGTAATTGACAAGTGTTGACTGAAAGTGCTAACCCATTAGCTAGGATATTTTGATTTCTTGGGATTGCATCAAGGTCGTATTCTTAAAATTTGTTTAGGAGGTCAAGGGAAGTGTTCCTGTATGCTCTCAAACTGGAATGCATAGCTGAATATTCTCCCTTGATTTCTTTAAGGACCAGCTCAGAATCCCCATGAACGGAGATTGTTTTGGCTCCTAATTTCTTCAAAAGTTTTAAATCTAACAGGAGTGCCTCGTATTCTGTTATACTGTTGGTACACTGAAATTTTAGCTTGTAATATTTCCCTTATACATGCTTATTTTCAGTATTGCATACCCACACCCCTACTCCTGAGTCAGCTTTGCCACAAGAAACATCAAAACTCATGCTCCAAAAAGGTTCAGGTTCAGACTTGTGTTGCACAATTTCCATTTGGTCTGAGTGTTCTCTCTTTTGATCTTCTTCTCCTCCAACTACTTGTTCATTAATATTTTCATCATTGTAAAGAATAAATGAATCAAGGTCAGAATGGACAGAGTAAAGGGGGTAGTTATGAGGCTTTTCTTGACTGCTCACCATGTATTTCATCAAATTTTCCCTATACAACCTCCTTTGTTGGCCAAAAACTGGTATGGTAGCATAAGTCATATCCATTTGGAGGGTGCCTTGAAGCTTGGATCCCCACGAGCATGATAAAAGCATACCATATTTAGGAGGGATGCCAACCACCACTATGTCCATCACTAGACTCTTGGTTGGTATCTGGGCTAAAGTAACACAGAGATATTTAATTAGGCCTAGACATTTCACTTTGCTGGAGTAAAATGAGTACAGGTATTTGTAGGGTCTAGTTATCTCCAGGCCAAGACTCTCCATAATCGCCTTTGGCATGAGATTATGAGATACCCCTGAGTCTAACATGGAATTATGGAGGATCTTATCATGAACATTCAAACTGACATAAAACGGGGGAACACCTCCCTCCTGGAAATTACCCTCTACTTCTAGCCCAAACAAAATTTTAGGTATGTCATCATTTAGATTGACAAAGTCAGTAATTTCTCCTATATTCAACGCTTTTAGGACTTGGGACCTATATAAATCCTGGTTCACCAGTTCAGTGAGAGGGATGGAGATTTTATTTTGGAAATTTCATTCTCAATGCTGAATGGTATCTGTGTTTTTGGCAGATTTGAATCTGTCTTCTCAGGCACTATTTTTGCAACAACTTCAGCTTGTTGACTTGTATTAGAGATATTAGTTGGAACAGTCTTGCTGGTGTTTCTTTCTAGATCATTCTTTCCAGGGAGCTTAGAAATTTTCTTTAAACTCTCTGTTATTTTCTTGGGATCAGCTTCAGGGGCCTTTTCAGCAGAGTTTTCAGAATTATTTCTCTTGGGAATATCTGAATTTTTCTTGCTTCGGAGGTTATATTGTTTATGCACCTCCATGATGGCATTCTCAAACCCTTGTTTATAATCTTTAGACTCTTTCAATTCTACTTCAGTTTGAGTCAAAGAGAATAATTCTTGTTCTTCTTCGGTGAGGAAAACAATATCTTCATTATTAATTCCTATTAGATTAATGTGACTTTCTTCTATTTCTTCAACCACTCCCTCATCCTCATCAGCATAATTTTCTTGGAATGGAGGCCTGATTTGCTGGTCAGGTCCTATTTTTTCTCTATGTCTTATTTGAGGGGGGTTTCTTCTAAAGTTTTGGTTTCTATTTTGAGGAGTTGGCTGATTTTTCCTGGGGACAGCTCTCTCATTTAGGTTGATCCTCTCCATGGTTCTAACTAGGCTCTCAATATTAGCGTCAGATGTGGAGGCTGCAAGCTCTTCCCTATGAAGCTCTTCTCATTTCTCATTCTAGACCTCTTTGCAATCATATTTTCCTCCACACTTACTACACCCCTTTGTATGTCTTCTAATGTAAGATTATCTCTCTCTATCAGCTAATAAGCCATATCTGGGTCGAAACCATCTAGAAAATTCATTAGTTCTAAGCCTTGTGGGGCTTTCATGTGAGGAGGGATGGCGGTGTATACACTATTGAACCTGGTACAGTAACCTTGGACACTCTCTCCAACATTTCTCTTGATGTTTTCATATTCTAGCAATATTTGGAGAGGATTTTTCTTAACTTCCCATTTATTTATGAACATCTGGTGAAGGGGAGGGAGGTCATGTATACGATTAGGGGTTAAGCCTTTAAACCATTTTCTTACTTCTCCCCCTAAACTTTGAGCAAACATTCTCAATTTAATATTTTCATCCTCTATCTCTTGGTAGTCAAAAGCGTCATTCATTTTGTCCACATGTTGTTGAGCATTTTCAGGACTAGTTCCATCAAAATGTGGGATTTTGTATTGATAATCCTGTGCCATAGACACCATAGGTAGTGGTAGCACTAATGGAGCATACCAGGCTGCCATGATTGGTGGTGGGGGAACCCAAGGAGGGTTGATAAGAGGAGGGTTGACCAAGGGAGGTGGAGGGTTAAATGGAGGAAGGTGGAAAGTGGATGGATGAGTGGAGGTTTGGGCACTCTGGTGGGAAAGATTCAAGGAAATGGTAGGGGTTGCAGGTACACTTGAGAAATTTGACTGAGAATGAGCAGAGTTGGAAATAACAAAAGGAGTTGCTGCAGTCAAATTTGATAATTCTACAGGCTGCTGAAAATAAGTATCATTAATAGTTGAGGTGAGCTCTATTACCAGACCTTGAAGGGAGTCAAAGTGTTGGAGAAGATGAAAGTTAGTTTGAGTGGAGGTAGAGGCTTCTCGAATAGGACTATATTGTAGGATGGATGGGTCAAAATCTATCTGGGCTATCCAATTCTGATATTTGGTTCTGAACAGGGTTTGCTCAAAGTGTAAGTCAAACTTAATATCCTACAAGGTTGTAAGGTTTTCAGGGAGGGAACTTGTTTTGTGAATAAGCTTGCTAATAGTTGGATTCTCAGAACTGGGAGTTTTTCTTAGGATTTTCTCTGGATTTCCAACTATGGCAAGGGGATTTGGGTTAGGATGGGATCTGTTAAAGATTCTTCTGGGAGCCATAACTCAGACCCAAGGTACAGAAACCAATCTGTAGCAATTAATTAAAACACACAGTATTTCGACTAGGGTTTTTGAGTTCTGATGAAATACTAAGATTTTCAATAACTCCCCAGTATGGTCGCCATTATGTTAGCTCTCTGTAATTTTTAAGATTGGAAAGAACAAATGACAGAGGTCAACATCAAACCACTTTGGAGTCCAGGACCTAGCCTTCCTAGACTCGGAGAGGGCTCTCTCTTTTCTTTATGATTTATGTTTTATCTTGATGATTATAATTGTTGATATTAGGCTAGTTATAGATATTATGAGAACTGTTGGTTTTGATTTGTTGGGTGGTTGGACAGGCAGATCTATGAATCTTAATCCATTGGGATATGGTGTCATAATAAGTTGAATTGTGCATCAACTTTTTCAAGGGGCATTCACAGGGCAAGCTAACTATGCAGACCGGATCTTACTGGCAGTGTGAATATGAGATGAAAGAAAGTAGTGAGTTCAGTAATAGCTAAAGAGAAGTTAAGAATTATTTAACTATACTTCAGAGGAAAACATTAAGATACAAAAACAAACAGAATTAAGGTGCTCTCTCAGCAAATATTAATCTAAAACTTCTGTTTTGTAATCAGAGAAACTGATGCACAGCATGAAAAGATAGAGGAAAACATTAACACAGAGGAAAAAAAATCACCATTAACATAGCTCATGAATCCTGTGAATGGTCTCTTTGTTATTGATTCCCAGCTCAAAACAGTTACAGTGCTCCAATACAATGATATTTTACAACACGGAGTCTAACAAGGTTCCAACCTTTGATAATGAAAATTCGAGCAATATTTATCTAAAACTTGAGTCGGTTGCCCTAATATACTTGGGTCAAACTTCATTTATTAAAAAACAACTAAAATTAAGCAAGCATGGCCACGCAAGGCTTGAGCAAAAGATCTCTGAAAACATATCACCTGTAAAATTAATTTTGAGCAGCTCTTTAAGGATCTAAACGCTTTGATGGCTATGACATATGGTCCTGCTTTTCAAAATATCGGCGTTGGGTAATAAAGTCTGGTGCAGCGCTGGCTACTTTCATTTATTGATGTTGGTGCTTATGTGCTTTGTTTCCCCTTCAGTCTCTGATGTTATATCTATGCATCAATGCCCGACTCGACTCGTTCTCTCTTTTTCCTTGTGACGTTCAGTCTCGCCTTGTCTTTTTCCCCTTGTCGGGTCTGGCCCGAGTCTTTCTGTCGTGTGTAGCCTATTTCCTCATAAATGGTGCACAAACCTTATATGCCCGGTCGTGGAGGGATGACGATTGGTGGACGTGGACGGAATGGAGGATGGTGGGGAGAATGATCCCACTTTAAATGCAATCAGGGAATGGGGAAAAGTGGAGATGAAACAATGATATAGCGGTGAAAAAAGGAAAAGTATAAAGATAAAGAGGAACGGCGGAGAAAGGTAAATTTTAAGGCAAAACAAGATTTTGCATGCGGTTTCGATAATGCGTTAAAGAATGGCGGGTCCAGCTTCATCACATCGGTGGAAAACAAGGTTTGGCGTAAGTCTTAAGAGGTAAGGTTAGAAGCCTGCGGGCTGAGAAGTGCGCGAAATAGGTAAGGCTTATATGCGCTCCATGGGTGAACGGGTCCCACCTCATTACAAATCGCATTTCGCTCATTTTAATGTTTACCCTTGTACCCACCCTAAAAAATTTGCGATCTTCGATTGTGATTTGAATCTCTACCATTGATCGTTGCTTAGATCCAACGGTCCTCACTTCTCCCTTACTATAGTTTTCCGACCTTGTCTCTTTGGTTGCGCCCGGTCCTTTCTTATTTTTTCATGGAATACTTGCCCCACATTTCACGACTTGACCTGCTTTAATGTTCACGACTCGACCTGAATATGTGCACGAATTGACCCGATCTAGTTCAGGACTCTGCCCTTGTTGTTTTTGCTAATGGTCTAATGTTGCTTCCTTTTTTGGCTTACCAGCAACATTTTCACCTTCTACTGAACTGAAAGGCATAATAGATTCTTTTGAAGCTCTTGACAGTCAGGCTTTCCCCTTTTCCTGAAAATAAATGATGGCCATGGAATATTATTTTCAGTATGTAAATCTAAGCAATAATCAGTCACCTGGTGATACTGTAAAATATAGGAGTCTCACATCACCCGTGAAGTGCCCTTCGGTTGGTCCATCATGTAGGTCACTGTTACACAGTATTTTGTCATTGTCCCTGCATTCCCCATTATAAATATTGGAGGACCATCATAGTGACCCATGTGTACTGTCACACATCATGACGAATTTCATTGCATCCCTAAACATGTCAAGAACACAATATCTATTGACCATTCCTGAAGTTGGCCCTTAAAAACATATACTTTTGGGTCAGCACAGTTGTGTAGTTATGACCTCGCGCCAATGGCTAGAATTGCATTGGGTCTCGCGCCATGGTCGCTCTGTTTCTGAAGAGCCCCTTTGCCGAACTACTTTTGGAAGGTTTTTTAAATATGGAAACGAAGATTCTAAGATCTAACAGATTTGTGAGCAGAGTCATGGATGTTTGTTCGACTGGATGTGTTCGAGTTTCTCTCTTTGGCCTTCTAGTTCCTACAAAAATGCAACTTCCCAAAGAGATAGAACTTTCCTCCACCATATGTGGATCCCAAAACTCATCCTCCACTCCTATAAATCCCTCTTCATTCCATTGAATCAGCTAGCCAGAGATAGCTAAAATATACCAAGAGTTGATAGCAGAGAATAGTCCATGGTTCTGAGAGAGAGTTTGAGCCTTTCACCTCTTTAAGCTGATCGACGAATGAATGCTTGGAGACATGCTCGACTAAACCTGTAAAAGGAGGTCTACAGTGTCAACGCGTAGGTTTTAAACTCCCTTTTTATATATTAATATGACATGACTGATTTCTAGTTCCATCTTTGTCTATGTTAGTATTCAAAGTTTCTAACTCTCCTTGACTAGTTGGATAGTTGTAAATGAATATGTATGCTTGTATGTTGTTAGTGTTTGATTGATCTTTGTGCAAGTGTGTAAACATCTCTACTAAAGGATTGTAAGGGTTGAAGGATAGAGATCGAGGGATCATCACAACATACTACATCAAGAGCATTGGATTGAGGTAGGACATATATTCCAATCTGCATTTCATTATGAACTAAGAATTTAGAAACCATCATGTTACCTTGTTGCTAGACCCACCCTAGGGTTAGAGGGATCATCTCTATCCGCAGAGGGGATTTTCCTTCACAACAAGTTGGCGACTCCGCTAGGGAGTTCAACAACTGTTGTCTCTTATTCTTCATTTTGAATTTTTTGTTGTCTGTCCAACTTTTGTCATTTGTCATTTCTCTGTTGCTTTTTGGCTTGTTTGACTGCTTCTGGCCACTTAGCCTTTTCCTAGAGTGATTATTCTAGTTTTCCTCAGCCAATATTTTATTTTTTCCTTCCTTTTCTAGCTCGGTGCTACTGATTGTCTGACATTTGTGCCATCAGCACGAGTTGTCTTTGACATAGGAGTGATTTTTCCTGCTCGACACTGGATACTGTTGAACAGTCACGTCGATTCCTGTAGGATGCAATTTTAGGACTTTTCCACTGAGTTTCCAGTGTGTCTTATCCTTTAGCTTGGTTTTTCTCCTTGGATTGATCCATTTCGCTTTTTTTTACTGACTTTCCTGTCTCATTCATTTCATTTTGTGTTATCTCTCATTCGAACAATGTGACTCATCCATCCTAGGGTTTCTAGGTGTTTCGAACCATTCGTTTGGTCGCATGTTCGTTGGGTTTCTGATCTTTTTATGAGTCAGTGTGGTCGTTCATTTTTCAACCTTTTGTGTGGTTGCTTGGTATTTTCAGTTGTTTTTATGTGAAGTAGGGTTGTCAAGCTTTCATTCTGTGTCTATTTGATTCCCCCTCCATCACCCCAGGCATAGATCACATTGATCGTTGAGTCGACTTAAAAGTCCTTCATTTTCTATATGGAAGTGCATGCCTACTTTTGAGTGTGTGTTTATGTTTTCTTGGATTTGGTATCTTCATGTTTTGATGATCTCATCTGAAGCTACTCAAAGCTAGTATTTGTTTTTTTAGTGTGGCATTGTATTGTTGCTCACCACTTCTACTAAGAACCAAAAAAATTCATTCTTCCTTCTCATTTGGAAATGAAAAGTACGCTTTTGCATTATTAGTTTCTCTTTTTCATTGAAAACTAAAGAAAAAATAAAAGTTTTCGTTTTATGCTTTGGCTATGTTAGTAGCATAGAGTAAAGTGTCACTCTTGCATTTGATTAACTGCTACTTTGTTGCGAACCTCTATCCTTCACTTAGCTTGTTGTTCATTGAAATGAAATGGTGCTCTTTCTCTCATGTAGTTGCATATTATGTATTTGAGATAACATTCAGCAAGGCCTTGAAACTGAAACTTGATTTCAAGATAAACTATAAAATTGACTCAATAAACCTAAGGAATAATTGAAAATTAACACTCACATTTAGAGGTCTAGGCTAGTGACATGTTTCGGCGTCATTAAACCTAGCAGTTGTCGCTTGCAATATTGCATTAAACAGTGCTAGTTCGGACTTGTGCTGCCTGTAGCATTGCGTATATAAAGGGATACCCTTATAGGTTGCAATCCTTTATCCATAGGAAGTCAAGTCTACTGCCATGTAACCGTGATACACCGAATACAACATTCGGGGATATTTGCTACACGTATGTTAAGTCCTTGGTCATTTCTCTTTCATTTGATCACCAAGGTGTATATTGTAGTTCATGGGAGCTTGGTACACCCTTTGCCTAGAGTTCCTGAGTAGTCATTTTGATCTTTTCGTGACTCTTTAAATTTGAAAATATCATCGAGCACTTTTCCTTTCAAGCTCGTTCAAACTGAAAGTGATTAGAGTCACTTTTTGTCCTTTTCTCGACTCTTAAAAAATGAAAAGGCAGATTCTTGTTTCAATGTTATAAAATTGACTGCCCATGAAATATTCTTGGTTAATTTTACATTCCTTAGTAATTATTTAGGATTGATTCCAATGGAAACGTTTCCAGAGTTCACTAACCAAGGACCCCCCTCGGATGGGAATATTGGTCATTTTCCTTCATTCAAGAATGTGGGTGCCCCATATATGGAAACGTTGTCCCTCCCGGGATTAACCATTGGTCTTCCAGTTTGGTTATTTTCAACCCCTGTGGTTTCGAACATCCAAACTGTCTTTCAACCGAGTTCTCCTCCGCCTGAACCATTTCAACCATGTGTTGATCTTAAAGTTTACCCCTCACCTTCTTCGCCTATTTCTTCACCTTGTTCTCCCTCTTCGCCTGGTGACAGTTTGGATTCTAGTAACCAGGTGGCTAAGAAGAAGAAATTTAAGAAGAAGAAGGAAAATAATCTAGGGGGTGAATCAAAAACTATTGCTACCAATGCAGCTAATACCTAGAAACCTCCCACTCCATCTCGCAGAGTCAAATTCCCTTCCATGCTATGTGAGGGTGACCACCTTCTTCACAATTTCCATGGTATTCCCAAGGTGCTAGAAGTGTGGTCCGTTGGCCCAATACATCCTTCCTCAACAACCTCTGGGCATCATGCTGATGATGAGCCTTCAACTAGAGATAATGAGACTCCTAAGAACAGGGTAAGATAAAATTTCCCTATAGGTTGTGTGAAGGGAACCATCCCATTCACCTCTATCCTTATATGGATGAAGCTTCTAAAGTGGTGGATACCCTTTCGGATTTTGAGTCCTCTCTTCCCGTCAGTTACTGGAATTTTTCTTCAAGTCTTTTGATAGTTGATCAAGTCATTGGCCTAGATTCATCTCCAGTCAATTCCACTCTCTCTGAAAGTCAGTCTCCTGAGTCCATTTCTGACCAATCATTGGTTGAGAAAAAGTTTGACCTGATTCCATCTATAATTCATTAGGTATTTTCCATTGAGAGTGTGTCTCATCCCAGTTAGGTTCTTTTTTTTTTCCTCTGATTCCCCAAGATCGGAGGGCGATCCTCCCATTTCTATGATCTAGAAGGGTGATCCTTCGATTCCCTTCACCGCAGTCCCCGAAAGTGATCCTCCTTCTCTCGTTCCCAGTGTTTAGAAGGATGGTATTTCTACTCCTGTAACGGAGGGCGATAATCCCCTTATTCCTATGGCACCCCCTCCATGTAGTTTGGTCACTTCTTTGATTGGATTCGATTCACGGCCAGATATCGTCTTCCTTCTTATGTTCCCTTTGAGATCCCTTTATGCGAGGCATGCAATATATTCGTACCGGGCACAATTATGAATGGCTTACCTCGGTTATTATTATATCCTCCACTACACGGCAAACTTTGGGATTTTTCCCCAACATGTGTTACTCGAAATCTGTTAGTTTTAATAGAGAGACAAGTCAACCATTGAGATCCTTCCAAATTTGCCTATTACTTTGGGGAGGGAAAAATTTCTATATATATGTGATGGTAGTCAAGGCCCTTATATTTTAACTTACTCCTGGAGTGTGACTATGCTATGCCATGAGCGCACTTGTCTCTTCTCGTTCGTTGTGATATCTTTTCCCACAGCAGAAGGTTGGATGACTTGTGTAGATTAATCCGTCTTGCGGACAAGACCAATCTCTCTAGTACTAAAAGTAACTAGCAACAAACAGCCAATTATACTAATCTCTCTCTAAGTATATAAGATTCATAAAAATGCTATATAGGTGTAAGGCCTACCTTATGTCCAGCGCTTGTTTGATCTCGTTGAAGTCCTTCCCGTGCACTTGAAAGAACGTTCCTCGTGAATCTGCAGTCACAAACAAGCAAAAAGATTACATAGCACCTGTATAGACATTATCATAAATCATACTCATCATAATGATCAAGGAATTTATGAAATAAACCATAAATAAACAGTTTAATGAGAGAAATGAGTATATTTGTATTAACTTGAAATAAAGAAAACCTTTACAACCTGTGCCTTGATGTTGTGCAGGTCTTCCCGGGGTCTGAAGCAGGAATCTCTTCTAATTTGACAAGCATTGCACTCTTTGAACCAAGACAGATAGAGATGAGTGATTTAACCTCACAGAAAGTCTTAGTTAACTGAGTCTGAATCTCAATAGCATTTAACTTCAAATATCTTAAGCTTGAACTCCCCTTGAGGCTACCCAAGGCATCTTTTTATAGTGGAAAAGAGGAGGTTTCTTGTTCCAAATATGAAGGGATAGAATCCTCCTTCAAAGGGATTAGCTCCTTACATCAAGGGGTTAGCTCCATCAAGTGAGGGATGCATGAACCTTCTCAAAGCGTATCCATTCCCGAAAATTCCCATCTAGAATCTTCTAGAATTCATCTTAAATTCACTTTTTATTTTTACTTTCTCGCCTTTTTGAGTTTTACAGAGGTCCGCACCCATGACACAAGGAACGTGCGGTATGGTTCCGCAGGAAAGCTTAACATTAGGTGCGGGACCGCAGGAAATGAATAGAGAAAGTGTGATACCAATGTTTAGGGGATTTTTAGGAACTTTTCTCTGATTTTGAAGCTTGACATGAGGAGCTGATATGTTAGACTTGCAAAAGGAGGAAGTATGAGTAATAATGAGCTCATACTCATAGTAAAATATCGGGATGACGGTTAATTATTCTATCCTCCACTACGGAAAAATTTGAGGTTCACTACAGCTTGTTGGTGTACTCGATCTTGTTGCTTTTAACGGAAAGTCAACCATTGGATCCTTCCAAATTTTCCTAAGCCCAACACAGAGAGGAACAATGTCTATATATATGTGATGGTAGTCGAGCCCCTTGGATTTTAATTTACTCCTTGGAAGTGACTATGCTTATGCCATGGGTAGACTTGTCTCTTCCCTCTTTCGCGTGATCTGTGTTCCACATGAATGTCAGATTGTGACCATTGATCATCTTTCATTCTTTAGTCTTGATGTGACATCTGGTCTACTGTCATCCCTTCCTGGTCCTTACCTGTCGGTGATATCTTCCCTACCACAGGTCATTTATGTGGCCACCAATTCCATGTCCGCGTCCACTGATAATTTAGTTAGTGAGGTAGTACACAATGTACTGGGGGCATTGGATCCTAATTTCTAGAGTGTTGCTTTCTCGTCGGATGAGAAACTCTTGGAAACCATGACTTCGTATTCATCATCATCGGGTCTTTGAGTATATTTCATTTCTTGTGTCAAGCTCCTTAAAAATGAAGTGGCTAAACATTTGAGCATAGTTCGTTTTATTCTGTCAAACTCCTTAAAAAATGAAACAAGCTGATTGGAGCATAGTTCGTTTTCTTGTGTCAAGATCCTCAAAAAATGAAATAAGGTCGTCGGAGCATAGTTCGTTTTCTTGTGTCAAGCTCCTTAAAAAATGAAACAAGGTTTTCGAAGCAAAGTTCTTTTCTTGTGTCAAGCTCTTTAAAAAATAAAACAAAGTGTCATGATGATAGTTCTTTTTCTATGTCAACCTTGTTAAAAAATGAATTAGATCTTGTGAGGATAGTTATTTTAATGTGTCAACCTCGTTAAAAAATGAAACATGTTCCCATTCAATTCGAGTCTTTGATTAGATCTCGTGAAATCCAAGTCAAGTCTTTCACCTGATCTCATAATTGAACCTTCATTCCACCCACTTGTTAGTAACCAATAGTCTACTCAATTGAAAGTCATGAAGCTGGGGGGCATGTACCTCGAATTGAGTCATCATTATGCGGGCATACAGAGAGCTTATTTCAAGCACAGTTTGTTTCCATTTCAAGCTTGTGTAAAAATGAAACCGGTTTCAAGCATATTTTATCTTTGTTTCAAGCTTGTGTAAAAATGAAACCAACTTCAAGCAGAGTTTCCTGATTTCAAGCTTGTGTAAAAATGAAACCTTTCCCATTTTACCTCTTGTGATTGCCATTTTATTAGCCTGTTTTTGCCAGATGAGCCTTGGTTTTCTCATTCCATCGTCACTATCTGCTTGGCTGATCATATACCTTCACTTGGTTGTTTTACCCATTCCTAAAAACAAACGCAGCCAGGTAATTATTGTTAGCGAGCCTCTTGACCTTTACTTGTTCTGAGTAGTTCCACCATCACTGAAACTAGTTGCTACCCTTAATGCCACTCGTTCCTCCTGGAGGAGTCAACTTTCATCTCTTTTCTGACTCTCAAAACATGAAAAATTTGTCGAGCTCTTGTCATTTTGAACTTGTTAAAGGCTGTGAAACATCGTTTACCCAGTATACGTTTACCCCTTTTTTGGGTTGGGATAAACTATTTACAAAAAATGAATACCTTAGCCAATCGCAACTAAGAGGTTCTCTCATATTTTGTTTTCTACCTTTTCGAGTATAAGGGACTATTTACGAAAAGGGCCTTTTGGTGTTTTCTTTTCGCCTCTTTTCAAACTCTCTAAATATGAAAAGACATTGAGTTTCGCCTTAGTTGGGCTTGTTAAACTTTTACAACAATGGATGTGACTATTATCGATCTTTAGTACAATGAGGAGCTCGTAAAATGTACTTAGGATGGTTGGCACGACAGAGCTTACATAATGACATATGTTATCCCATTCAACATTTCCAAAATAGTTAGGGTACTCGCTAGAAATTTAGGGGGAAAATGGACTAGATGTTCATCGGTTGTGTCGGCGGTATGTCACTCTTGAACATGACACTTATCTGCAGTTCGAGTTGGGTTGGGGACATCCCATATTCATAATTTTTCCTCCATGGGTTTGGGTGATCTGTTTTGACCTATCAATTGCTCTTTGCCTCGTCACCATGACCTCATATCCCTTGATGTCAAATACTGCCAAATTTTGGAGACATGTTGCCAATTTTTTCAAGAGAAGTCCCTTATGCAGTTTTCAACCCCCGATTCTCTGTTCACTCTTGATTCACTATCATATTATTCCTTTGTCTCGTGTCGATGATGTGGGAAACATTATGGCCCTCCTTCGACTCATCACTTCCTGTCAACTTCAGCTCATTATCTAGGAAGTTGATCTAGAGACTCCTTTCTAATACCTTAAAGCTCGCATGCCTCAATGGCAAGTTCTTCACATTCGACGATAGATTCTTATCATTGGCCTTCGATCAAGTGATATCGTGGATGTTCGACTCCAATTCATTGTTCACATTCTATGGATTGTACTATCAGTACCTTGAGAACCATTGTCATTATTGGTGGTTTCTCTCATGCCTGTTAACAGCTTTCATCATTGGCTGGTAATCAGGCGACATTATTGCATGTTCGACTTCAGCTCATTCATTCACATGCCTGAATTTGTACTTGTTCAGGATGGAGCGCAAGACCCTGGGTTTTGTCTCATGAAATCCAAGTTGCGGGGCGATTTGGTTTATCATGATAGGAAGGTTATTCTACTATATACATCTTTTGGCAGTAGACTGCAATTCGTTTCCATAGAATCTGATTCCATATGTGATACAATGGGTGTTGGCACTAGGTCGAGGGGTTAAACATCAAGTGCCTTGCGAACATTGGTAGGTGAAATCACAATGCTGCTTTAGAACTCACAATGTTGCTATTAGGCGTAAATTACAATTAGGCGTAAGTGACCATTCTCAATGAAAGAGCCTGACGAAAAAGCCAGCCTGATACAGTCGAATCAAAATATCCAGGCAAGGAGAAGCAACCATCGCATAGAGAAGCAACCTTATACCACCGATTTCCTCGTGCTATTTGGGCATATGGGTTCTAGAGAAACTAACTATACGAACACAAGGAGAAGGCATGTGACGTATTAGAATAGGTTGGAAACTAGGAAGCTAGGCAAGATAGATAGGCAAGATAGGCAAGATAGGCGAGATAGGCTAGATAGGGACAACGACTAGGCAAGATAGGCAGACGATATAGGGATTACAGCTAGAGAGAGGCCAATAAGAGATAAGAGACAAGCAACTACCAGAAACAAAATAGATGGGGAAGGTTTAGATCTATTTGAAGGTTTAGACCTATAGAGAAGAAATCCTGTAGAGTAGTTGAATTTCTCATTCCTTTATTACTTATTTGGAGGGGAATGGCTACCCTGGTAGACTGATTTGGTGGTCGGGTGGGAGAGTGCTTTATCGAAAATCTTGGAAGGGTTAGATCAATCTATTATTTTTTCCTTCCCTAGGGGTTTGGGGCCCCAGGAGCAGTAACCTCTATACCAGTAGCCCTCGACCCTCGATTTTTTCATTCAACCCTCAATTATTTAATACGATTCTTTAATATGAGACAGCGACAGTAACGCAAGACAAGCCCCAGTGAATGAATCTCTCTTTCACCCTCGACCCTAGACCCTAGAACATATTTTATTTCCCAATAGGATATTGATTTGATTCTTTATACATGACTCTTCTGATTGGATGGCTGCGACCATACCTGAGTCTATTTTATGATCCTTCTCGCTTGACAGTTGTGACCATACCTTGTGTTAGGGTCCTATAATAATAGGGTTCATAAAATTTTGAATTGACTTTGATAAGTCTTGTAAATATGTACATACCTTGCATTCTGCAAGTTGTTTTCACATATTTTGAAAAAATGAAAAATAATAAAAATCAAAAAGAGGGTAAAAAGTCCTAAAAGAAATATCAAAGGACTTAGAAAAATATATACCCCAAAAGAAGAGAAATAAAAACTGAAAGTGAGCAAATCCAAATGCCTCTACTTTTACTTTTTACTGCAAAGAATAAATGATTATGTGCAAAGTGTCAATAAATGCCATAATCCATGATCATTTAAACAGCTTAATCTTAAATTTTCATGTTTTAGATAATGAATAAAGATTTGTCAAACAGTTTAAACTTGAAAAATCAGTAGATAGGTAGAGAATAATGAGGAGATCAATAGTTTGATCTGAGCCCTCGGATGAAATAAGGTAGATTTAGATTAGTTTTATTCTTTGAAAGAAAATTTTTTGAGGTTGCAAGCCTAAATGCAACTACAAAATGAAGGGAAAAAATGTTAGAAATGGGAGTTGGGTAGGTAGAAAGCAATGGATCAATCATGTAAATAATACATCATCAGGAAAAATCACTAATTTCCCCTCCCCCATGAGTATTCATTATTCCAAGCTGTTAATCAAACAGGCTCAGAGCATTTCTCTGACTTTTGTTGGGACCGGACCCAAGGCTCTATGACTGGTTAGTTGAAAATATTGAGTTCTTACGTTAAATCCTCATTTATCATCATTTACCCTTCATTCATGTACTAAGACCCCTTTTTCCTAAGTAAAAACACACTCTTACTTAGGAAAATTGTAACCCTAGAATAATTAATTTCATCCCTTCATAAACATCCATAAAAACCCACAAAATCACATTTATCCTAAGTATTATTCAAAGAAATACAAAGATAAGCAAATGCTTGATTATTTTTTACTAGAGATAATGTGTATTTTGTTTTGCATTCCCCTCTCATATTAACTTTTAAAATATTTTATTAAATCCCTAAGAGATACCCTTTCCTATGTTACTAATTCCATTATATCTAATAAACCCTAAAAACCCACTATTATAAGCTTTTGACCAAGGTATATTATCCCATGTGCTTAAATAAAAAACCCAAAATAAAAAATTCCCTTTGGTATAAAAATATTATCCATATGCAAATATTCCACCCTATAGTTGTTTAACTATTCAAAAAAGTTAAAAAACTATATAAAATAACGTATTATTATGCACATTTGAAAGCATTTTTAATAAAATTTTGTAGCATAAACCCCGCCCACTTACGTTTTATTAAAAGCATTTAAACAAATGTTTTAATAAAAACATTAAGCCCGCCACCTTGTATATAAATTAAAACATTATTGCAATGTTTTAAACCATAATGAATCCCCCGACGCTAATGAGACTATGGTTTAAACATGGTTTAAACTATTTTATTTCATAAATATTAACCCTTCCGCCTATGTAATAGCTCGGTCGCACATTTTTACCCTGACGCAACTCCCAAGTAATCTCCACCGTTCGCTTCGACACTTTTGATACAACGGTCGACAAGCGATATAGCGTGAAAAAAGTGCCCGACCGCTCCATTGCAAAATCCACGTGAAATAAGTTGTTTTGTGCATATCCCTCCCCTCCACGTGGCTCTTTTTGGTTGCATCACATGACTTTGATCAAAAACTGCATACCACTCAAAATCAACGCGATAAACCTCCAGTTTTATGCGTCTGTGTAAATTGAAAACTGTTTACCGCCTAATGTGACCTTTAATTAATGCCGAGGGTTAATGCAATCGAAGGTTTTAATAAAACCTTTGTTATGTATTTTTTCCACCTATATGTCGCGTTTAAACCAGTATTCTGCCTTCCCTGACTACGTAAAGCTGAAAAGAGCCTCCGATAGCTATTTCATGTTATTTTTACACCCAAAACCTCTGAAGTTTCCCAAGAAACCTGAAAGAATTGCCGAGGAGCCACACTTGCTCCAGTTCGACCTCTGAAGAAACCAATTCAACCAGAAGATTGCAGAAAACTCTGTTAAAACCTATACCTGTGTTAAAAAACAGGTATTTTTCTCAGAATTTAACCTACAGTCAATTCAAAAGACCTTTAAAAGAAAAGAATTTGTCCTAAGATTAAGAAATTGATTAATTTCAATTGCTCAAAAGTCCCAAAAACACGCAAAAACCTGGCAAAATTTTCCCAGGAACCCTAGTTGTCTGTTGCACACCATTTTCAAGGAAAAATATCATTTTTTCCACAGTTTTAGGGTCAAATTCAAGCTCTGAAGGCCATAAATCCTCTACAGGTGCCTCGTATCTTCTGAAAAACCTTTTTTATCAAATTTTGAGCCGAATTTGCAGTCAAGAGACTCAGAAAACCCTTGTTTTCTGTATTTGATCATTTTTTAGCCTTAAAACCTCATTTGAGAGACCCAATTGACCATAAAAGCCAGAGAAGCATTCTATCTTGTTGAAATTGCCTAATCCATCCTCTGTTATAGTAAAATTTCCTCTGCAAATAGTTTAAGCTTGCAGAAGCCAGTAAAGATGCCTAAAAAATAGAGTGGAAACAAATCTAAAGGTTCCAAGACTCCCAAAGCTACTCCTGCCATGACTCCAAATAATGCCATTGCAGTCAACCCATTGTAGCCTCCAGTTGTTGATATTGAGCATATTCCTCTAGCAGACATTGACTACAAAATAACTGATCCTATAGTTGAGTTCAATTTTTTATATATACACAACTGGTGTTTTGAAAAATCCCTAGATGATCAAGAAGATGTTCACATATGGGAATCCAATTTGCCCAAATATGTAGTTCCCCTTACACACCCTTGTCAAGAACTTATCAGACTGTGTCACCAGTACTACATCCCTGAACATAGAGCTATTTTCAATGCAAACAAAGAGGTCCTATTTACAATTACAGCAGAGTCTATAAACCAGATGTTGCAGCTTCAATCAGACCTTCAAGCAGTACCATTATCCATTGAAGCCCTCACTAAGTTATACATTAACTTAGACTTTCCTAAAAGGTTTATGATCTTCCAGACTTTCATGCCTCTGCATGTTGAAATCCCAAAATTAAACCCTCCATATTCAACTGCCAAATTCCTTGAAGGTCCATGGCATGTTATCTCCATTCTTTCCTTTATACTTGGGTATTTCACCGATGAACATACTAATGAGTCAATATTGGGATTTTTGTCTTCATTTTCTCCAAGATAGTCACCCTCAGTTATATTTGACTATGCTGGTTTTATAGCTGATAGCATTCATTATCAATTGTCTAATTTGGAGCTGGAAGGGGTATTCAGATATACCTCTTATCTTTTATACTTGTTTCTATTTTTCCAATCAAAGAACTTTCCTATTTCACTTCAGAAATTGGATATAGAAGGAAAACCTCTATCAGTTGTCTTCTGGACATCTATACTCATAAAGGAAGGGACAGAATTCAGTTATTCAGAGTTTGTTGAGTTTTTTGTGTATCCATTGACCACCATTTTGACAAAAGCAGAGCAGCACAGAATAAATGAGGAAATGAAGAGAATTTTGCAGCTATCAGAGCAAAGAAAAGTAGGAGATTGGTATTTATATAAGGAATTCACTGAAATTATAGTTTTTGGTTCTAACTTATTTCCCTACAAGTTACCTAAGCATCCATATATGAGGATCTTTGCCTTAGAATACATTAGGCAGATCCTGAATTCAGATTCAATTAATTTTATGGCAGCCAAGAAAAAGACCTAGTTTAAACTCAAAAATCAAATTGGGCCTTTCATATGTAATCAAAGAGAAGCAAAAAAGGAAGCAGCAAGTCAATTACTAGAGTACAAACTAGAATAAAGCTTCCCATGGATTTATGATCCACAAGGGATCTTAAGTAAACTAAGGGTAAAATGTAAATTGACACCCTTTGTCCATGAGTCAAAGCCAGATATAGAGAAATTTGCTAATCAAATTGAGTGGATTGAGAATACTTTAATAGAGGCAGTAAACCAAAGGAATACTAGTCACCCTTTGGAAGTTTCCAAACAGCCAGAGCCATCCACTAAAATAATCAGAGAAGAAGGAGCTTATACTGCAGAGACTACCACAGAGACTAAGTTTAAAATCATTTAAAATAAGAGGCCTAAACTAGATACAGTAGCTAAAGGAAAAGTAACCATTGATGTTGAGGAAACATAACCTTTGAATACCAACACTGCACAAACAGAGACCAATGTAGCCACTGTAATCATCCGTGAGCCAAATCGGAATCAGGAACTGTTGAATAATGAAGATCCACAGATAATAGAGAGGCAAAAAAATATGGAGGCTTCCTCCTCACAGTCATTTGAGGAGAAGGACTTAGATATTAAGGAAAAATACAAGCAAATCAAATTGAAGAATGAGGAAATTAAAACTGAAATATATTCTCAGTTTTTAAAGCAGAAGACAGGTAATCAAAATAGATTATTATCACCCTTTGATTATTCAACTCAAAAATTGATTATATTAGTTTTACAGCCCACTGTGCCAGTGCGAAAGACAGTGGCTAATTATAAAAAGGTTGATATGGAAGTAGCCACAGATAAAATCCATGAGTTGGATCAGATTGAATTTCATAGGAAAACATCAGAGATGCTCTATTCCACAATGAAAAAAAAATCTATGAGTTCTCATAGGCTTCAAAATACCATTTCTAATATGCAGGACCAAATGAATATGGATAAATCTTCACTATATGCAAAGGATCTAAGGATAAAGGCCTTAGAAGAGTTAGTATTGCAGGTAGGATATGATCCTACAAACATAAAAGCAGTTGAAGCATTGGTTAAAAAGAAAAATGAGGACATAGCTGCCTTGAGGAAATAGCTCAAGCTTCCTCAAGGAGAGCATCCTCAAACAAAGGAAGTTTTACAGGATCAAAAGGAGAAAGATGAAATGATGAGTTTGATACTTCAACTCACAGCTCAAATCAAAGAAATGGAAGTAACAATGGACCAAATTGTACAAGAAAAAGAGACATTTAAGGAACCAGTCATTCCCACTGTTACCCAGTCATCACAACAGAAATACCATCTTATTTAGGAGAGAAATTGGCACAAAAAGAGCCATTGGCCACTGCAGTGCCAGTGACTTCTTCAACTACTTCAATGACTGAATCTTCTACAACAGTGTTGCCACCTATAGATGAGAGCAGTCAACTAATAAAAGCAATGGAGGAACTGTCCTTGAAGACCAATGAAATAAATATATTAACAAATACAATTTAAAATATAGAGAAAACAAGCAAATCAGCTCAGATAGATGCTAAAATACATGAGAAGAATGCTCATAGATTGAGTGAAGAGGTAAAAAAGCTCCAAAAAGAGTTAAATCTCAAGGACCAAATATCATATATTAAAAATTACTTATGGAATAATGTAATTGAAGCCATTCATGATGTTTGGCCATCAATTCAAGTAATTTTTTAGAAGAGAGAGTTACTATTGACAGCTCAGGAAGAGATCCAAAAGACACAAGAAGAATTGGCAGATAAACCAGAAAAGGTTGTTAGATTGATCAATTTCCTAAACAGCAAGAACAGGCAGCAACTTGAAGAATTGAAAATAAATGACAGGACATCCACAATCCTAGAAATTAGGAAAGTAATTACCAAAATAAATCTTATGAGGTTGCTTGAAGAGAAATGTGAAAGAATGAACACTGTTGTCACTAGATTCATGGTTAAATTCACCAATTTAAGACAAAAGGGACTTCCAGATATTATGGTGATTAATGACAAGCTAATGCCTCAGAATGATTATGACAAAAATATCAGAGAACATGCCAAAGAGCAAGTGAAAAAGCCAACAGGCAAAGGTATTCCCAGAGGGAAAGTATTGTTAAAAAGTTTTGAAAAACTATTTTATTTGCAGTATGAAATCAAACATTTGTTTGTCATCAAACCTACATTTTCCAAGTACACTAAGGCTGATGAGAATTTTAGGAAACTCAAGAATATTAGAATTCCTAAAAATGAGGAGTGACAGGCATTGACTAATTTTCTATGAATAAATAAAGGCAAACACATGAAGAAGAAAAATTATGCTTGTTGATTTCACAATAAAAATATATTTTTACAGCAAGAAGGCAGTTTTATTGAAGGTTAAAGAGTATCAGTGAGAAAGAGTATCAGTGAAGGCAACTAGATTCTGAAAATATCTAAAAGGCTAGCAGAGAGGACACATTAGCAGCCAACTGCTTTTTATCTTAAAAGAGTTTCTATTTATTTTGAATAAAATAGGACAGCTTGCTAGTTTGTTGAGCAATTTGTCACTATTATTGTTGTAAGAGATTTAATTTTCCTAAGTTTATTCCTAGAAGTCATCCAGGATATTTTGCAAGACATTTTATATAAATACTTCACTCTTGGAATTATTTTGGTGTGGAATAAAATTGTTGGAGATTACTATATATATTTTGTTGACTTGAAAGCTTTAGATTTCAATTTTGAGTAGCAGACTGGATCACCTATTTGGCATCATACTTCAGGATCCCTGTGATAAGCTATCTAGAGTGAATTACTCTCTTAAACTTGTAATTTTTATCTTCTTTTGTTACACGCATACATCTGTGTTTTAATTCTAAATCTAAATGTATAACTAGGAGTATTACTACAGGACATGTTAATAGCAGCATGTTTTTAACTAGTTATCATTTCTTTGTTTTCTTCTGATTTCTAGTGCAGGGAATTCTTAATTTCTCCCTCTCTGACCTGTATCTTCTACTTCCCTTTTCCGGATCAAAGGATACTTAAGTGCCCTTTATCCCGATCATACCATCACAAAAAACCATTTTTCCCAAGATCTCCAAGGGTTATCTACCTTGCCCTACAGACATTTGACCTTTTAGGCTTTGATCCCAATTCTATTAGCTTCACTTAGACTCCATAGCCCAATGGACAAGTAGATTTCCCTCTATCTACCCTCCAAGTGAAATTTTCCCACCAAATCCAACAAAACAAAACCAAATCTGCACTTTAATAACTAACCTAATACTCAAAACTAAAACAAAGTTAAACTTTAAAGAGAGATCCCTCTCTGAACCCTAGGAAGGCTAGATCCTATAATTTGAAGTAGGTTTATGGTTACCTCTAGTATTCTTTGACTAAAAACTAAAACCCCACAACTTAAGAATTTACTGCAGTGATAACATTACTGGCGACCATACTGGGGAAATAACCAGTCCTCAGTCATAAAATTAGTCTTAAAGGAATCATTTAAATCATCCTTTTACTTTAAGATTATTTTTTATAGGTTGTGGGTATTGAAAAATAGTAATTTTGGCTTCTAGGAAAACCTACTATACCAGGTCTAACCCTGATCCTAAGCCTGTTGCCATAGTAGATAATCCAGACCGAATTGGTAAAAAGAAAAAACAAATAGAAAATTTAGAGGTTGAAATCTCATTGATAAGAGTCATTTCATTACCCAGTGAATTAGAAAGTATTCAAGACATTGATTTTGATTTGAAATTTGAGCATTCATTATTTAAAAGTAAATTTGAAAATGATTTAAAAATTGTTGTCTTAGACCCTGCTTTTCTTTCATTTTTGAATGCAAAACAGAAATCTATTTCAATAAATTCTATAACTAAAAAAGCTGAATATCAGACCAAAGTTGAGGAAATTAATGTTACTATTCTAAAGGATATTTATGAAGCTATTGAATTAGCTCATTTATTGACTCATGCAAACAGACCTTCAGCTTCCCAATTACATACCACAATAATTCCAGCTAAATCTTCATCTCTTTATGTTGTCACATCATTCATAAATCCTACTACCAACTCATCTACAGATCCATTTATCCCTAAACTACCTCTACAACCCAAAATATTATTTCCACCAATCACTTCATCCACTATATCCATTATTTCACCTTTTGATTTCTTAAAAGCATCATCCCCATTCCCCAACACTTCAAATACTATCTATAGTTCATCTACTATCATTTCCAGCATAGCTCCAAGTAGTTCAACCTTACCTCCTAGCCAAGCTAAGCTTCAAACTATGGCTGCTATATATGCCCCCCTTGTCCTACCACAGCAACTTCATGATATGCCACAAGACTATCAAAACAAAATACCATTTTTTGATGGCACTACTCAATATTCTTCTCAACAACACATTACTAAGATCTCAGACTTCTTTGAAATTTATGAAATTGATGATTCGGATGTTCAAATGAGACAGTTTGCTCAAACCTTAACAGGAGCAGTTAAGAAGTGGTTTAAAGGTTTAGCTGCTAGTAGTGTAACTGATTTGGCTGTATTTTTTACTTTGTTTTTAAATAAATGGGAAAATAAAAAGAACCCCCTCCAAATTTTGTCTGAATTTGATAATTTAAAAAGAGCTCTCAATGAGTCAGTTCAAGGTTACTACGCCAAGTATAATAGTGTCTATAATTCTATCCCTGCAAATCTAAAACCTACTCCTTATTCCATTCTGCTCAAATTCCCTGATGGATTTGACACAGATATGGCTTACCAATTAAGGGAAAGAGATGTAGATACATTAGAAAAAATGCAAACTGATGCAGTAAGTGTAGAAGTGAACATCCTAGCTAGAAAAGCTAGACTTAGAAATGAAAGAAGAGTTACCATCAAAGAAGAAAATGCAAATTCAGACAAAAAAATGGATGTTATAGCTAAAACTTTAGAAAGAGTGATTGATAGATTAGATAATATGGAAATAATACCTTAGAGGGATAACCAACAACAGATTAGAAATCCCAACTTTAGAAAAAAATATAAATTCTAGAAAAGGAAAAGAAACATCCCCGGACCAAACCATTAGGCCGCCATTCCAAGAGAACTATGCTGAAAGTTCTCAGAATAATAATGATGATGAGGAGGATACTATTAATCAAATTGGAATAGATGACAACAATACTATTTTCCTAACTCGGGAATATTGGGAATTGTTTGAACTTCAACAACTTAAATTAGATTCTAGTGAATCCTTTTATTACAAGCAAGGTTATGACTATGCAATAAATGAAATACACAACCAGTATAACCTTAGAAACAAGAAAAATAATGAATCTTCTACTAAGAAACCTTCCCAAAATCAAAATTAGAAAACGGTAGAAGCACCTAAAACAAAAGTTCTGCAAATTCTCCCATGGGAAAATAAGCAAAACTCAAATTCCTCCCAAAACATTTCTAGTCCTAAGAAAGCATCAAGCCCTAAAATTGTTGACATTAATGATGAAGTTTCTCAAGTTGCAAAATATTCTAAAAAATCTGTTGCTACTAAAGCCTCTAACTCTGTAAAAACAACAAATTTAGATCCCAAAAATCCTGTTGTTGATCCTAAAACAGTAAACCCTAAAACTGTTTCTTCAAAAACATCTGCTGAAAATTATAAATCAGAAACAACATCTACCACTTCACAAACAATCCCTAAAAATAAATTTAGAAGTAGTAAAACACAGGAAACACAAATAGAGAATCCTAAAACAATTGAAAATGAAAAAACAACTATAGAAAATCAAGATAAACCAACACAAACTACAGTTACCAAAGAAGAACTAATTCAGATCAGTAAATCTCAACCTGCATTCAACATACAATCATAAATTGCAAAACTTAAAATACCAATTCCTTTGACTAAATTGGTAAAAAATGACTTGCACAAATCAACCATAATTGAAACATTAAATATGAATGATGGAGAAGACACCATAAATCTAAATGATGATCAGAAAGAGTTGATTTTTGGCCCAGATGTAAATGGAAAACATGTAGATGGTGCAATTCCTCCATTCTATATCAGTTTAACCATTCATGATCAAATTCTACATAACACAATGCTAGATTCAGGAGCTTCCCATAACTTAATTCCAAAAGTCATCATGGAAACTCTGAATCTAGAAATTACAAGGCCATACAAAGATTTGTTTTCTTTTTATTCCAGTAACGTTAAATGCTTAGGTTTAATTAAGGATTTGTGTGTAACACTAGTTCAATACACTGGTAAGAGTACATTAATGGACATTGTAGTAGCTGATATCCCAGCAAAATATGGTATGCTTCTTTCTCACTCATGGGGAGAAAATTTGCAGGGATCTTTACAACTGGACATGTCTTATGCTACTATCTCAGTGTTTGGCCAACCTAAAAAGTTATATAGGGAAACATTAATGAAATACATGGTCAGTAGTGCTAAAAGATCTATAAATTAGCCCATTTACTCTACACCAACTGACCTTGATTCTTTCATCCTTTGTAACTCTGTAACAAATGAAATCCAAACTGAACTAGTAGATAAAAAGAGAGAACCAAACAATGATAACATTTTTCATGATTCTCAATGGAATTTAGACTTTGATGGTTTAGTGAATAAGTTAGGAGCAGGAGCAGGAGTCTGGATAACAAACATGGAGACCAATCATTTTGAAGGTCATGCTTTTAGGCTAAATTTCAAATGTACAAACAATATGACCGAGTATGAAGCCCTTATCGTAGGACTCCAAATCATTAGAAACTCAAGAGGAAAAATAATTTTAATCATGGAAGATTCAGATTTGATCATTAAACAAGTAAATGGAGTTTATTCTGTTTACAATCCTAGACTAAGCAGATATAGAGACATTGTCATAGATTTAACTGATGATTTACTGGAATGTAAGTTTGTTGTTATACCTAGGAAACAAAATGTACAAGCTCATTGTCTTGCAAATTTTTCTAGTACATGCAATTTACCATTCCAACCTAATCATAGATATACTGCTGAAGTCAAACATAGGCCAATAATCCCAGATAATCTTAAGTATTCGCAGATTTTTTCTTAGGATGAACAGATTTACAAGTTTATGAACAATGAATAATAATTTCATAATTGTATTATAGATACAAATTATACATTAAATCATGATTTGGATTGTGAAATAGACTTAAATGACTTAGATGTAAATAAAATAAAGTTTGATAAACCCACTAAATTTAGTCAAGCTGACATAGATAGCTTAGAAAAAGTAGAGATTGAAGAAATTGTTGAAGATGAATCATATATAGTGAATCTTAAGGATAATTTTTTACCTAAAGGTTTAACTCCCTTAGAAGATCTTTTTTACTCTAATGATGTAGCTAGAAAACCAAAAATAGAGCCAGTAAGATCTGACATAGAAAAATGTAACATTGGTACAGAATCAAAACCAAAGATAATCAAACTGTCCAAAATTTTACCTCAATAAGAAAAGGATAAATATATTGAACTTTTAAAGGACTATCAAGGTGTGTTTGCTTGGATTTATGAAGATTTAAAAGCTTATGATACAAACATAATCCAAAACAAAATTCCAATAAAAGAAGATCAAAAGCCATTAAAACAAAAGTTGAGAAGGATTAACCTTGTGCTATTACCTTTGATTGAAAAAGAAGTTAAAAGAATGTATGATTCCCAGATCATTGCACCAATCAGATATTCTGATTAGGTTTCAAACCTAGTTCTTACAAGAAAGAAAATAGGAGAAATTAGATTGTTTGTGAACTTTAGAAATCTTAACAAAGTATCTTTAAAGGATAATTACCCTTTACCCAAAATGGACCACATATTACAAAGGGTAGTAGGTTCTTCAAGGATTTCATTGTTAGATGGTTTTTTAGGATACAACCAGATCCTAGTTCAAGAAGAAGACCAAGCTAAAACAGCATTTACCACTCCTTGGGGCACTTTTATGTATGTAAAAATGCCTTTTGGACTAATGAATGCAGGAGCAACCTTTCAAAGGGATATGGACATAGCCTTTGCAAAGGAAATACATGAGTTCTTAGTTATTTACTTAGATGACATTACTATGTTTTCCAAAACAGATAATGAACACTTGGATCATTTGAGACAAGTTTTTATTAAGTGTAGGAAATATGGCATCTCCTTAAATCCTAAGAAAAGTATATTTGGACTGGAGGAAGGTAAGTTACTTGGACATATAATCTTAAAATAAGGAATTAGGATAGATCCTGCTAGGATAGAAGAAATTCTGAACATCAACCCACCAAGAAACATCAAATAATTACAAGTTTTTTTAGGTAAGATAATTTTTTTAAGAAGATTCATATCTAATTTAGCTGAGATAATTAGAGAATTGAATAACATTCTCAAGAAAGATTCAGTTCTTATATGGACTGTTGAGGCTAAACAATCATTTGACTCTATCAAAGAAGCCTTAACTAAAACTCCAGTCCTAATAAGTCCTGATTTTAAGAAATATTTCATGATTTTTTCATTTGCTTCAGAACACACCATTGTTAGAGTTTTACTACAAAAAAATGATCAAGGATTTGAAAAACCCATAGATTTTTTCAATAAAGCCCTTATAGATGCCCCTTTGAATTACAACATTATGGAAAAACAAGCCTTAGCCTTGGTTAAGGCCATTACAGACTTCAGAGTTTATATTCTCTGCTCACACATTACTGCCTATGTCCTAGATTCTGTAGTTAAAGACATTCTTACTCATGATGGTCCTAATGGAAGAAGAGGTAAGTGGATTGCCACTATCTTGGCATATGAAATAGATATAAAACCTACCAAGCTCATTAAAGGTCAAGGATTAGCCAGACTTATGGTTGAATCCAATTGTAATGCCCTAGATATAAATTTCATTGCTCAAGTAGATGATCAGGAAGAGATGGTGACTCCATTGATCAGTGAAGCCTTTTCACACTCACCTTGTATACAAATATCATATTTGTACCCCAAAACTTACAAGCTCTTCCTGGATTGTCAAGAACCAAAGCTATATTTTTAAAAATTAAAGCAGTAAGATTTTGTATCTTAGATAATGTACTTTTTTGGAGAGATCATAGTGGGATTTTACTAAATTTCTTACTAAAGGAAGAAGCTGACAATATACTTCAAGAATTTCATGCAGGTGACTGTGGAGGTCATTTATACTGGAAATATACTACTGACAAGATCCTGAGAGCTGGTTTTTACTGGCCTACTTTTTTTGCTGATGTCAAAAAATATGTTACTTCGTGTCATAAGTGCCAAATTTTTTAGGGTAAGAAGAAATTATTACCCCTCCCTTTAAAACCAATTTCAACTAAAATGCCATTTCAACAATGGGGTTTAGACTTGAAAAAAAAAAAATATTTGATGTGGAGCAATTTTCTGAAGGTGTGGAGAGCACTAGGATGGTGCTTTTGATGTTCTTTGGAGCGATTGGAGGGTTTCGAGCGGAAGAGATAGCGATCTGAAGAGGGATCGGGAACGATCTCTGATCCAAAGCCAGAACACTGGCAAGAAGCCCAGATCTGTTCCAAGATCTACGGCAAAGAGGTATCAAACTGGCGCAAAAAATGGGACGGTCGGGGGCCCCTGGAGCCCCCACTTTCAAGCAGGTCATCATAGACAAAGGTAAGAAGAAGGTTGAGGGTTTGCAGATTCCGGGTTCCTCTGCAACTCGTAATCGGGCCGGCAAAGATGAACAGCTCTCAAGTGGCATCATGGGAGAAACGAGGGACGGCTCAGCCAGAAAAGCCTAAAGAAGCCTGGACCAACCCTCGCCAGGAGCAGATCTGTCAGGAAAAGAAGCAGATCTAGACAAAAATGCCCACCCAGGCCCCGATCTGGGTCGATCTGATGATTCTGGGGGAAAAAATGGCCAAACAAAATTTCAAGGACGATGTAAACCAAAGGCTCTTGACAGCCTAAGGGTTAACATCATTGACCCAGATCTGCAAGAATACAGGGATCATATGTTTGTTTATGCGGTGATCTGCAAATTCATGGGGTTTTGGCCCAGTGAAAAATCTCTCTGTCAATGGATCAAGCAAGTCTGGAAGCCACGAGGGGAAGTACAACTTCACCTGGGGGCCAAAGGTTTTTTCACTGTCGTTTTTACCAATCTGGACGATAAGGACCGGATCTTTGAAGGAGGCCCCTATTTTTATGCCTCTGCGGGCCTCTATATGCGGCCTTGGAAACCAAACTTTGCGCCTGAACAGGAGACCTTCACTCAAGTGCCAGTATGGATCAGGCTTTTCTCTCTGCCAATAGACTACTGGAGGCCAGCCGCGCTGGAACAAATTGGCAACACTTTAGGCACCTTCGTCCGTGCTTCTAAAGCCACTCTTCAAAAAAGGTACACAACTTATGCTCGCATCCGTGTTGAAATGGATGTCTCTGGACCTCTACATGAAGGACTATGGTTAGATTATAGAGATGAAACCTACTTTCAAACTATTGACTATGAGCAGATACCATTCAGATGCCGCAAATGCCATGAGCATGGGCATTTAGTCAGAGAATGCCCTCAAAATAAAC